>CM062199.1:22487500-22870000 GCA_031216445.1 Lateolabrax maculatus
TCAATGGAAGTTTTTATGAGGCCATCATCTTCAGCTGAAATGTGTGGCCAGTATGGACCAAAGGAACAACTAAATCCGCTGCCAGTATACACAGCAGTGTGTGAGAATTACTTAAAGATAGACTTAAAGATAGACTCAAAACTAAATGTGAGCCTATCCTTAGGGACTTTTACTGCATAGGGAACTGAGATTGTTGTATGAAGAAGTAGAACATTTACACCACACTAAATACACATCTTTTTAACTGAATTTAGATGACCCCTCAACAGTAAAATTGTTTTTACTTGCTGTAGTATTTGTATGTTACTGACACAACTTTTACTAAAGAACTGTTCCACTACTAATGTTCCACTACCAGTCCAAACGTGTCAGAAGTACTCAGTACTTTTACTTTAAGTAACAGTACCAATACCACAGTAGTACTAAAAGTTAAAGTTCTTATTATACAATTATTTATGCATTAATGTGTAAGTAATCATGTGAATGATGCGGCTGGTAAAGGTGGAGCTGACTTTATACTGCTGGGTAGCTCAATCTATAATAATAGTTCAAAATGTATTTGTTGACTATAATTTTTATTAATAATTTTAATCCGCAAAGTAACTAGTAACCAAAGCTATCGAATAAATGTGAAAGACAACATTTCTCTCTGAAATGTAGTAAAGTAGAAGTATAAAGTATCAAAAAATGGAAATACACAAGCAAAGTACAAGCGCCTCAAAAAAAGTACTGAGCTACAGACAGCGCACAGACATCAGTTATTACAAACGGTTCTTTCATTTCCAGCACCTGGTTCAGGAGCAGCAGCTTGTGACAGCCGTGCCAGATGAATCAAACACAACTCTGTGTACGAGGGTTAAATCTGTAGCTCAACTCTACAGATCTTGCAGAGGACCTGACGCACAGAGCCCCATGTGCAGACCGACTGACAGCGGACTGCAAGTGACAGCATGCACCGCGGCGCACGCTGCCGCAGATCCCCGCTGTCTGCTAACCACGGAGGGCGACTAAAGTCAGAGAACTCACAGGTCCACATGGATTCAACAGCTTGTTCTCACCTCTGGATGGGCGCGTATCCTGTTCTCAGCATGGATCTCCAGTCCGGCGCAGATTTCACGGTTTCGCCTTCACGTCCAGCCTTGTTTAGGTCTGGGACAACCACAGCGGGATGAGACAGCGACGTCATGCCACTGTTCAAGGCTAGCCAGCGCCGGCAGCCTTCTTACGGGAAAATGACAACAAACAAAAAAGACACAACAAAAAAAACACGCTGAGTAGTTTTTATTATGAGAGGATACACTGTACACAGCTACTAACAAAACATATAGTTAAACTCAGTTTAAATTGCTCATTAACTTCCTTGCTCCTGGCTTATCCTTCTCTAAAAGTCCTAAATTTCAGTCAGGTGATGTGTGATGTCACCTAGTGGGCGGGGCGGGGTAGGAAAAGCAGTCAGATCTAAATTCAGTTTAAAATAAATAGGCTAGATGATAAGGGGAGTGATATTATACGACATAATGTTTTTTCATTACCCATTTCAAAAATAGCAGTCTTATTACAACAGATGTACTAGTAAAGTTATTGAATATAAGTTTATAAGGTATGATCTATAGGAGCAGGATACCTAAATTGTATCAGTATCTAAAAATGTTTTTTGACTTTGACCATTTTCATCACCCTCCAAATGAGACATTTTCAGTGTTTCCCCTATATATCTTTGAAAGAAGGCCAAGGCGTAGTGTATTGACCCAACCCTAGTATCAAAGCTACATATTGCACTCTTTCATCTTAAAAGTGGAACTTGCATCTGGTTAGTTGGCCTGCTTTTGTTTTTTCCTGTTTGACTCTTTCGGTTGAATTTTGGTGAAAAGTGTGGTCTCCTTTTTTTTTTTTACATGCTTTTCTTCTCCCGCTCTTTCTCCGCTGTGCCTTTTCTTTGTTTGAAGTGTGTATCTGTCACAGGCCAAAGAGAAGGTCATGAGACAGAATAATAACTAAGTCATCAAGAGCCTGGAGATATATCATGACCTTTGACCTTAGTACTTAAAATTTGATGAGTTAATTGATCTCCCTTTTTAAAAATTCAACAAAAATGCATTACTTTTGTTGTTATATTTGACTTATAGTACGTTTTCTCTATTTAATGCAATCTCAACCAGCAATGGTTGGTCTAAGTGTTGCAATATAGTGCCCTGTTTGAGGAAGTGACACAGCGTCCTCTTGTCACCTCTAACCTCACTTGTGCATGCATACTAGGACTTCCTCAGAAAGCTTGGCTCAGAGCTAAGTGGACTAAACAAACACCAGAGGAGGTCCCCTCTGGCTGGTGACATAGTGTGGCTGGATTATCACATCTGTTTTTACAACTATATTAGGCCTTTAGAAACAAGCAGTTGGATCATAAGTTAGAATGAATAACCACGTTCTAATGGCAGCAAATACTGTAAAGCAGTGTTATTGACATTGAACCTCACAGTAATGCTGTTTATGTGTCAAACCTTCTTTGATTAAGTCCTCTAATCGATCTTAATATTCAGTCAAATACACACCTTAAATGTCTAAATCTCTTTTTTGCCTTTGGGGTGATGTGACCTTCACTAAAACTGACTCAGTAATGTAAATCAAAATACAGGAACTTTGAGATAACACCTGTTTCCAGTCCAATCACTGTGCAAATTAGCACCTTTATCTGTACCTCATTCGCTCCCTGAATGGGACGTCGTTTCTTTCGATATGAACATTTTGATTTATGGGCAACGGCATGTTTTAAAAAAGATTAGACACTATCACATGTTTGTGGGAATGTGACCTAGCAAGGTAATGATGAACAGAAGAGGTTTTACAAATTGATAAAATCGGGTAAATGCAAGTAGCTCAGACACAAATCTTGTTTATTTTCTGGAGGAGGATTGTCCATATACAGTCAAGCGCTGTGTGGCCTTGGAGCTACTTCATCCACACTAGGATCCTGTGTGTTTAATGTCTACTGTACAAATAAGGAGAAACAACAGAGACCACTAGACCACCTCTTCCACATTAAGAACAGGAGCACACACAAAATCATTCAACCACTCATCGCAGACACTCAATAAAATCCAAAATTTGGCGAGAAAAGAAAGCATAATCTACTGATCCTATTCACTAGGACAGACAAAAAGTACCTAACTAGCAGTAAACTTCACAATGTCATCAGGAACGTCCGTCAGGTCACATTACAAGCTCTGCTGCTCAAACATTAGCGTTTTTGCTACAATCTCAACAGCTTTAACACTGACCAACACTATTAAGAGGGATGGCAGTCCCCTAGAACAAAGCATCAGCAGAGTCATCAAAAAAACCCTGTTTTAAAAAGACATCAGACTAAAAAGGCTGCACTACTGGATCACTCCCGCTGTAGCCCCACAGTTTTTTGTTTTTCCATCTCAGGTTTGCAGCATGCACGGTAGTTCAGTCCTCTGCTCGTCCATGCGTCCTCCCTGGACCCTCAGGAGCAGGGAGAAGAAGTCCTCATCGTCCATGATACCAGGAGCCCTGCTGCGCTGGTCCTCCAGCCTGCCCTGGGCCTGTGGGTGGAAGGTAAGTGGGGAAATTAGTGCCTGGTATTATGTGTAAAGTCAAATAATTCTCCACTGAAGTTGGCATGACACTGCGATTTTGCAAATGTGTGTCTGGTGACAATCTGAAAACCAAGCTGATGTCGCCTTATTACTTACTTGCGTGGTGAGAATCATATCATACAGATCGTCTTTTGGTACAGGAACTGGCGCAGGCTTTTTCACAAAAGAGAGTTGCTTGATGCTGCCTCGGAAACTTCTGGCTTTTGGTTTTGGCGGTTGAGCCCTTTCGAGCTGCGCCCTCTGGTCATCCAGCCGGCGAGCTTGAGCGGTGGCCACCAGCTCAAAAAACTCCTCTCTCTGCAGTGAAGTCATGGAGGAAAAGACGACTGTGGAGAAATGAGAGAAAAGAGCTTTGATGGTCAGATGGCGGGATACTTGGAAGTGGTCGGTGGCCAGGGAAACGTGCAAGTTTGAAAACATTTCCTGAGTCACGGAGTACGGGTGGTTTCCTATTGTCTCAGCTTGATCGACATGAGTCAGCATCACTACTTGGAAACAGATGCGACAGCTGCATCGATTCCGTCACTTAAACACAGTGAAACTGCGCTCCCACCTCTGTTGGCTGGCTTGGTGGTGTTGGGCTCAGAGTGGCACCTCCGCCTCCTGGGCCCGCCCTCCAGCCTGAAGGAGCAGCGCTGGTCGTTGAGCCGCCTCCCCTCCTGAAGGGTGCAGAGCAGCTCGTACAGTGCCTCTGGGAAGTCAGGGGTTAACCGGTGAGCCTGAGAGAACACGAGTAGGTGACAGAGAAAGAACGAGGGAGGTGGGGGGGAGAAGAAAGGTTTTTCTGTGAGTGGCACTGACTATTTGTTGGCACAGCAAAAGAATTCACTTTAACTCCTACGTACTCCCACATGCTCTGTGTCAAAATGAACCCTGCTGTCTTTTCCACCACGAGATAGTTTTTCTTGTAGAGTACATGATGGCCGGGGGGTAAAGTCAAGAACATTACAAACACTATGTTCACTGTGTAACCGGCTAACTGGGTTATTATAGTGGTAATCTCAGGTCACACGTCAAAGTAAAATAACAACAGTCCACAAACCTTTTTTGGATCCTCTTCTTGGCTTCTTGTCCCTTCAATTTGTTGCTCAGAGGAATTTAACGTCTTTATGTCCACTTGAGGGTCGTTTTGTGTAACCTTGTCCTCCTCTGTGTCACTGGGTTTCTCCGGTTTTTCATTAATCCTCAACACCACACGTGTCTGCCCCTCGCTGTTACTGTCACCCGTGTTTTGTTCATCATTCATGTTCTCAGGTTCGTCTGGTTTATCATCTGTTTGTGTGTCCTCTTTATTCACAACAGCATCTCCCCCCTGGTTGTCCCCTGCGTCGGTTTGTTGTTTTTCCAGGCTCGGCTCTTTTAAACACATTTTACTCGCTATATCGTCTTCATTCTTGTCCTTTCCTGTAGGTTCCTCTTTCTTTGTCAGAGCTGACTCTCCGCTGCAGCTCTGAACGATGACAACTGAACCACTTGCTGTCCCGCTTTCAGTGCCACCCTCAGTTACGTCTCCTTCCTCAGTGATGACGAGAGGTTCCAGCAGCCCCTCTTCAGCCATTTCAACTTTGATCTCTGTGCAATCCATTAATCTCGCTGTCAAACCCTGACAAGAAGATACACAGAAACAGAGGTTAGGTCAAAGATGTTTAGGTCAAAGACTGAGGACCCCATTGTTAATACTTCTGAGAAGAATACTCAGCAAACATCACAAGTATCAACCCTGACATGACTTGACGTGGACATGGAGCCTGCTGTAGAGCAACTTTGTCTTTCTCTTGCACAGAAATGTGTGAGAAACCAGTTTGGCAAGTTCTAACATGTTGACTACAGATGTTTTAGCTAGAAATCTAACAGTAAGTCCTATATTCCTGTATGACAACAAAGTTGTGTAACAACATGATATAAGGAGATCTCACCTTTTTGTTGCTGATTGAGGATTTCTGAGGAATATTTTATTTCACTGTAATTCAAGTTGACAGATACAATCTCTTGTTTTGCCCAAAACGTTACCTTGTGTACCATACAGTGAATGTAAATTCCGTAATTTCATTCTTACCTTTGTGTTTTGAACTTTGTCTCTTCAAATCATCATCTCTTGAAGTCCCCACAGACGGCGCACAGCATTTTTCTGTTCGTCACTTGTCTTGCCAATATCTTTACAAAGAAAAAAAACCTGCTATGAAGAGTTTCACATGCCGACGTGACAAGCTGTCGCCCGTTCTATCTGCCTTGCTACCTTCTCACACTCTCTTTCTCTCGTCTCCTCTCTTCCTGTTCCTCTTACCACAGCCCACCCCTATTTACTTGGCCCACATCTGACAAGTCATGCTATTAGGAAATATTACTGTCAAAAGCAGAAGTTGTGCGCTTGGTTTGGTCTAGATATGGTCCCAAGCAAAGGTTTTCAACGTTTGAGATCAACTTAAAAGCAGTCAAAGCAGCTGCTGCTTTAACTGCTGCTCATTTGATTAGGACAGACCCAACTGCAACATGTTGAAACAGGCACACAGCTCTTCTGACACTGCTGTGGTTTTGGCACATTTCCTGTTGACTTGCTGCTAAAACGAGAAGTGGAGTCAGATGAATGTGAGACAAGTGTGAGATTATCGCGTTAAACCACATATCAAAAAGCAGCTTCTTTAATCTGAATGTCTCTGCTGATTCTCGTAACTAGTGTTAACACTGCAGGATAACAATAGAGCCCCTAATCTCCATTTTATTGAGTTAGATCCTTTTTATTTGTTGGGAGGCGCGCACACCCACACACAAACACCCACCCACACACACACACACACACACACACACCACACACACACTCTTCTGCTTTCTGAAAGTGCAAGGGTTGCAGATGTTTTGTTGTTGTGGTTACATTTCACCCAGCAGTGTTACCCCCTCAGCTGCCCCAGAAAAGCACTGTCTCTCACATGTGGCGGTGTGTTTACATGGCTTGTACCTTTTCCTGTCAATCGCTAGGGGACCCTGCCTTGTGCGATGCCTCGGATCAAGCTGTGCTGCGCGTCTGTGAGCACAGTTGGGCAGCAGTCGTCGCCACTGTGCGTCGCTGAAAATGTTGCAGCAGCAGCCTCTGACGGGCAACGGGCCCTCCAGCGGCCGGGGACTCGGCATGAGCGGCCACCCCGGGATGCATGCGCTCAACTCGGTTCATCAGCCTTCCCAGCACCGGTCCGACGGAGGGGACTCGGGCCTCGAGGGCACCGAAAACGGACATGAAACCCGCAGAGATATCGGTGACATACTGCAGCAAATCATGACCATCACCGACCAAAGTTTGGACGAGGCGCAGGCAAAGTTAGTGGCGACTTAGATTGTTTTATCTTTAATGTTACTGAAGCTGCGGCTGCTTTTTGTTTTGTTGTGTTTTGCCGCTTTTATCGACTCGGACTCGCAGTGGCAAAGTTTCCTCAACTTCAACCTATTGTTTATGTCATGTAGCAAGTGGCTAACTGACTAGCTGACGGTGTCTGACGAACACCGAGCTGTTTTTCAGTGTCAGCCTGCCCGGATCCACGTGTTGTTAACTTTGACTCGCTGTTTATTTGAACAGGTTTTTGTTTCTCCGACCGTTAGCCACGGTTAGCTCGCCAGGCTGCGGCAGCCAAGGCTAACTAGCTGAGGCTACAGTAGGTGGCTGACGCCGCTGGTGCAAACGGCAAAACACTGTTTTCCTGCACAGGTCAAGATCTGATTATACTGCAAACAAATTAAAAATACGACCGGACTCACTGACCACCGCGAACAGACAGACCGGCGGACAGCTCTCAGCTAGTCACCGGCTAACGGTGGCTAGACTAGCCGTTAGCTTTGGGTCGCCCGTCAGTGTCCTGACGTTTGTTTGTTTGTTTGTTTGTGTTTGTTTGTGTTTGCATGTCGCCGCTCGTACAGTTACAGTACAGCCTGTTGTGCCAGCTGCAAGTCACGATCTTTTCTCCATGCACAGGAAACATGCACTCAACTGTCACCGAATGAAACCTGCGTTATTCAGCGTCCTCTGCGAGATCAAGGAAAAGACTGGTAACGTTCTTTGCAATTAATAACTATATCAATTATTACGTGTTTGGATGTTGTCAGTGTTAGCCATCGTGCATTTAGTTTGAACCCCCCCTCGCTGAGTTTTGATGTGCAGTGGGCTCTAGGCTTATTGCAGCCTTATTAGACTGTGCTGACACTGTGTCATCAGGAGTCAATACAGTCAGGACAAACACACACACACACACACACACACACACACACAAGGGATTGGTCACTACCTCAGTATGTTTATGTGCACTGTCAAAAGCAAACATACAGGAAGATGACTGTAATTAGAGAGCTATTATGTAAAATGCTATTTAGACAGACAGACAGACAATGCCTACAGGGATTGATGTTGCTGTTGGTTTGATAGCTTTAATGTCACAGTACACTTAATCATAGTTCAACTCCTTGCAACAATTTATGTAAGAAAAAAATAAGAAGGTGGTGAGTAGTACCTCCAGATATTCTAATTTATGCAATAAAAGACTGTCTGATTTATCCTATGCTGTTCAAAGAAAATTGTTATTTAAAGGAATAGATAAAAAAAAAAAACCTGATTCCTGATTCCACTGTTAACAGTTACGGTCACATTCGCTTTCAGTCCAAGTTAGCAGAGTGTTTACAAAATGTAAACAGTATATGAAAGTGATTCACTAAACAATAGGGGTGTAACTGCACACAAAAATCACAGTTCGGCACATACCTCGGTTTTTAAGTCATGGTTCGGTACGTTGCGGTTCAGCATGGGGAAAAAGAAACTCTAGTCAAGTCAATTTTATTTGTATAGCGCCAAATCATAACAAAAGTTATCTCAAGACACTTTTCACATAGAGTAGGTCTAGACCATACTCTTTAAAATATTATTTACAGAGACCCAACAGTTCCCACCATGAGCAAACACTTGGCGACAGTGGCGAGGAAAAACTCCCTTTTAACAGGTAGAAACCTCGAGCAGAACCAGGGTCTGGATGGGCGGCCATCTGCATCGACCCAGTTGGGTTGAAAGGGGAGGAGAGAGGGGAAGAGGGGAGACAGAACAGGAGGACAGACAACAAATTAGACTAATAATAATAACAGCTGCAGCAGTGAGTGTGGAGCAGGAACATGGGGGCAGTAGACGGCCGGCAATCACAGATCCAGACTCTACAGCTCCAAAACAGTGGTTTACTGAACAAACTAAGGGTCTTTCTTTCTTAAACCAAAAAAGTCTTTCAAAACTGTTGAAACTGGTTACACCTTATTAATACAAAAGTAACATTTACTTACTTACTAATAAAACACATGCACATCCATCCACACTACAACTTTATTTGTAGAGATATAGAGAACCAAATGGTTTTATCAGCATATCATTTTGTGCAGTGTGAATATCATGTTATAAATGACCAAAGCCAGAATAACAGGATGTATTACTTGGCAGCCACAATCAGTTCTGCTGAATAATGCTTTCAGCCTTTAACACTCAGTAAGGACACCTCAGATCAAACTGATAGGAATACAATGGTGTTATCACCACTGGCTTTATTTGATAGAGTCTAAACATTCATAAACTACAGAAGTCCTATAATTTCTCATCATTGATGAACACCCACAGAGAAGATTATATGGTTTTTAAACAGTACATTGCTGTAAAAATCATTACAATCTCTGATAGTTGTCACTTTAGCTATGTGTGCTCCCGCAGGCAGAACTCTGCACAACACCAGCATTTAGCTTTCATCCGGTCCTCCTGTCTTGGTCCGTCGTCATTGTAGTGAACTGAGAAACCAAAATTTTACCCAACAGGAGACTCTAATGATACTGTAGGATTTTTCAGGTTCTGGTTTATCTGCATTTGCCACAAGTACTGGGCTGGGCTCTCCGCACAGATAAAAAAAAATTGCGCGTACCATTGTTAAAACAATGCTGCATTAGTTTGGGACACACTCCAGCACAAAACCAAAATTCCCCTATCGAAAACGTCTGCTACAAATACGTGTACTGTTACACCCCTACTAAACAAGGTGATGGCACATAGATTAAGGACTACTCCACTTCCAAACACAGTGTTTCTAGTGGCTCACTGTGTATTTGCAGGACGAAGATGAACAAAAGTCAACTCTGACCCGCGAGTTGAGAATGTTGGCTTCAGTTGAAGTAAATGTTAGGTGGAGGGGATGTTTGGAGGGGATGTTTGCAGAAGAAGAAGTGAAGTTTACGGTCTTCTGTTGATATTTCACCCACAAAACCAACAGACAGTGACATTTGTCTTATTTACAGGCCTGTCAATGAGGAATGCCCAGGAGGACGAGCCTCAGGATCCTCAGCTGGTGCGATTGGACAACATGCTGCTGGCAGAGGGTGTGGCGGGGCCGGAGAAAGGTGGCGGGGCCGCTGCTGCAGTGTCTGCGGCCACCAGTTCGGGAGGAATGTCACCCGACAGCTCGCTCGAGCACTCCGACTACAAAAGCAAGTTGAGCCAGATTCGCAGTATCTACCACACTGAGCTGGAGAAGTATGAGCAGGTACCGTGTCGCAACAGGAGACGAGCGCTGACATTGCCCGTACACGCTTGCCTGTACTAAAGCTGCTCGCCAGAAGCGTAATCCATTGGCATGTTAGGTCTAGAGTTCAGTCACATAACTTTTCTTTGCCGGGGAATACACTTCTGTCCTTATGTTGCTGATCAAACACCAGGTGTAAGCTCCATATCTCTGTATGAGAAGAGGTATTTTAAGATTACTAGAGCAACACATATGTTAACCTACTCTAAAGCCCTGTTGTGTGCTATTATTCACCAAACAGCGTTCAGATCTGTTGTGAAATCCACCATTGTAATGATATTCATCAGCAACATAAAATAAAATCTTCCTGCAACATGAATTAAAACCTTCAAAATGTTTAAGTGGCCAGGCCAACTTGTTGTCTATGTAAAGACACAAAGTAACCTTTCTGTAATAAATTTGGACAGAGCCAAGCTGCTTTATTGGATCATTCAAATGCTGCATTTAGCAGCGGGACATACCAGTTATGCAAAGAACTTTAGTAACTAAGCTTATACATGCTTACTGACAAGAACAATAATATTATGCTGACCGTTTTCAGGATGTTTTATTGTGCCATAACATTTTCTTTTCTACAAAAACTAAACAAAATGCTGTGTTGTGAAATTCCGAATAGGCTCTGATAAATCATATCAAGCTCATATGAAATAATACCCCTGGCTTTGTTGCTTTGCACATTTCTGTCCTTCACTGTCCGTCGTCTTATGCCTCCCCTACCCAGGCATGCACCGAGTTTACCACCCACGTGATGAACCTCCTGAGGGAGCAGTCGCGCACACGGCCCGTGACTCCGCGGGAGATTGAGCGCATGGTGGCCATCATCCACCGTAAGTTCAGCTCTATCCAGACTCAGCTGAAGCAGAGCACTTGCGAGGCAGTCATGATCCTGAGGTCCCGCTTCCTTGATGCCAGGTAGGCGTGTGTGGTGGTGGTGGTTGTTGTTATTTTAAAGGAATATTGCACTAAAAATCTGTAATTTGAGCGTCAACTAGTACAAGACAAATAATGAGAGCCACTGCAAAACAATAAAATACTACTAAAACTGACAAATGTATCAAAATGTACATAGGGTAAATTAATAAACACAACACATTTCCTAATTGGACAAATGTTTTTCTTTCAACCAAAAAGCTCCTTCAATTAACAGCATATTCCATTAACAGTAGACATTTAGA
This sequence comes from Lateolabrax maculatus, assembly GCA_031216445.1. NCBI lineage: Eukaryota > Metazoa > Chordata > Actinopteri > Acropomatiformes > Lateolabracidae > Lateolabrax > Lateolabrax maculatus. Next base: position 22,498,871 of record CM062199.1, read on the forward strand.
CCTGTATGTGTGGATGTTTAGAAAAGGCATTGCCATAAATAGTAACTGTGACAAAAAATGTCATGAATAAAAAAAGAAAAGGGAAGAAAATCATGTCTCCCCCCACCTCGATGCTTATCACTTGTTTGTGTCTCCTCAGGCGCAAAAGGCGTAATTTCAGCAAACAGGCCACAGAGGGCCTGAATGAGTATTTCTACTCCCACCTGTCCAACCCTTATCCCAGTGAAGAAGCCAAAGAGGAACTCGCCAAACAGTGTGGAATCACCATCTCCCAGGTAAACCCAAGAGGCAGCCTCCGGGGCGTGGGTGGAAAAATTAAGCCAACACGGAAGTGCCAGAAACGGCAGTTCATCGATTGACCACTCTCCCCCCCCCCCCCCCCCCCCCAAATGCCAAAGTGGAGGCTTCAAAACGGTAGTCCACAAACCAATGGGTGCCGTCGCGGTGGCTATGTGCACTTCTTTAATACTTACTTGTAGGAACAAGCAGCAATAGAAAGGTTGAGGGGTTTTTGGTGTTCTGACAATATCTAAGAAATACGTTTGACGTTTCTAAAGCCGTGGGTATCTGAGTTTTATTGTTTGTGAACAAATAAAGTAGCAGGTTTTCTGTACTCAGGCTTAAAGACACATTTATAATTTGTCAATAACATGATGCTTAAGCATCTTTGCAGCTCAGGGTTGATCAATTGCTAATGAAAGAGCGCACACTGAGCCTTGAATTGTTATTTCTTTCTGCCAGGTCTCCAACTGGTTTGGCAACAAGAGAATCCGCTACAAGAAAAACATTGGCAAGTTCCAAGAGGAGGCCAACCTTTATGCCATGAAGACAGCCTTGGGAGCCAGACAGGGCGACGATTCCCCACACACACCCAACTCCACAGGTACCAAAAGACAATGAAAGCTACAATATGCAACTGCTTTCCTTGAGGCAGTGAAATATATTGTTACTCCCGCTCTTTTCTGCCTCAGTTTGTCACCCGCCCCAGAACCCGTCAATCTGAGCTGTGCACATGAACACAATGTTTAACCTGAGGCTAAAGAAATTGAAAATGTTTGGTGTGTCAGGTATTGAGGAAGTGCATAGTAAAGAAATACAATTATTGTTACAACAGCAATGCCAATTTTGGTGCTTGTTTGAACTGGTCTGTTGCACAATATCTCTGCTTTAGTTTTTCCTTTTTTTTCAGTAACTTGTCTGCTCTGTGGCTGCTAGCCTCTCTTTTCCTGTCACAGCCTAGTTTGCTACTGACTTGGATTAGCTGGGGAGCTAATGTATGAATCCTGATTTGACAGCTGGGGTAGTAAGCTGCTGTGCACAGCCATAATGTAGTGTTTTTTTAGCTCAAGTTTTTGCATGTTGTAGGTCCTTGTTCCTTTTTTGATAGACCTCACCTCCTCACCTTTAAAGGCAACATAATACACAAGATACACAATATGTATAATAGTTTAGTATTCCATTATGCCATTGACTGCATATTCATAGTATTCCACCCTAAACTGCTGAAACAACACTGACATTTTAAATATGTCTATATGTAAAACAAGTTTATCACTCTGAGGTTCTGAGGTTGCTCATCCGTTTTTGTCTTTCTTTAGGGTCTGGGTCCTTCTCTCTGCCCGGGTCTGCTGACCTCTTCCTCGGGGTTCCACCTGCGAACGGCGAGCAGTCTGCTTACCAGATGGCCGTGCAGGTACTTTATACCACTTGGAACGCCGTTACACACATATTTTAATGATAAGGCTAGTGCTGTTGTTGATGATGTACAGTGTAGATTCTCTGTGAAAAGTGTCTTGAGATAACTTTTCTTATGACTTGGCACTATATAAATACAATTGACTTGACTTGGTGCTCAAGGTGACATAATCAAATGTCTTGTTATGTCCGACTAGCAGTCCAAACCGAAAAATATTCAGTTTGCGATTATGTAAGAGAAGGAAATGAATCAGTAATCCTCACATTTCAGAAGCTGGAACTGTTAAATCTGGGGCATTTTTATTATTAATTTTCTGTGGATTGATGAATTCCCAGTAAGCACCTGAACGAGTTGCTGTCAACTGTGTTACCTTGAAATATAACATAACTTTCTCAAATTACTAATTTATTTCACACATGAACTATGGCAGTAGCCACCCAGAAAATATGATCCATCCGAAACATCTTGAGATTCTGTAGACTAGTTGGCGGTAATGTTAAGTATACACCTTTTGTTGGTTAAGGGGCTAAAAATGACACAATGACGTGCAGACATAAGTCACATGTTGCCCATTTTCCCCTTTATTTTTGATTTCTCAGGCTAATGGGAGCTGGCAGGGTCGAAACTCGCCCCCGTCTGGCACCTCGCCCCACAGCGAACACTCGGAAAACTCTGACTGATGGCCCCACCCACTGGCACAGAACGACAGCGATGGAAAGTTTGATGACGGAAAAGACAGAAAGAATGATTTCACACTTCCCACTCGGCTGCAGTTGTTTTTGTACGTTGTTTGTTTGGTTTGATTATTTTAAATGTACCTTGTTGTTTTTCTTTTCTTACCGCTCAGCGTTGGTCATTATTATGTTTGTATGATTAGCTGAGTGCACAGATGGTAGAGTGAACGTGTGTGTGTGTGCGCGCATGTGCGTGCGTGTGTGAGCGTGCGTGTGTATGCATGTAGGTGTGGTTTTATTATTGGGGTTGTTGGGTTTGTTTCCACTACTTTTGACATGTTACTGAGGTGTGTGTGTTTATGGTTGGGGGGGTGGGGGGGTGGGGGGACTGCATTATCATTGTTTTTAGCACACTATATCATTATTATTATAATTATTAATATTATTACGGTTTTATTATTAGTGCTACAACTAATTTCATTTTAACAGTTCAGAAAGAGAGAATGCGTTAGTGAATGAGAGGGCAATAGAGAAAAATCCAAAGATTTTGTGTGTTTGTTTCTCTGTTTTGTTTGTTTTGGGTTTTTTTTTTTTTTTACCGGGCTTATGTGTCCCTGTAAAATGAATGAGGAGTGCCTGAGTCCATATTAGTGGTTTGAATGAGTATATCAACAGTGCTGTCTTTTTTCTGTACAGTGAAACACCTGTATTCTCTCTACCTCTTTTACAATAAAGACTCTCTGTATTCACAACCAGATGCTGATCGGTCTCGATTTATGTAGTGTCAAGCGCTCATAATGGACAGCGTGTTTTTGTAATTTATTATCCAGTGTATTGGTGCAAGGTTGAACTATCAACTGCCCAAAAAACTCAGAATTTACTGAGTATCAGTTTTTGTTATACAGTTAACTGAAAATGGGTTATGGAATTTACGTTTTCTGAGTCAACTGAGGAAGGTTGCTGAATAATTACCGGAACATCATGCCCTGTCAGAGTGACTCTGTTTTGTTTCAACATTCATTTTGTTCTGACATGGTGCATGTTCCTTAATGTATTTACTAATTATTTAATTAGTTTATCTGACAAGGGCAGTGATCAAAAGGGGGAAAAAAAGCTGTAAATGAGCCGGAGTTAGTCTAAAAGACACATTTTCACGTGTTGTCCCTGACCACATGTTACAGGCACCGTAAAAATAGGATATATTGATTATGATTGTATAAAATGTACACAAACAACATAATAAATCCGCACAAAGTAATAGTACGCCCACCACCACCCACTACAATTCAAACTTGATAAGTAAAGAATAAAAAGTTGTGTTCAATGAAATTACCACAAATTATGTAGGAGCCCAACAAGAGGCACCCAGGTCAATCCAGCCATGTAATGTGGATGTATGAATTGTAGTGACTTGAAGTGAACTGTAATTCACTGCTCGAAGCAAATGTTGATTTGACTTTGTCCGACACATAAGATTTATTTAGACCACCAGCCCCATAAACATATCTCATCCTGAACCTTAGTGATAGGCACAGTAGTCTGCATATGGAAGATCCTTTTCTGGACCTCAGAGGTCCTTCTTACTGCAGAGAGCACCCACTGGAAAGACAAGCAGTTACAATCATGAAGAAATGTTGCTGCAGGTTTGCATCACTTGGATCTAGTAAAGTAAGTAATATGAATATTACACTTGTGTAACTGACCACATATAAATGAAACAAAGTCCCCTTCAAAACCTTTGTGTCCCTGGGTAAGAAGACACATCCTTTGTTCATCTGCTATGTTTCTGTGCTGCAGTGGAGCGGAGAATTTGAAATAACACCAAGTTTTACGCATGAAACAGAAAATTGGCTCCTTTCTCTAAACGAGGAAGCTGAGATGGGCTGAGGCTGTTATCCTGCGGAGTTCAACACTTCAAGCCATGCCCCGCAGCTATAATGCAATCAGGGCTGTTAATTAATCTACATCAGCAAAGGACCCCTGGGGGCCCCTCGGTTCAAACGGTCAACACTGAAAAGCGGCCAGGCGTGCGTGGCCGCTGTCCCCCGGGCGGTCCCACGGTGTCCTGGCGGCATCAAAGGCTGTCCACAAGCAAATGTCCAGCAACTGCACGAGACAGCGGCCCAAATGGCACGCGCGGTCCGGTGTGACGTGGGGGTGTGAATGCAAAATGTTGACCTGTGTCACGCCTCGCACAGGCGTCCAGTGTGACTGGCAGGGTGTCGGCACTCGCCGCACCTAGAGAGAAATAAAGACGCATCAGGGAGGAAAGTAAGCCCTCAAAAGCGATGTTGGTGAGCCGCTGGTGAATCACTGGGCAGACTAACAGGTGGGCCAGAACTTGGCGGCAGAGATTCCGTCATGGACGGAAGATGTGGCAGGTTTTGGTGCATGAATAAAGCAGCAGAACAGATGGAAAGACGTGCCAGCGCCTTCAGTGACTCGCACCTCAAATGGTGCGTGCCACACAAATGGTCTCTCTCTCTCTCTTACTGCATCCAGTCCCTCCACTGTCCGATCCTATAACCTATTAGGCTACTGATGTTACAAAAAACTGCAAATCCTTTTGGAATATATTATTATATACTCACAATTTAGTGCCAGGACATATCCGTGGAGAAATGCAGTTATTATGATTACAAATGTTTCATATTCATCCTAATTCACTGTGTATGTTAAGATCTGTGAATTGCTTATTTTCCCTTGTTTTGTATTGTTTAGAAGGCAAAAAGCAAACTCAAATTCTCGCTGACATGAAGAAAAAGGAAATCTGAACTGAAGCATTTTCCTGTGGTTTTACGCATGGCTTTTTGGGCAAGGCTTTTTTTTTTGCGCATAATATGAACGATTGCGTGCGCTCATGTCTTGTCTTTGTATCTTAATCACAAACTGATTTGTTGCATGATGATGAGGTCGATGATTTAGATCAATCAATTGCAAGATAAATCCATTTCGTTCAAAGTGTCCTCATCACTTGGAATAAAAAACGGTGGGATGGAGCGGCGGAGGGAAGGGGGTGGTGGGATTGTAGAAGTTGGTGGGGGGGTAGGAGGAGTCTGCGGGACTGGCTCAGAGGAGGTAAAAGAAGCCGCCTGGGACCAGAGGCTCATTACCTGATCAGTAGCAGACTGTGAAGGAACCTCTGACCTGTCACTACCGGACTAGGACGCACCGCAGTGGACCACAGGCTACAATGAATCTGATACAGGAGGACGCGACAAACGAAAGAAAGGTACAAATAAATCTTAGTGCACGTGTTATAATTTTTCCCCCTATAGACTATAAACACTGACTGCCATTTTGATAGTTACACTCAGATGCTAAGGTGGTTGAAATGATTTGGTTTAGCCAAATTATAGCGTTAATTTACCGAAAAGTCCCAGAAAATAAACTATCCTGAGAAATACTTTTTGATCAGGGTAACTTAAATGAAACTGATTCGCCAACTACTGTACATCTGGGTCATCCCCACAATGTTTGTTTTTCTTTTCTCCTTCCAGTTCCTAAAATCTCAGGTGGAGAAACGCCGAAGGGAGAGGATGAACCACAGTCTGGAGCGTCTGAGGACCACGCTGCTTCAGGAGCCACAACTGGTAAAACATTTACTTTTGTGTGCACTTATTTTGAAAAGCAATGATAGGTTTTCCATCTTTGTTTCAGTTTTTCAAATATGTATTTATTATTATGTGTATGGTATCTCAAGTACTGAATATTAAAGGATGTTACATTGTAAAAAAAAAGTTTAGATAAATAAAATAGGTTAAAAAAGTATGTCACTGCACCGAGAAAGGTGTATTTTAAAGGAAATGTACTGATCAAGTCATGTTGGTGTTTTTTTTTATGCAGAGTGGGACTCAGCACAGAGTGGAGAAAGCTGAGATACTGGAGCGCACGGTCCTCTTCCTACAGAACACTGATACAGGAGGCAGGACGAGAGATGAAGGCGGAGGCCAGAAACACTCCTTCCAAGACGGTTTCTCCACCTGCCTGCAGAGAGCCGCTCACTTCCTGGGACCCGAGGGGAGAGGCCTGAGGCTTGGATCAGCTCTGGAGGCATCTTTCCCCGCTCGCTTTTCCCCTTCAGACTCTGATTCTGCAGGCGCTCAGAGGAGAACGGGAGCCGGTTCCTCCTCCTCCTCCTCCTCCTCCTCCAGCTCCTCCACTAAGTCCATTCTTCGGATGCTGAGGCACCAGTCCAATCACGGACAGAACAGCTCTGCCCATCCGTACCGACTCCCGGCCCAGCGGGGGTCTCCCGGGGTCCCCCGACAGGCTGAGATCAGGGCGGAGAGACGGCCGAGCAAGCAGAGCCCCCCCCAGAGCCGCCCGGTCAGCCAGGCTCTGTGGAGGCCGTGGCCCTGATCCGGGGCCGGAGATCTCTGACGTTGAACTTTGTAATCACTGATCAACAATAACTGGCGACAACTGCACTGTTCCCGAAATAAACACTGGCCTTGTATTCTTGCGAGCAGCCACAACCTCACAGCCTGTAAATAGAAACAAACAAACAAACAAACAAACATGATTCCAGAGGGGATAAGGATTGAGTGTCCATCCGTCACATTTCCAGGTGTGGGACCTGAGGGCCCCATGCAGCCCCTCACGTCCACCGTGCGTGCCATGATGCCTGCCGGCATTACTGACATCTGTGACTGTGTACAATATAACTTGTATTCTTTTCAAATATATATCTTGTCTATTTTGCACACTAATTTATTCTGGATGTCTCCCTATGGTGAGAGCTATTCTTTTATATATATAAAAAATAAAAACATTTCTTCAAATGAAAAAGCGTGGTGTCAAATGATTAAGAAAAAAATAAATAAATACAAATGATGCAGACCTGTAGGCCCTCTGTTTGCGCCGACAGCCCTTTTTTTTTTTTTTTTTTTTTTTGTAGTTCTGGCCGGAGGTGTGAAGCGTGGCGTCCTGCAGAGCTCCATCCTGCAGGTGTGAAGTCTGTGGCCCTGAGGCACGGGGGTCAAAGACACTTCAAAGACATCAGACATTCATTGTCTCACTGCTTTCCAACAAGGAGCACTAGTTGTCTTTCTTACTCTTTTTTTTTTTCACCATCATCTTCAGCTGACGGGATGAAGGTGTTTTCATTGTGGTTAGTGTTCATCCTCTCACCTGCTCCCCCCAGAGGCTCCATTTGTTTTCTGCGCGTGTCCGGTGTCACTCCACAGGAGAAGAAACGTGTCCCTGCACCTCCTGCGGCCCTTTGAAGTCCACTCACACACACAGGACGTTTGTCCTTCACCTGGCTGTCTGATAATATATATATATATATATATATATATATATATATATATATATATATATATATATATATAAATTCTATTTGAGGTTTTTGGCCACCAGTTCAACCTTTTACTGGATGAAACCGATCTGATGCGAGGCAGGGTGGCTGGGAGACACTTGTCTGGCTCTTTCTCGTGGGAACAGGAGAAGGAAGCGGCACATGTGCGCTTGTATTATCTGTTAGAAGTAGTGCACACTCGGGGGAGGTGTGCGGAGGGCCGGGAGCTGCCAGGCTCCCACGCACACACACCTGCGCACGTTAGGATTGTATGTGTGTCTGAGTTTCAGTGAAGAGCGCCTGTAGACATGTGTTACTCTGTTTCTTTTATTGTGTTCACCTTATAAAAAGTGACAGTTCCTCTCCTGTATGCAGATATTTGAAGTCTGCCACACACACTGGGTCTTGTGTTGAGTTCAGTCGCACTGGGCTGTTAGGATTAGGTGTGAAGTGGTGTGAAGTGGTCTCGTGCAGCTGGAGCCGCAGCGCGTGTCTGTCTCGGGGGGGTTTAGAGGGTCAAATCTGACCAAGGGCCCCGCTGAGCTCCCACAGTCCATATGTAGAACAAATCTAAGATGGTGATCATTAACTGAAAAGTGATAATTAATCTCCAAAGTCAGCAGCAAAATAAGCGTCTAAAAGCGTCGTTTTCCCTCTAAAACCTACATTAATAATGCCTGGAAAGAACATATTGACAAAATGGCAGTGGTGGAAAGTAACTAAGTAAATTTACGCAACAACTTTTACTTTACTTGATTATCCATTTTAGGTCACTTATATATACTTCACTACATTTCAGAGAGAAATATTGTGCTTTTTACTTGTTTGGCAGTTAGTGTTACTAGTCACTTTACAGATTTAGATTTTACATTGTAAAAAAACTATATGTTTGTAAAACACAACACAATTTTAAAAGTGTTTCCTAACCATTGGTCTTGTGACCCCTAAAAATCATAGCCTGGGAACCAGAGGAACCTGCAAGCTCATGTTTTATTGTCTGGCCCCTCTCAAATTCAAACTGATTTCCTTGGTGCTGGTATCTGGCCGAGCCAATCACAACCGTTTATCTAGTAGGAGGCGGGCTCAATAAGATGACTGACAGAGAGGAGGGCCTTTCAGGCATCTTTGTAACTATACAAGATGGCTGCGCTGATAGGAAGCGTTCCCCTGCCGGCTACAGCGGCAGTATTAAACGGACTGGATGGTAAATTTTCTCTAAAAGAAGAACAAAATATGTGTTTGCCGAACTTCTGACAGGGACCGCTGACAGTTGCTCTGATTGGTATGCTCCTGTAGTAATGCCCCTTGGAAATTGAAAATGACCTGAGAGGTTCCAGACTAACATGAATTTGAGTTCCCCTCTAAACTTTCCGATAGTTTCATTGAAATAACTGTTTGAGAGCCAAAATAGTCAAACCATCTATTGTTTCACATAAAAAAGCAAAGATTAGAGAAAAGTAAAAAAGGTATGATAAATTTCACTGTAAAACATTATTTTAAGTATTACGCCAATAATGACAAATTACATTTATTTCTTTATTTTTTTACAAAAAATTACTGTATTATTTATACAGTATTTTCTGATTTCTTAAATTACATACAAATTTACCTAAAGTGACAATAATTATTTATAATTAAATATGTAGCTTAATTTATATATAATAATATAAGAGTTTATGTCCATACCAACAACGTAATGTTTTCTATGTCATTTTAAGGTAATCTTATTAGTTTTATAAATATTTAATAAGTATTATAAGAATGTACTTTTACATTCAAACTCTGTAATTCTGGATACAAATTTAGCTAACTTTTTTCATTACACCAAACCAGACCTGCAATTAAAATAGTTTTTCACTTGAATACCAGTTAATACAACACTTATAAGAGTCTTTTGTGCCTCTATGTAAACATTTTGTGGCTAGAACAGGATAATACAGTTAAAAATGCATTGCTGATTCAGACAAAATGATTTTCAAAGGGATAGAAAGACATTGTCAGCATCTTCACAGAGCACTGATCCTGCAGCGGAAGTCTTTTGGGTTCACATCCTTCTGCCTGAAAAAGGTCGGCAGCCCTGTGGGTGGTGAATTCTGACCAAATCCTCAAACAGGCAAGATTCACATTGAGCAACACAAGTACACCACAACTAAGGACTGATGCTATAGCTTGGGTAATGGCAAACAATGGACACAAGAGGGAACTATTTCCTTTTATTAGTGTGGAACACGGTGAGGTCTGCAGCGGCAGAACCTGTATGTGTTGGGCAGTCGATGAATGTAGTTTATTTTTTTTTTGCTATAGTGTTGTACAGATGTAACATGTACTGTAAGAGACAGAAACATTCAGCTGACCTTTCAGGCCTCCAGTAATACCAGGTTAAAGAACAGTACAGATGTTTTGCACTACTTAGCCCAATATCAACAAATCACCTTCAGTACTGCCAGCCATTTTTCATTACACACAGCAGTCTGTATTGTAAAGTGGTCCGAAGTAATACAAAGCACATATAGTTTCTACCTTATGGGTGTGACTGAACTGAGTGAATTTATGACTTAAGTTTATTATTTTTCTAACTAAGTGTATATTTTTTGTAACTTCACACATTATAGGGAGATGATAAGGGGAATTGATGGCAGTGTTAACTAGTTTTCATGGATAATTGCAGTGAGATAGGTGTGTTAACTCAGAAATTTGGTTTAATTAATTAAAATGATTCAAAGAAATTAAATTCAAATAATTCAAAGAAATTTGTTTCAATTGATTCAAAGAAGTTCATTCCAAATAATTCAAATAAACTGGTCTTAAATAATTCAAAGAAATTCAAAGAAAGTAAAATAATTTAAATTCAAGGAATTATTAATAAGTACAAGTTATAATTAATTTCAACTTAATTCAATTAAGAAAATTGAACTCAGAGAACAGATGCGTTTAACTGAAGACTTACCTTCCGTTTCAGCGGCTCTCTTGCGCCACCTGCTGCCAACCTGCTGCCTTTCTTTTTTCAGAATCCTCAGGTTCTTCACCCACTTTGGCTCAGGGCTGCTCCGAAACCACGCAGGCCCACTGGGTGCTTTATGAGGGACCCCTTCCACAGGCTCACTGGGTTCCACAAGTGGGTTGGAGATGCTCGGCCTCGGCAGGAGGTCCACCTCTGACCCTGGGGTGGGTGAGCTAGGGCGAGAGCTTTGGGGGAAACTAGGAGAGACAGTAGGGGAAACACGAGAGAAGGGGGCAGGGGAATAGCAAGGGGAGGAAGAGCGGGAGGGGGAGCCACAGAACGAGCAAGGGCGGGAGCAACAAGAACAGCAACAGGTACAGCAAGGGGTTGAGGTAGGGGGGGGTGCGATAGGAGGAAGTAGAGAAGAAGCCAGGAGAAGGGGAAAAGCTGGAGGAGGCTTTAAAGGGGCAGCAAGAGGGCTAGCATTTGGGGGACTTACTGAAGGACCCTGGATCCGAGCCGTGTGGGGAGCCACAGTGGGAGGTTGGTGCTTGGACCCTACGGAGGATGAGCCGCGGGCTGCCTGGCCGGTTGGGGTTTGGGATGAGGACAGAAGTCCATGTCCAACGTGGGTCCATCTGAAGGTAAAAACAAAATCAACCTTCAGACCACTGCTCCACATTTTATTAGTGCTCTTGTTGCTTGATAAACCTACACTCATCCTACAACCCAATTTTTTACCCGTAATCGATTAATCGAAACAGTTTGTCAAGTCGGCATCACATCAAATTTGGAACTTTTTCTACAAAAGTTGCTTTTTGCAGCTCTCTGCTGCTCACTGTTTGTATTTGCCGGGCACGATGACATCAAATTGACACATTTTTAAAGGACATTATGTGTAAAATGTAAAAATATCCCAAATATTAGAATGAAATAGTTAAGTATAATGGGATGTAAGAAATTAAAATAATAAGGATTAAATACTGCTGACACTACCTGCATCATGTATGGCATATATCGCCTGAAGTAAAAAAAAAACAATACATTTTAAATAAATAAATAAACATTGTTATTATAATTTTTAACATGTTTGTTCAACAGTATAAGCGGATTTTGGGAAGATGGTCCATAAAAAACATACCAAGAAAGCAGGGTCCGAGCCAGGTGGGGATCCAGGGCCAGAGCCAGGGCTGGAGCCAGGTGGGGAGCCACAGTGGGAGGTTGGTGCCGGGACCCTATGGAGGATGAGCCGCGGGCTGCCTGGCCAGTTGGGGTTTGGGATGAGGACAGAAGTCCATGTCCAACGTGGGTCCATCTGAAGGTAAAAACAAAATCAACCTTCAGACCACTGCTCCACATTTTATTAGTGCTCTTGTTGCTTGACAAACCTACACTCATCCTACAACCCTTAACATTACTACAACCTTAATTAAATAATGGTAACAGTTTTTCAAGTCGGCATCACATCGTCGTGGTACAGTGACATAAAATTGACACATCTTTAAAGGACATTAGGTGTAAAAATGAAAAATATCCCCAATATTTAAAAAAAATTGCTTATTATGCGTATGTAACAAATTAAATTAATAAGGATTAAATACTGATGACAGTACTTGCATCAGGTATGGCATATATCGCCTGAAGTTAAAAAAAAAACATTTTAAATAAATAAAAAAACATTGTAATTATATTTTTTTACATGTTTATTCAACAGTGTAAACAGGTTTCAGGAGTATGGTCCATGAAAAACATACCAAGAAAGCAGGGTCGGAGCCAGGTGGGGAGCCAGACGGAGAGCCAGGTGGGGAGCCAGAGCAGGAGCCAGCGCTGAAGTCAGGGCTGAAGCCGGGGCTGGATCCAGGGCTGAAGCCAGGACCGGAGCCAGGGCTGGAGCCAGGACTGAAGCAGGGGCCGGAGCCAGGGCTGGAGCCAGGACTGAAGCAGGGGCCGGAGCCAGGGCTGGAGCAAGGGCTGAAGCAGGGGCCGGAGCCAGGGCTGGAGCAAGGGCTGAAGCAGGGGCCAGAGCCAGTGCTGAAGTCAGGGCTTAAGTCAGGGCTGAAGTCAGGACCGGAGCCAGGGCTGAAGTCAGGGCTGAAGCGGGGGCCGGAGCAGAGGCCGGAGCAAGGGTCCGAGCCAGGGCTGGAGCCAGGTGGGGAGCCACAGTTGGAGGTTGGTGCTGGGACCCTACGGAGGATGAGCCGCGGGCTGACTGGCCGGTTGAGGTTTGGGACGAGGACAGAAGTCAATGTCCAACGTGGGTCCATCTGAAGGTGAAAACAAAATCAACCTTCAGACCACTGCTCCACATTTTATTACATACGTGTCACTTTAACTGCGCTACTGTCACTTTACTGTGTCATTTTGTCTCCAAATGCTCCTGTATAGTTAGTAGTAGTAATATGTATTCTATTCTTATTTTAGTTTTCTATTTTCTCTCTGTACTTGCTGCTACAACAACCAAATTTCCCTGCTGGGGATGAGTAAATGTTTATCTTATCTTATACCAGGAATTGTTATACTATAATTACTTTCTGGAAAAGTCACCACATCACATATTGGAATAAAAATAGCAGTGTTATTATTGCAGGAGGCCTTACAAATGTCATTATATGTTGTTATTACAATGTGAAAGTACATATGGACACTGTTATTGTCTTATTATCATTTTACAGCATCAAGCCCATGAGCACACAGTCCGAACAGATAAAGTTGAAGTGTACAGAATAAAGTTTATTCTAACTTTTCTGACTGCATGTCAAAACTCTGATTTAACCCTCTGTAAAATAAACCTGGAGTGATATTCCGAACACTATTTTTAAATAATAATAAACAAGCATATGAAGGATTAGGCTGTTTTAAGTTCATGATGGACATCTGTCATGCCATTATATCATATTAGTCAGTGAGATGGAGACAGAGCAGTCAGATCAAAGGTCAAAGCCTCACATATCATTGGCCCTGTGAGGACTTGAAATATTCATGTACATACTTTTCGGATAATCTTCTAATCCTTTTACAAAGCAAAATTTCCTTCGGACTTTATTCAAAAAGATGCCTATTTTAAGTTCTCTTGCTGACAGACAAATCTACAAGACAGTTTTTTACCCTTAATCAATGAATGGAAGCAGTTTGTCAAGTTAGCATCACATCATAGTCGGCACTTTGTCTAGAAAAGTCTATTTTTGCAGTTGTTCACAACTCTCTGCTGCTCACCATGTGTATTTGTCAGGTCACAATAACATAAAATGTACACATTTTTGAAGGGCTTTTGTGTAAAATACTTAAAAATGAAGAATATCCCAAATATTAGAAATAAATATTAATTATGTGCATATAAGACATTCATTCAGATAATAAGGACTCGGTTAAATGCTATTGTCACTGCTTGCATCAGGCAATGTTTGGTCTATATTGGAAGAAGTTTTAAAAAATAACATTATGCGTTATAAATAAATAAACATTAATTTTATTAGTATTGTTCAACATGTTTGTTAAGAAAGCAGCTTTTGGTCTCCTCATTCAAACTTGGTCACTACAATCAAACTTCAGTCCCATATTTGATTCATTTACACAGAAAATATTGTCAATATTGACAGTTACATCAGTGAATCTTGAGGGTTTGGAGAGTCTCCACGGTTAAATAGATGGAAAACAAACTGGGTTTAAAAAGTGTTCAAATCTTAAATCTTCCATGAATAAAGTCCTGCTGTCAGTCACAGTTGGTCTTAGGTAAAGGTCCAGCTGAAGAAAGTCGTGGGTTGATGTTTTCTTTTTCAAAGAAAGCCTCGAGTGAACGTAAATCCGTGTTTTTCTGACTGTCAGGGGGTTTGTTTTTGCTTAAATGATCTTCATGTCCAAATGATGCACCTGGAGACAAAACATGGCAACCATGGAATCTTTTTTGTTTAGATACAACTTTATTAGGAATGTCCAGCATAACAACACTGTATAACCTAAAATAATAAAGCTCTTATAACTACATTTTGTCTAAGTGTCTCAAGACCTTTCTGTAAAATGAACTAAAAATGATGGATGTTAAACAAGTAGCACACATAATTAGTTTGAGAAACATGCACATGACCCCAGGGTTCAACTACCACAATTAAATGCTCCACTTATTGCAAATGCTGCCCTGCATCATGTGAAATAATATAAAAACACATGTATGTAGAGCTTTCATCCTATATGGTTCTTATCGAGTGTGCAGGGTTATATTGCATGTTATGGAATTTCCTATTATATCTACAGTGATTCCCTAATAAAATATGGGTTTTTACTATATTCCTATTTAGGACACAATGTATAAACATGTAATAAGTTATTTCAATGAAACAGGGTCTCTAAATTTATGGCATTAAACAGTCATTTTAGTGAATTGTGAACCAATATTTATTGTTAAAAATGTTCATTTCACTGTGTCTTTCTGTCAATAGTTGTGTTCTATTTGGATAGGAACTATTTCTTTCTCAAAGACGCACTACCTTCTCAGCCGTGTAAGCTCCACGAGGGCCAGAACAATTCAAAAACAACTGCGGATAGTACGCTTGTTTCTTTTTTTAAGATAACATACTGTATGATTATACTTTGAGTGTCGTGTCTAGCAATACAGTGTTTGTCATAGTTTTCAAACACTGTCACATATGCCCCATGCATGTAGGAGGGGGCTTCCCAGGGTCACCAGACAGGCGGAACAGGGAGCTAGTTAAGTTCTAGTTTCTACCAATAGCAATCTTGACCGAAAACATGTTATTTTGGCTCAGAGTTCAAAATCCCAAACTATGTCTTCAATAAGTACATTCAAAAGAGTAATTTCTGTTTATTTAATCAATCAGACATTTTAAATAATTAACCAATTATTAAACATTCGTTGTTTAAATATAGGTTTGAAGATTTACAAATGTCAAGAATTATTGCAAAAATACATCCCAAGAAATTCATAGTGACTGCAAATCTCTATTTACACTGTTCAGCTTTCATTTTGTACCTGTCAAGATGCTCAAGAACTCAACTTTGGAAAACAAATCTTTGCACATTTACAGTGTTCAGCTGACATTTAAGCAATACACAGTCTTTTCGCAAACCTACAATGCATTTCAGCTATGGCCCATTTGGTTACCATCAAAAATACCTCATATTATGTAACTAATTTAACTCCACTGTATTCCAAGACCTTTGAAAACAAGTCAAAGACTTATATTTTTTTATCATGACACTTTTCTGAGAAACCTGCAGACCAAAGCAAAATTGCAAGTCTGTGCCTTGTTTTAATTTTAGAATCCCATGGAGTTCAATTAGTTCTGATGACAGAACACAAAGATGTGTATTTTCCTGTGATGTCACACTCATCATCCCACATGCCAGAGAATAGGCTCCATAAAATTGGAGAAGCTGCAAGGGATATGCTTTGCATTAATGCTGATCAGAGTCTGGATTTTTATCAAGGAACAAATGGATAGATAATAATGGATATTACTGGATAATGGACATATGGATACATATAATTGTTTGCCACTCTTGATGATCATATGGCGACAGAAGACTTGTCCATATTTGACAATAATAAATTCAGATTACACGCAGTCCAATCTTTCCCCGCCTGGATTGCCATGGTCATCTGCTGTTGATCTCCACAAGCACAGTTTTTCCACATGACCTGAAGTCACAAAATAAAGAACTATTTTAAAATACTATGTATTCTACTCACATACACCAGCCTATGCTCCACATACACAATGAAAAACCTCGACCAGAAATTCAGTTCTAATGAGGGGTTGAATATGGGATTAAACAGTCTCATCAGTATTCACAAACAAATGTCAAGTTACATAACTCCTAAAAAAAACAATCTACAAATGAAGGCAGAGTTATTTGTATCTGTGAATCTGTATCTATGCCTCTAATTTACCACTCTTATATGATCATTTGAATGACTACTAATTTCTGTAATTTCACATTATGAACAGGACAATTCAATAAAATATTACCTCACATTTTATGTAAAATTACATTTGAATCTGTGAAAATACAATACATTACAATTAAAAAACCCAATATACATGTGATCCTAAATTATGGTTAATCGGCTGTAATTTTAAGGGTAAAGTCTACAATACCTTGAAATATATCTAAAGCTAAAAGCATTTCCTTGTTTTATGGGGGGCTGCGAGGAGAATGAGGCAAATGGTCGCGTGTTCTCCAAACCACATGACGAGAATTATGTAGAAATAAATAAATGGCCTTGAGTCGATGAACATTTGCCGTCTGACACAAGGACACGCAGACAAATGTTGAATACGTGTGACAGTGGGAGAATGTCCCTCAGCTCTTTCTCATCAGGGGGACGTGGAGCAGGAGGCTTCATCCTCACTTCATTACCTGTTAAAACTGATACTTCATTTATGAAGTGTGCGTGGAGGAGAGGTGGCCCTCAGGTTCCCACAAGCACACTTGACACTCAGAATTATCGTTACAGGGTGTGACAAGAGTAAAAAAAAATATTTCAGTACTGTAACTAAACACATTCATTGGAAGAGTTGCGCGTAAAAGGAGAGACTTTACGCGCGTCTCTTAAGAAACACACAAAATACTATTGGTAAACAGATAGTAAAATCATTTTACTGGTAGATGATTCCTTCGGTCATTTTTGGCAAATGTGGAGTAGCGCCTTCAACTCTCTCACATGGGAAAATCGGGCAGTGAGCTCCACTCACACTTTATGACCTGTTAGAATCGATACATCCTTACAGAGAGTGTTTGGAGGAGAAGTGGCTTTCGGGTTCCCACGCGTTGCCTCTCAGAGCGCCATCATGAATTTTACGCACGACACATACGTGCTATTTTCAGCACTCTACGGATTGTTTGTAGATATAAATATTTACATAACATATCTAAAATAAAATAAGATACATTCAGCTTAGAACTGTTATTTTTGACCTGGTTGTTTTACATCCAAAACCAAAGAGCTGCGCAATAAAGAGTGGATTTTACGCACGACGTTGTAGTTTCTCTTGTTGCAGATTCTAGAGAATTTACACGAACCTCAGTTATCTATGAGTCGCTGAATGAGCACTTATTCAGACGTTTTGGATTTCACCTGGTTTCCTGGGCTCCACGCTCCTTTCTTCTGTCAACATGGGCCTGAGGACATGTGTCGTTTCGGCGTCCATGATAGGCGTGAGAAGTCACCCGCCGTCATTTGTCTGAGCCTCACGCTGTTTTGGCGGATGTTTGTTGTTTTCCCTCACATATGTAAAAAAGCGTCACACGCGCTGGTAACACCTTTCACAGGCGCGTGGCGCTCACACTGGACTGGGAAGCTCCACGTGCCCGCAGTGAAGGGTCACCGTTCATTCTGCATTCATCTTCAGATGCTCAACAAAAGTGTGTTAGAATTAAACAATTAAGAAAAAGATAAAGTAGAAAATTCTTAAAACATATATCTTTATTTGTGATATTATAACAATAACAGCCTACCAATTTCCAAAGATATGGCCAACTCTTGACTTTTAAAACTATAAAAAAAAAAGTCACAACAAAACACGCGTTCACTTGTGTAATATTTCACAGACATTAACGACTTGGTGACAGTGAGTTGGGTAGTTTCAGCAGGGAGTAAAAGCTGGAGAGCAATGAAGTGAGTGATCAGAGGAGCTGGGAGGAGCCCAGAGTTACGCCCAGCTATAGTTTAAAAGCCCTCAGTGAAATCCCTGCGGCCACATTCAGCTCGACAGACCCACACAGCTACAGCCACCGCGGGATTGGTCTTGGAATACAGTCATGAAACTGCTTCAGGATTCACAGGACACACATGCAACAAAGAAGGTACTTGTATTATCAATGCTTTCATGGAATATTACGGATTATTTTGGAGCCCATCACAGGGCCAGTTATCTTTGGCTCTTGAAAAGATTGAAACCATTTCACCTCATTTCATTCATTAATCGGATCATCTCGTTTCTTCCTCGTAGAGTCTCAAACCTCAGGTGGAGAGACGTCGAAGAGAGAGAATGAACCGCAGCCTGGAGAGCCTGAAGACTCTTTTGCTGCAGAGACAGGTAAGGGCCACGTAGCTCAGGTGGTCAGTTTGTTCGTCCTCTCAAGTGTAAACGCCTTGTAGTGAGGGGCCGAGACACTCTTTACTGACTCTTTGTTTCTTTCCTAGGAAGCGACTCAGCACAGAGTGGAGAAAGCTGAGATACTGGAGCGCACGGTCCTCTTCCTACAGAACACTGATACAGGAGGCAGGACGAGAGCTGAAGGCGGAGGCCAGAAACACTCCTTCCAAGACGGTTTCTCCACCTGCCTGCAGAGAGCCGCTCACTTCCTGGGACCCGAGGGGAGAGGCCTGAGGCTTGGATCAGCTCTGGAGGCGTCTTTCCCCGCTCGCTTTTCCCCTTCAGACTCTGATTCAGGCGCTCAAAAGAGAACAGAAGCTCCCTCCTCCTCCTCCAGCTCTCTGCTCCTCCGGAAGTCCTCCAGGGCTATTCTTCTGTCGCTGATGCACCGGTCAGGGACCAGAGTGTGCACTCCCACCCTCACGGTGGCCAGCTGTGTTCAGACGGCTGGAGAATCACGTCGCTCTCCCACAACTCCCCAACAGCCCCAAAAAGCGGCGAGTCGAGCGAGCAAACAGAGCCATCCGGTGAGCCAGTCACTGTGGAGACCCTGGCCCTGATCACCACAGTGACTCCAAAAACTGAACTTTTACTGACTAACACGCTGATGAATATTCCTCCTTCAGCATGTGTTGCTCATTTGACTTTCTGCAAGGACATTTTCAGTGCAATGTATTTAACATGAGCCTCCTGCGTTATGTAAAGCTTGATTCATTTGTAGATGTTGTACATTTATTATGATCGCACCAAGTGCTGCTACGGCCTTTACAGGCCAACATATTGTGTCATTTAAGTATTTTTGCACCTTAATTTAATTTATTTGTCATTTGTAAATAAACAAAAGGAAAAATCACCAAGCAATGCATATGCGTTCGTTGATTGTTTGCTGGCACGTGTCTTGAGGAGCACAAGCGTGGCCACACACATGGGGATGAAAGGCCCCACGCAGAGACGTTTCACACAGCGGAACAAGCTTAATCTGTCATACACACAGGCGGCCAAAACATTCAGGAAAGTATATTCTTAAATTTATAAGTAATTAGCACTTTATTATTATATGTATTGTGTATTGTCACCCCCATATTACAAGTATAGATATAAGTAAGAATCATTGTTCAATTTGAAGTAACTAGATTTAAGTTAATAACAAATTGACGCCGTGCGTAAAAGGTGTCATTCCAGTGCGTAGTGTCATATCTTCCTGCTTGACATCAACATTGGGTGACAAAATGTTTTGCCTGTTTAAATTGAGATTGAATTGAGGATAGAAAGCACTATTTTGGCTAAAATGACTATTTACTGCATGAAGAATGTGGTATTTTACGCGTGCGTAAAACGGTTCTTAGGCGGCACGCTGCCCGATCATTTAACTGCATCCGTTTAAAGAGTTGTTCACACCGAGGAACAGTTGTTTCAGTCTGTAGCTCATTTGCATTTCAATCGCCTGGGAGTGCGCGTGGGAACGTGGGAAGTGTCTCCTCTCTGTGCCACCCTCTCCAATAATGTATCAGATTTAACAGGTAGTAAAGCTGTAAATGCAGCGTCATTTCCACTTTTCTCACGAGAAGAGTTTGTTAAACCTTTCGACGTCTCTTTTTCTGAAGAAATATGGTGTCTGCCATTTAAAATATTGAAATATATAGTAATAGTATATATATTCTACATATTATTCTAAACCACGTAAATACTTTTCTATTAAACGGTGAAAATGAGATGGCATTCATGCCATGAGGTTACTGTCTCAGTAATGTGTGGGTTGTTATAGCAGAACATTTGATTCAAAGGCCTAAATCCAGAAACTCCTTCTGATCTCTTGGTGCATGCCTGAAAAAAATAACATAACCCCAATTAATTGGTGTGAATTACAGCTCAATGTAAATGCTGCCATTGCAAGGACACATGAAAGAATCTTAACCTGTTGTGCCTCTTTTCTGATGTGTGGCCAAATAACGAACAGATGTGCATTTCTTGGTTATACCAACACTGTCAAGTCAAGTCAATTTTATTTGTATAGCGCCAAATCATAAGTAAAGTTATCCCAAGACACTTTTCACATAGAGTAGGTCTAGATCATACTCTTTAAAATATTATTCACAGAGACCCAACAGTTCCCACCATGAGCAGCACTTGGTGACAGCGGCAAGGAAAAACTCCCTTTTAAGAAGTACAAACCTTGAGCAGAACCAGGCTCTGGATGGGCGGCCATCTGCATCGACCGAGTTGAGTTGAAAGGGGAGGAGAGAGGGGGAGAGGGGAGACAGAACAGGAGGACAGACAACAAATCAGACTAATAGTAATAACAACTGCAGCAGTGAGTGTGGAGCAGGAACATGGGGGCAGTAGACGGCCGGCAATCACAGATCCAGACTCTACAGCTCCAGAGACAGAGCCTATAGCAGCATAACTAAGGGATGGTTCAGGGCTCACCTGAGCCAGCCCTAACTATAAACTTTATCAAAGAGGAACGTTTTTAGTATACTCTTAAATGAGGAGAGGGTTTTGCCTCCCAAACCCAAACTGGGAGCTGGTTCCACAGAAGAGGAGCTTGATAACTAAAGGCTCTGGCTCCTGTTGTACTTTTAGATACTTTAGGAACCACAAGTAACCCTGCGTTCTGTGAGCGTAGTGCTCTAGTGGGGTAATATGGTACTATCAGATCTTTAACCCTTGTGTTGTCCTCTGGGTCGAGGTGATGTATCATATGTTTGTGTCATCCTTTTCCTTTATTCTGTTTCTTACTCTGTTCCTATTGTCAAGAAACAAACTAAAAACAAAAGATAACCGCTTCAAGAATCACAAATGTCATGCATAACAACATTTACATACACAGAAGGACATTTTCGGCCACCGGGTCACCTTGACCCAGAGGACAACACAAGGGTTAAGATACAATGGTGCTTGACCATTAAGAGCTTTGTAGGTGAGGAGTAGGATTTTAAATTCTATTCTGTATTTTATAGGGAGCCGGTGCAGAGAAGCTAATACTGGAGAAATATGTTCTCTTTTTCTAGTTTCTGTCAGTACACGTGCAGCCGCATTCTGGATCTGCTGGAGAGTCTTTAGAGACTTATCGGTGCAGCCCGATAATAAGGAATTACAATAATTCAACCTAGAAGTAACAAATGCATGGATTAGTTTTTCTGCGTCCTTTTGAGACAGGATATGCCTGATTTTTATAATGTTACGTAAGTGGAAGAAGGCAGTCCTTGAAGTCTGTTTTATGTGGGCATTAAAGGACATGTCCTGATCAAACTTCCTCCTAGATTCCTTACAGTGGTGCTGGAGGCCAGGGCAATGTCATCTACAGTAACTATATCTATAGATAATGTGTCTCGCAGGTGTTTAGGACTAGGAACAATAACTTCAGTTTTGTCTGAGTTTAATAGCAGAAAATTGCAGGTCATCCAGTCTTTTATGTCCTTAATGCATGCCTGAAGTTTGGTTAACTTATTGGTTTCATCTTGTTTTATCGATAAATATAATTGAGTATCCTCTGCATAGCATTCAAAGTTTAATTTTAAAGTTTTTAAAGTTTTATTATTCCTAATAATATTGCTTAAAGGAAGCATATACAAGGTGAATAAAATTGGTCCAAGCACCGAACCTTGTGGAACTCCGTGACTAACTTCCGTGTGCACGGAGGATTCATCATTTACATGTACAAACTGAACTCTATCTCATAAATAGGACTTCAACCAGCTTAGTGCAGATGCTTTGATGCCAATCAAATGCTCCAGTCTCTGTAATAGGATCCGATGGTCAATGGTATCGAAAGCGGAACTAACATCTAACAGAACAAATACATCTACTGTGGACTGTGGTACATAGACAGATTTATCATGTCTAATAAAGAAGTGCTAACTAAGGGTAGAACTTCTTTAAGCAGCGTAGTTGGGATAGGGTCTAAGATGCAGGTTGTTGGTTTAGACGACGAAATCATTGAAGTTAGTTGGTGAAAGTCAATTGGAGAAATACAGTCTAAATATATTGCTGGTTAAATAGCTGTTTCTAAGATTCCTATACTTGAAGATATATCTGAACTGGCTGAGGGCACAAGATGATGAATTTTGTCTTTAATAGTTAGATTTTTATCTTTGAGTAAGCTCATGAAGTTATTACTACTGAGAGCTCTGGGAGTACGTGTCTGAACAGAGCTCTGACTCTGTGTCAGCCTGGCTACAGTGCTGAAAAGAAACCTGGGGTTGTTCTTATGTTCCTCTATTAGTGGGGAGTAATAGGCTCCTCTGGCATTACAAAGGGCCTTCAGGTATGTTTTGACTATCTTGCCAAACTAAATGAGATTCCTTTAGTTTGGTGGAACGCCATTTCCTTTCTAATTTTCGCGATGTTTCTTTTAATTTACGGGTTAAGGAGTTATACCATGGAACTAACCTCTTTTGTTTTCATCAACCAGATGATCAATTTGGGAAGGACTAAAGTTAGCATAGGAGTCGTCCATTATATTGAGACAGGTCATTGAATTAAGTGCCGATGGATTCACTTCCTTAAATTGAGCTACAGCACTATCAGACAGGCTTCTACTGAAGGAATGTTTGCCCAGTGGCCTGTAGTCCAGTAATATGAATTCAAAAGTTATAAAATAACGGTCTGATAGGACATGATTTTGTAGTAAAACTATTAAACATTCAATTTTGATTCCATATGACAGAACAGGATTGAGGGTGTGGGTTAAAACAGTGAGTGGGTTTGTTTACACTCTGACAGAAGCCAATCGAATTTAATAATGAGATAAACGCAGAACTAATGCTATCATTATTGATGTCCACATGAATATTAAAATCACCTACAATAATGACTTTATCTGTTTTGAGGACTAAACTTGTTAAAAATTCTGATAACAATTCAGAATACGGACCAGGAGCGTGGTATACTATGACAAATAGAATTGGCTGTAACGTTTTCCAGGTTGGGTTTGAAAGACTAAGAACAAGACTTTCGAATGAGTTAAAACTGAGTTTAGGTTTAGGGTTGATTAATGAGCTAGAGTCGGAGATGGCTGTAACTCCACCTCCTCGGCCGGTGCCTCGAGGTGTGCCACTGTGGTGTGACAAAGGAATGGACTAAGTGATATAGATTGAGGTCTATATTTACATTATGGTTCCTGATTGCATGTAAACTATCCAGGCTTCATCCAAGCTAGATTATAGATTAAAGGGTACGGCAATAAATTGCTCTAGCTGTTCTATTTAGGATTGATGATGGGGCAAATGCAACACATGTGAAAATCATTATAGGAAACATTCAATGTGGGCAATACTTACTGTGCATGAGAAACTGTTCACTCTCGCCTGGCTGCTCGGGCTTCCTTAAATACCTCCAATTATGCATCTACAGAGAAACAGGCATTTCTTTAGACAATCCATGCAAACCTTTTGGCCTTTTCTAGATTAAACATTCATGAGAGACTGAATGGTTCATTTCTAATTTGAAAGATGCTTTTTTTTATCAGACAAAAATATAAATCTAACATTATAGGAATCTGTAATTAACTTCCATCATCCAAATTTGGATTACATACACTAAAGTATCTCATTATCTTAACTGTAGAGTCTTCAATTTAATATTACCTTGAAAGCAAATAATTAACAAGAACAAGGCTGTTTTAGACTACTAACTTCTGTAATCTTAAATGCATTTCTTCATTATGAGCAGGACAATTCAGTAAAATATTACCTCACATTTTATGTAAAATTACATTTGAATCTGTGAAAATACAATACATTCCCATTAAAGAACACAATATATTCATGTTATCTTAAATGATAGTTGATGAGCTGTAATATTGAGAGTAAAATTTAAAATGACTGCAAATATCTGTAAATTTACAGGCATTTCAATATTTTCTGAAATAAAAAAGAATGGGGCAAATGGTCGCGTGTTCTCCAAACCACATGACGAGAATTATGTAGAAAGAAATAAATGGCCTTGAGTCGATGAACATTTGCCGTCTGACACAACGACACGCAGACAAATGTTGAATACGTGTGACAGTGGGAGAATGTCCCTCAGCTCTTTCTCATCAGGGGGACGTGGAGCAGGAGGCTTCATCCTCACTTCATTACCTGTTAAAACCGATACTTCATTTATGAAGTGTGCGTGGAGGAGAGGTGGCCCTCAGGTTCCCACAAGCACACTTGACACTCGTCGTTACAGGGTGTGACAAGAGTAGAAAAAAAATATTTCAGTACTGTAACTAAACACATTCATTGGAAGAGTTGCGCGTAAAAGGAGAGACTTTACGCATAAACTCTAAAAGGAGAGACTTTACGCGCGTCTCTTAAGAAACACACAAAATACTATTGGTAAACAGATAGTAAAATCATTTTACTGGTAGATGATTCCTTCGGTCATTTTTGGCAAATGTGGAGTAGCGCCTTCAACTCTCTCTCATGGGAAAATCGGGCAGTGAGCTCCACTCACACTTTATTACCTGTTAGAATCGATACATCCTTACAGAGAGTGTTTGGAGGAGAAGTGGCTTTCGGGTTCCCACGCGTTGCCTCTCAGAGCGCCATCATGAATTTTACGCACGACACATACGTGCTATTTTCAGCACTCTACGGATTGTTTGTAGATATAAATATTAACATAACATATCTAAAATAAAATAAGATACATTCAGATTAGAACTGGTATTTTTGACCTGGTTGTTTTACATCCAAAACCAAAGAGCTGCGCAATAAAGAGTGGATTTTACGCACGACGTTGTAGTTTCTCTTGTTGCAGATTATAGAGAACCTCAGTCATCTATGAGTCGCTGAATGAGCACTTATTCAGATGTGTTGGATTTCACCTGGTTTCCTGGGCTCCACGCTCCTTTCTTCTGTCAACATGGGCCTGAGGACATGTGTCGTGTTGGCGTCCATGATAGGCGTGAGAAGTCACCCGCCGTCATTTGTCTGAGCCTCACGCTGTTTTGGCGGATGTTTGTTGTTTTCCCTCACATATGTAAAAAAGCGTCACACGCGCTGGTAACACCTTTCACAGGCGCGTGGCGCTCACACTGGACTGGGAAGCTCCACGTGCCCGCAGTGAAGGGTCACCGTTCATTCTGCATTCATCTTCAGATGCTCAACAAAAGTGTGTTAGAATTAAACAAGTAAGAAAAAGAAAAAGTAGAAAATTCTTAAAACATATATCTTTATTTATAATGGAATAACAATAACAGCCTACCAATTTCCAAAGATACGGCCAACTCTTGACTATTAAAACTACATAAAAAAAGTCACAACAAAACACACGTTCACTTGTGTAATATTTCACAGACATTAACGACTTGGTGACAGTGAGTTGGGTAGTTTCAGCAGGGAGTAAAAGCTGGAGAGCAATGAAGTGAGTGATCAGAGGAGCTGGGAGGAGCCCAGAGTTACGCCCAGCTATAGTTTAAAAGCCCTCAGTGAAATCCCTGCGGCCACATTCAGCTCGACAGACCCACACAGCTACAGCCACCGCGGGATTGGTCTTGGAATACAGTCATGAAATTGCTTCAGGATTCACAGGACGCACATGCAACAAAGAAGGTACTTGTATTATCAATGCTTTCATGGAATATTACGGATTATTTTGGAGCCCATCACAGGGCCAGTTATCTTTGGCTCTTGAAAAGATTGAAACCATTTCACCTCATTTCATTCATTAATCGGATCATCTCGTTTCTTCCTCGTAGAGTCTCAAACCTCAGGTGGAGAGACGTCGAAGAGAGAGAATGAACCGCAGCCTGGAGAGCCTGAAGACTCTTTTGCTGCAGAGACAGGTAAGGGCCACGTAGCTCAGGTGGTCAGTTTGTTCGTCCTCTCAAGTGTAAACGCCTTGTAGTGAGGGGCCGAGACACTCTTTACTGACTCTTTGTTTCTTTCCTAGGAAGCGACTCAGCACAGAGTGGAGAAAGCTGAGATACTGGAGCGCACGGTCCTCTTCCTACAGAACACTGATACAGGAGGCAGGACGAGAGCTGAAGGCGGAGGCCAGAAACACTCCTTCCAAGACGGTTTCTCCACCTGCCTGCAGAGAGCCGCTCACTTCCTGGGACCCGAGGGGAGAGGCCTGAGGCTTGGATCAGCTCTGGAGGCGTCTTTCCCCGCTCGCTTTTCCCCTTCAGACTCTGATTCAGGCGCTCAAAAGAGAACCGAAGCTCCCTCCTCCTCCTCCTCCAGCTCTCTGCTCCTCCGGAAGTCCTCCAGGGCTATTCTTCTGTCGCTGATGCACCGGTCAGGGACCAGAGTGTGCACTCCCACCCTCACGGTGGCCAGCTGTGTTCAGACGGCTGGAGAATCACGTCGCTCTCCCACAACTCCCCAACAGCCCCAAAAAGCGGCGAGTCGAGCGAGCAAACAGAGCCATCCGGTGAGCCAGTCACTGTGGAGACCCTGGCCCTGATCACCACAGTGACTCCAAAAACTGAACTTTTACTGACTAACACGCTGATGAATATTCCTCCATCAGCACGTGTTGCTCATTTGACTTTCCGCAAGGACATTTTCAGTGCAATGTATTTAACATGAGCCTCCTGCGTTATGTAAAGCTTGATTCATTTGTAGATGTTGTACATTTATTATGATCGCACCAAGTGCTGCTACGGCCTTTACAGGCCAACATATTGTGTCATTTAAGTATTTTTGCACCTTCATTTAATTTATTTGTCATTTGTAAATAAACAAAAGGAAAAATCACTAAGCAACGCATATGAGTTCGTTGATTGTTTGCTGGCACGTGTCTTGAGGAGCACAAGCGTGGCCACACACATGGGGATGAAAGGCCCCACGCAGAGACGTTTCACACAGCGGAACAAGCTTAATCTGTCATACACACAGGCGGCCAAAACATTCAGGAAAATATATTCTTAAATTTAGAAGTAATTATCCCTTTATTATTATATGTATTGTGAATTGTCACCCCCATATTACAAGTATAGATATAGGTAAGAATCATTGTTCAATTTGAAGTAACTAGATTTAAGTTAATAACAAATTGACGCCGTGCGTAAAAGGTGTCATTCCAGTGCATAATGTCATATCTTCCTGCTTGACATCAATATTGGGTGACAAAATGTTTTGTCTGTTTAAATTGAGATTGAATTGAGGATAGAAAAGCACTATTTTGGCTAAAATGACTATTTACTGCATAAAGAATGTGGTATTTTTGGCGTGCGTAAAACGGTTCTTACGCGGCACGCTGCCCGTTCATTTAACTGTATCCGTTTAAAGAGTTGTTCACACCGAGGAACAGTTGTTTCAGTCTGTAGCTCATTTGCATTTCAATCGTCTGGGAGTGCGCGTGGGAACGTGGGAAGTGTCTCCTCTCTGTGCCACCCTCTCCAATAATGTATCAGATTTAACAGGTAGTAAAGCTGTAAATGCAGCGTCATTTCCACTTTTCTCACGATAAGAGTTTGTTAAACCTTTCGACGTCTCTTTTTCTGAAGAAATATGGTGTCTGCCATTTAAAATATTGAAATATATAGTAATAGTATATATATTCTATATATTATTCCAAACCACGTAAATACTTTTCTATTAAACGGTGAAAATGAGATGGCATTCCTGCCATGAGGTTACTGTCTCAGTAATGTGTGGGTTGTTATAGCAGAACATTTGATTCAAAGGCCTAAATCCAGAAACCCCTTCTGATCTCTTGGAGCATGCCTGAAAAAAAGAACATAACCCCAATTAATTGGTGTGAATTACAGCTCAATGTAAGTCCCTGGCACTGCAGATATGTTTCCGTCTTTTTTGCATCTTATCTTCTCTGAAGTTTGAAGGAAATGTGTAAAAAATTAGACAAATAAGAAATAATACTGATTATGTAACTGAATTTGAAAATAAAATTAAAAATACATGTTATTTGCATGAAAATTCACTTTGTGCATGGTTGCTAATGTCAGAATCCTGCTGATGAATACAATAGTTTTTTTTAGTGGCATCCATCTCAGGCATGTCGTTATATTACCTATTTCACTCTGTCATGTAACAGAAAGTTTAGAGGGAACAACATGCCACTCCCTAGCAAAAATGTAAATATATATATATATATATATATATATATATATATATATATATATATATATATATATATGTACAT
The DNA here is from genome assembly GCA_031216445.1 of Lateolabrax maculatus. Classification (NCBI taxonomy): domain Eukaryota; kingdom Metazoa; phylum Chordata; class Actinopteri; order Acropomatiformes; family Lateolabracidae; genus Lateolabrax; species Lateolabrax maculatus. Next base: position 22,527,696 of record CM062199.1, read on the forward strand.
AAGAAATGTAACAAATAAGTAATCTAACAATTAAATCTGTCTGGCAACACCCAACAGCTGCTTATTGGATAATAATTTAGGTCCCAAAATTACAGTAAATCAAGACTGGACTTCCAGCTTTGGTCCTCTTTGCAGGCCCTTTGCTTTACATTGGGCTTGACAACAAATATACACCTTATGCCAAATGAAAACTGCTTCTCTGTCAATACAGCTTCATTGTAAGTCTTTATTGTATTCACCTGTTCTTCGATTGTATTTTTATGGGATAAAAGGTGCTTGTTTCTTTTTCTACAAGGCAGTTTGTGTGGAGTCAGTGGTGTTGTTTGACCTCTCACCTCTGGATTTCTGCTCTGAATTTGTTGAACTCACTGCTGCTTGTTCTGCTCTACTGGGTTAGGGTTAGGGTTAGTTCAATTAAAGCTGGCTGGCGATCTGATTGGGTGGCAGCATCTGTGAGAGGGGAAAAAAATCCCTCTTTCTATGGGCTTAATGGCTGTTCTGTCTGTCACAATAACATAACTGGGCTCCGGCTGGTGGGCACTGGACCCAGTGCATGCTCGGTGCAGGAAAAGGAGCGGGATGCAGTGACAAGAAGTGAGGCGTTGCAGCTCTGAGGACTTCCTGATGCCTTTCACGATCCTCGTCCTCCGAGGTCACCTCCTGTAAGGTGCTGATTGGCCGAGGGGAGCGGCCCATGACTCTTGGAGGGACCAGCGCTGTTGCTGATTGGTTGAGCTGCGGGACAAGGAAGTCATCACAATATTTAATACATTTGGTTTGCAAGCTATCTTCTAGTACTGCCATTGCAAGGACACAAGAAACAATCTCGCTCTGGTGTGCCTCTTTTCTGGTGGGACCGTGGCCAAATAACGAAAAGATATGCATCTCATGGTTATACCAACACTGTCAAGTCAAGTCAATTTTATTTGTATAGCGCCAAATCATAACAAAAGTTATCTCAAGACACTTTTCACATAGAGTAGGTCTGGACCATACTCTTTAAAATGTTATTTACAGAGACCTTACAGTTCCCACCATGAGCAAACACTTGGCAACAGTGGCGAGGCAAAACTCCCTTTTAACAGGTAGAAACCTCGAGCAGAACCAAGCTCTGGGTGGGCGGCCATCTGCATCGACCCAGTTGGGTTGAAAGTGGGAGGAGAGAGGGGGAGAGGGGAGACAGAGCAGGAGGAGAGACAACAAATCAGACAACTGCAGCAGTGAGTGTTTGAGCAGGAACATGGGGGCAGTAGACGGCCGGCAGCCACAGATCCAGACTCTATAGCTCCAGAGGCAGAAATACCTGCAGAAAGTGAGAAGGCGAAAAAGCACAGAAAGCACAAGGACTACCTGGAAGAGGTGGAGTTAGTAACATGTATTGGTTTGATTAGGACATGTCCTGATCAAACTTACTCCTAGATTCCTTACAGTGGTGCTGCAGGCCAGGGCAATGCCATCTACAGTAACTATATCTTTGGATAATGGATAATGGATAATGTTTAGGCCTAGGAACAATAACTTCAGTTTTGTCTGAGTTTAACAGCAGAAAATTGCAGGTCATACAGTCTTTTATGTCCTAAATGCATGCCTGAAGTTTGGCTAACTTATTGGTTTCATCTTGCTTTATCGATAAATATAATTTAGTATCATCTGCATAGCAGTGAAAGTTTATGGAGTGTTTCCTAATAATATTGCTTAAAGGAAGCATATACAAGGTGAATACAAGTGGTCCAAGCACCGAACCTTGTGGAACTCTGTGACTAGCTTCGGTGTGCATGGAGAATTCATCATTTACATGTACAAACTGAAATCTATCTCATAAATACGACTGAAACCAGCTTAGTGCGGATGCTTTGATGCCAATCAAATGCTCCAGTCTCTGTAAAAGGATGCAATGGTCAATGGTATCGAAAGCGGAACTAACATCTAACAGAACAAGTACAGATAATAATAATTTGTCTGATGCAAACAGAAGATCATTTGTCACTTTCACCAGTGCTGTCTCTGTGCTACGATGCACTCTAAATCCTGACTGAAAATCCTCAAATAAACTATTGTTGTGTAGAAAGTCCCATAACTGATTGACGACTGCTTTTTCTCAAGGATTTTAGAGAGAAAAGGAAGTAATAAGAAATATGAATTCAAAAGTTATTATATGCTGGTCAGCTTCAACACAAAGTTCAGCCTCACGGTGACACGTTCAAAATATCGTTCACAGGAACTGAGACACTTACCTCAACAGAGGTCTGCTGACACAAGTTATCCGCTGTGTCACTGGAGCTCTGTGTGCTGCAGGCTGCAGACCCTGAGCTGCTGCTCAGCAGAGGCTGGCCGCTGGGGGCAGGACGATGTCTGAGGCAAATTTGAATCTGCATCCTCTTCTCTTTATACAACCATGCGTGTGATTGCACGGTGGAGTCACGCACACACACACACATATACATTCACACTAATATATGCTTCTGTAGGAAGTGTGTTGTCGATTAAAAGTTTGAATGTTAAATTGATTTATGGAAATGAAATTAGAATAATGCTGTTTCAGTTGTGCTTTGCAAACATTTCATTATTTTATGAAATAATTGGAAAAAACAATTTCCCGTAAAAAAAATAAAAATAAAAAATGTGTTAACGATCTAAGCACTTCTTGCAAAACGGGCTGGTTAAATGAGCAATGTGAAGATAATGCTGCGAGGAGAATGAGGCAAATGGTCGCGTGTTCTCCAAACCACATGACGAGAATTATGTAGAAATAAATAAATGGCCTTGAGTCGATGAACATTTGCCGTCTGACACAACGACACGCAGACAAATGTTGAATACGTGTGACAGTGGGAGAATGTCCCTCAGCTCTTTCTCATCAGGGGGACGTGGAGCAGGAGGCTTCATCCTCACTTCATTACCTGTTAAAACCGATACTTCATTTATGAAGTGTGCGTGGAGGAGAGGTGGCCCTCAGGTTCCCACAAGCACACTTGACACTCAGAATTATCGTTACAGGGTGTGACAAGAGTAAAAAAAAATATTTCAGTACTGTAACTAAACACATTCATTGGAAGAGTTGCGCGTAAAAGGAGAGACTTTACGCGCGTCCCTTAAGAAACACACAAAATACTATTGGTAAACAGATAGTAAAATCATTTCACTGGTAGATGATTCCTTCGGTCATTTTTGGCAAATGTGGAGTAGCGCCTTCAACTCTCTCTCATGGGAAAATCGGGCAGTGAGCTCCACTCACACTTTATTACCTGTTAGAATCGATACATCCTTACAGAGAGTGTTTGGAGGAGAAGTGGCTTTCGGGTTCCCACGCGTTGCCTCTCACAGCGCCTTCATGAATTTTACGCACGACACATACGTGCTATTTTCAGCACTCTACGGATTGTTTGTATATATAAATATTTACATAACATATCTAAAATAAAATAAGATACATTCAGCTTAGAACTGGTATTTTTGACCCGGTTGTTTTACATCCAAAACCAAAGAGCTGCGCAATAAAGAGTGGATTTTACGCACGACGTTGTAGTTTCTCTTGTTGCAGATTCTAGAGAATTTACACGAACCTCAGTCATCTATGAGTCGCTGAATGAGCACTTATTCAGATGTGTTGGATTTCACCTGGTTTCCTGGGCTCCACGCTCTTTTCTTCTGTCAACATGGGCCTGAGGACATGTGTCGTTTCGGCGTCCATGATAGGCGTGAGAAGTCACCCGCCGTCATTTGTCTGAGCCTCACGCTGTTTTGGCGGATGTTTGTTGTTTTCCCTCACATATGTAAAAAAGCGTCACACGCGCTGGTAACACCTTTCACAGGCGCGTGGCGCTCACACTGGACTGGGAAGCTCCACGTGCCCGCAGTGAAGGGTCACCGTTCATTCTGCATTCATCTTCAGATGCTCAACAAAAGTGTGTTAGAATTAAACAATTAAGAAAAAGAAAAAGTAGAAAATTCTTAAAACATATATCTTTATTTATAATGGAATAACAATAACAGCCTACCAATTTCCAAAGATATGGCCAACTCTTGACTTTTAAAACTATAAAAAAAAAAAAGTCACAACAAAACACACGTTCACTTGTGTAATATTTCACAGACATTAACGACTTGGTGACAGTGAGTTGGGTAGTTTCAGCAGGGAGTAAAAGCTGGAGAGCAATGAAGTGAGTGATCAGAGGAGCTGGGAGGAGCCCAGAGTTACGCCCAGCTATAGTTTAAAAGCCCTCAGTGAAATCCCTGCGGCCACATTCAGCTCGACAGACCCACACAGCTACAGCCACCGCGGGATTGGTCTTGGAATACAGTCATGAAATTGCTTCAGGATTCACAGGACGCACATGCAACAAAGAAGGTACTTGTATTATCAATGCTTTCATGGAATATTACGGATTATTTTGGAGCCCATCACAGGGCCAGTTATCTTTGGCTCTTGAAAAGATTGAAACCATTTCACCTCATTTCATTCATTAATCGGATCATCTCGTTTCTTCCTCGTAGAGTCTCAAACCTCAGGTGGAGAGACGTCGAAGAGAGAGAATGAACCGCAGCCTGGAGAGCCTGAAGACTCTTTTGCTGCAGAGACAGGTAAGGGCCACGTAGCTCAGGTGGTCAGTTTGTTCGTCCTCTCAAGTGTAAACGCCTTGTAGTGAGGGGCCGAGACACTCTTTACTGACTCTTTGTTTCTTTCCTAGGAAGCGACTCAGCACAGAGTGGAGAAAGCTGAGATACTGGAGCGCACGGTCCTCTTCCTACAGAACACTGATACAGGAGGCAGGACGAGAGCTGAAGGCGGAGGCCAGAAACACTCCTTCCAAGACGGTTTCTCCACCTGCCTGCAGAGAGCCGCTCACTTCCTGGGACCCGAGGGGAGAGGCCTGAGGCTTGGATCAGCTCTGGAGGCGTCTTTCCCCGCTCGCTTTTCCCCTTCAGACTCTGATTCAGGCGCTCGAAAGAGAACCGAAGCTCCCTCCTCCTCCTCCTCCAGCTCTCTGCTCCTCCGGAAGTCCTCCAGGGCTATTCTTCTGTCGCTGATGCACCGGTCAGGGACCAGAGTGTGCACTCCCACCCTCACGGTGGCCAGCTGTGTTCAGACGGGTGGAGAATCACGTCGCTCTCCCACAACTCCCCAACAGCCCCAAAAAGCGGCGAGTCGAGCGAGCAAACAGAGCCATCCGGTGAGCCAGTCACTGTGGAGACCCTGGCCCTGATCACCACAGTGACTTCAAAAACTGAACTTTTACTGACTAACACGCTGATGAATATTCCTCCTTCAGCACGTGTTGCTCATTTGACTTTCCGCAAGGACATTTTCAGTGCAATGTATTTAACATGAGCCTCCTGCGTTATGTAAAGCTGGATTCATTTGTAGATGTTGTACATTTATTATGATCGCACCAAGTGCTGCTACGGCCTTTACAGGCCAACATATTGTGTCATTTAAGTATTTCTGCACCTTAATTTAATTTATTTGTCATTTGTAAATAAACAAAAGGAAAAATCACTAAGCAACGCATATGAGTTCCTTGATTGTTTGCTGGCACGTGTCTTGAGGAGCACAAGCGTGGCCACACACATGGGGATGAAAGGCACCACGCAGAGACGTTTCACACAGCGGAACAAGCTTAATCTGTCATACACACAGGCGGCCAAAACATTCAGGAAAATATATTCTTAAATTTATAAGTAATTATCCCTTTATTATTATATGTATTGTGCATTGTCACCCCCATATTACAAGTAAAGATATAGGTAAGAATCATTGTTCAATTTGAAGTAACTAGATTTAAGTTAATAACAAATTGACGCCGTGCGTAAAAGGTGTCATTCCAGTGCGTAATGTCATATCTTCCTGCTTGACATCAACATTGGGTGACAAAATGTTTTGTCTGTTTAAATTGAGATTGAATTGAGGATAGAAAGCACTATTTTGGCTAAAATGACTATTTACTGCATAAAGAATGTGGTATTTTTGGCGTGCGTAAAACGGTTCTTACGCGGCACGCTGCCCGATCATTTAACTGCATCCGTTTAAAGAGTTGTTCACACCGAGGAACAGTTGTTTCAGTCTGTAGCTCATTTGCATTTCAATCGTCTGGGAGTGCGCGTGGGAACGTGGGAAGTGTCTCCTCTCTGTGCCACCCTCTCCAATAATGTATCAGATTTAACAGGTAGTAAAGCTGTAAATGCAGCGTCATTTCCACTTTTCTCACGAGAAGAGTTTGTTAAACCTTTCGACGTCTCTTTTTCTGAAGAAATATGGTGTCTGCCATTTAAAATATTGAAATATATAGTAATAGTATATATATTCTATATATTATTCTAAACCACGTAAATACTTTTCTATTAAACGGTGAAAATGAGATGGTATTCCTGCCATGAGGTTACTGTCTCAGTAATGTGTGGGTTGTTATAGCAGAACTGAATCCAGAAACCCTTCTGATCTCTTGGAGCATGCCTGAAAAAAAGAACATAACCCCAATTAATTGGTGTGAATTACAGCTCAATGTAAGTCCCTGGCACTGCAGATATGTTTCGGTCTTTTTTGCATCTTATCTTCTCTGAAGTTTGAAGGAAATGTGTAAAAAATTAGACAAAAAAGAAATAATACTGATTATGTAACTAAATTTGAAAATACAATTAAAAATACATATTATTTGCATGAAAATTCACTTTATTGTATTCATCAGCAGGATTCTGACATTAGGAACCATGCACAGTTTTTTTTAGTGGCATCCATCTCAGGCATGTTGTTATATGACCTATTTCACTCTGTCATGTAACAGAAAGTTTAGAGGGAACAACATGCCACTCCCTAGCAAAAATGTAAAATATATATATATATATATATATGTACATAAGGAATGTAACAAATAAGTAATCTAACAATTAAATCTGTCTGGCAACACCCAACAGCTGCTTATTGGATAATAATTAAGGTCCCAAAATTACAGTAAATCAAGACTGGACTTCCAGCTTTGGTCCTCTTTGCAGGCCCTTTGCTTTGCATTGGGCTTGACAACAACTATACACTGTATGCCAAATGAAAACTGCTTCTCTGTCAATACAGCTTCATTGTAAGTCTTTATCGTATTCACCTGTTCTTCGATTGTATTTTTATGGGATAAAAGTTGCTTGTTTCTTTTTCTACAAGGCAGTTTGTGTGGAGTCAGTGATGTTGTTTGACCTCTCACCTCTGGATTTCTGCTCTGAATTTGTTGAACTCACCGCTGCTTGTTCTGCTCTACTGGGTTAGGGTTAGGGTTAGTTCAATTAAAGCTGGCTGGCGATCTGATTGGGCGGCAGCATCTGTGAGAGTGGAAAAATCCCTCTTTCTATGGGCTTAATGGCTGTTCTGTCTGTCACAATAACATAACTGGGCTCCGGCTGGTGGGCACTGGACCCAGTGCATGCTCAGTGCAGGAAAAGGAGCGGGATGCGGTGACAAGAAGTGAGGCGTTGCAGCTCTGGGGATTTCCTGATGCCTTTCACGATCCTCGTCCTCCGAGGTCACCTCCTGTAAGGTGCTGATTGGCCGAGGGGAGCGGCCCATGACCCTTGGAGGGACCAGCGCTGTTGCTGATTGGTTGAGCTGCGGGACAAGAAAGTCATCACAATATTGAATATATTTGGTTTGCAAGCTATCTTCTAGTACTGCCATTGCAAGGACACAAGAAACAATCTCACTCTGGTGTGCCTCTTTTCTGGTGGGACCGTAGCCAAATAACAAAAAGATATGCATCTCATGGTTATACCAACACTGTCAAGTCAAGTCAATTTTATTTGTATAGCGCCAAATCATAACAAAAGTTATCTCAACACACTTTTCACATAGAGTAGGTCTAGACCATACTCTTTAAAATGTTATTTACAGAGACCCAACAGTTCCCACCATGAGCAAGCACTTGGCGACAGTGGTGAGGAAAAACTCCCTTTTAACAGGTAGAAACCTCGAGCAGAACCAGGCTCTGGGTGGGCAGCCATCTGCATCGACCCAGTTGGGTTGAAAGGGGAGGAGAGAGGGGGAGAGGGGAGACAGAACACGAGGAGAGACAACAAATCAGACTAATAATAATAACAAGTGCAGCAGTGAGTGTGGAGCAGGAACATGGGGCAGTAGACGGCCTGCAGCCACAGATCCAGACTCTACAGCTCCAGAGGCAGAAATACCTGCAGAAAGTGAGAAGGAGAAAAAGCACAAAAACTACCTGGAAGAGGTGGAGTTAGTAACATGTATTGGTTTGATTAGGACATGTCCTGATCAAACTTACTCCTAGATTCCTTACAGTGGTGCTGGAGGCCAGGGCAATGGCATCTACAGTAACTATATCTTTGGATAATGGATAATGGATAATGTTTAGGCCTAAGAACAATAACTTCAGTTTTGTCTGAGTTTAACAGCAGAAAATTGCAGGTCACCCAGTCTTTTATGTCCTTAATGCATGCCTGAAGTTTGGCTAACTTATTGGTTTCATCTTGCTTTATCGATAAATATAATTGAGTATCATCTGCATAGCAGTGAAAGTTTATGGAGTGTTTCCTAATAATATTGCTTAAAGGAAGCATATACAAGGTGAATAAAAGTGGTCCAAGCACCGAACCTTGTGGAACTCCGTGACTAGCTTCGGTGTGCACGGAGAATTCATCATTTACATGTACAAACTGAAATCTATCTCATAAATACGACTGAAACCAGCTTAGTGCGGATGCTTTGATGCCAATCAAATGCTCCAGTCTCTGTAAAAGGATGCAATGGTCAATAGTATCGAAAGCGGCACTAAGATCTAACAGAACAAGTACAGATAATAATAATTTGTCTGATGCAAACAGAAGATCATTTGTCACTTTCACCAGTGCTGTCTCTGTGCTACGATGCACTCTAAATCCTGACTGAAAATCCTCTAATAAACTATTGTTGTGTAGAAAGTCCCATAACTGATTGACGACTGCTTTTTCTCAAGGATTTTAGAGAGAAAAGGAAGTAATAAGAAATATGAATTCAAAAGTTATTATATGCTGGTCAGCTTCAACACAAAGTTCAGCCTCACGGTGACACGTTCAAAATATCGTTCACAGCAACTGAGACACTTACCTCAACAGAGGTCTGCTGACACAAGTTATCCGCTGTGTCACTGGAGCTCTGTGTGCTGCAGGCTGCAGACCCTGAGCTGCTGCTCAGCAGAGGCTGGCCGCTGGGGGCAGGACGATGTCTGAGGCAAATTTGAATCTGCATCCTCTTCTCTTTATACAACCATGCGTGTGATTGCACGGTGGAGTCACGCATACACACACACATATACATTCACACTAAAATATGCTTCTGTAGGAAGTGTGTTGTCGATTAAAAGTTTGAATGTTAAATTGATTTATGGAAATGAAATTAGAATAATGCTGTTTCAGTTGTGCTTTGCAAATATTCTGATCAATGTCAAAATGCAAAATCTTTCTTTGATAGGCAATGAATGACTATACTATGATATATATAATCTATAAGTATATACAGTACACACACACACACACACACACACACACACACACACACACATATATACTTGTGTCTTTGAAAATACTATTAATTACTCTTAAAAAACATAAAATCACTTTAACCCCACAGTTTAATGACCTACAATTTTCAGGAAAACTTTTGAATGACTACTAATTTCTGTAATTTTAAATGCATTTCTTCATTATGAGCAGGACAATTCAGTAAAATATTACCTCACATTTTATGTAAAATTACATTTGAATCTGTGAAGATACAATACATTCTAATTAAATAACACAATATTCATGTAATCCTAAATGATGGTTAATCAGCTGTTAAAATTACTGCAAATATATGTAAATCCACAACAATTCAGAATACGGACCAGGAGCGTGGTATACTATGACAAATAGAATTGGCTGTAACATTTTCCAGGTTGGGTTTGAAAGACTAAGAACAAGGCTTTCGAATGAGTTAAAACTGAGTTCAGGTTTAGGGTTGATTAATGAGCTAGAGTCGGAGATGGCTGTAACTCCACCTCCTCGGCCGGTGCCTCGAGGTGTGCCACTGTGGTGTGACAAAGGAATGGACTAAGTGATATAGATTGAGGTCTATATTTACATTATGGTTCCTGATTGCATGTAAACTGTCCAGGATTCATCCAAACTAGATTATAGAGTAAAGGGTACGGCAATAAATTGCTCTAGCTGTTCTATTTAGGATTGATGATGGGGCAAATGCAACACGTGTGAAAATCATTATAGGAAACATTCAATGTGGGCAATACTTACTGTGCATGAGAAGCTGTTCACTCTCGCCTGGCTGCTCGGGCTTCCTTAAATACCTCCAATTATGCATCTACAGAGAAACAGGCATTTCTTTAGACAATCCATGCAAACCTTTTGGCCTTTTCTAGATTAAACATTCATGAGAGACTGAATGGTTCATTTCTAATTTGAAAGATGCTTTTTTTTATCAGACAAAAATATAAATCTAACATTATAGGAATCTGTAATTAACTTCCATCATCCAAATTTGGATTACATACACTAAAGTATCTCATTATCTTAACTGTAGGGTCTTCAATTTAATATTACCTTGAAAGCAGGTAATTAACAAGAACAAGGCTGTTTTAGACTACTAACTTCTGTAATCTTAAATGCATTTCTTCATTATGAACAGGACAATTCAGTAAAATATTACCTCACATTTTATGTAAAATTACATTTGAATCTGTGAAAATACAATACATTCCCATTAAAGAACACAATATTCATGTTATCTTAAATGATAGTTGATGAGCTGTAATATTGAGGGTAAAATTTAAAATGACTGCAAATATCTGTAAATTTACAGGCATTTCGTTATTTTCTGAAATAAAAAAGAATGGGGCAAATGGTCGTGTATTCTCCAAACCACATGACGAGAATTATGTAGAAAGAAATAAATGGCCTTGAGTCGATGAACATTTGCCGTCTGACACAACGACACGCAGACAAATGTTGAATACGTGTGACAGTGGGAGAATGTCCCTCAGCTCTTTCTCATCAGGGGGACGTGGAGCAGGAGGCTTCATCCTCACTTCATTACCTGTTAAAACCGATACTTCATTTATGAAGTGTGCGTGGAGGAGAGGTGGCCCTCAGGTTCCCACAAGCACACTTGACACTCAGAATTATCGTTACAGGGTGTGACAAGAGTAAAAAAAAATATTTCAGTACTGTAACTAAACACATTCATTGGAAGAGTTGCGCGTAAAAGGAGAGACTTTACGCATAAACTCTAAAAGGAGAGACTTTACGCGCGTCTCTTAAGAAACACACAAAATACTATTGGTAAACAGATAGTAAAATAATTTCACTGGTAGATGATTCCTTCGGTCATTTTTGGCAAATGTGGAGTAGCGCCTTCAACTCTCTCTCATGGGAAAATCGGGCAGTGAGCTCCACTCACACTTTATTACCTGTTAGAATCGATACATCCTTACAGAGAGTGTTTGGAGGAGAAGTGGCTTTCGGGTTCCCACGCGTTGCCTCTCAGAGCGCCATCATGAATTTTACGCACGACACATACGTGCTATTTTCAGCACTCTACGGATTGTTTGTAGATATAAATATTTACATAACATATCTAAAATAAAATAAGATACATTCAGCTTAGAACTGGTATTTTTGACCTGGTTGTTTTACATCCAAAACCAAAGAGCTGCACAATAAAGAGTGGATTTTACGCACGACGTTGTAGTTTCTCTTGTTGCAGATTCTAGAGAATTTACACGAACCTCAGTCATCTATGAGTCGCTGAATGAGCACTTATTCAGACGTTTTGGATTTCACCTGGTTTCCTGGGCTCCACGCTCCTTTCTTCTGTCAACATGGGCCTGAGGACATGTGTCGTTTCGGCGTCCATGATAGGCGTGAGAAGTCACCCGCCGTCATTTGTCTGAGCCTCAAGCTGTTTTGGCGGATGTTTGTTGTTTTCCCTCACATATGTAAAAAAGCGTCACACGCGCTGGTAACACCTTTCACAGGCGCGTGGCGCTCACACTGGACTGGGAAGCTCCACGTGCCCGCAGTGAAGGGTCACCGTTCATTCTGCATTCATCTTCAGATGCTCAACAAAAGTGTGTTAGAATTAAACAATTAAGAAAAAGATAAAGTAGAAAATTCTTAAAACATATATCTTTATTTGTGATATTATAACAATAACAGCCTACCCAATTCCAAAGATATGGCCAACTCTTGACTTTTAAAACTATATAAAAAAAAGTCACAACAAAACACACGTTCACTTGTGTAATATTTCACAGACATTAACGACTTGGTGACAGTGAGTTGGGTAGTTTCAGCAGGGAGTAAAAGCTGGAGAGCAATGAAGTGAGTGATCAGAGGAGCTGGGAGGAGCCCAGAGTTACGCCCAGCTATAGTTTAAAAGCCCTCAGTGAAATCCCTGCGGCCACATTCAGCTCGACAGACCCACACAGCTACAGCCACCGCGGGATTGGTCTTGGAATACAGTCATGAAATTGCTTCAGGATTCACAGGACGCACATGCAACAAAGAAGGTACTTGTATTATCAATGCTTTCATGGAATATTACGGATTATTTTGGAGCCCATCACAGGGCCAGTTATCTTTGGCTCTTGAAAAGATTGAAACCATTTCACCTCATTTCATTCATTAATCGGATCATCTCGTTTCTTCCTCGTAGAGTCTCAAACCTCAGGTGGAGAGACGTCGAAGAGAGAGAATGAACCGCAGCCTGGAGAGCCTGAAGACTCTTTTGCTGCAGAGACAGGTAAGGGCCACGTAGCTCAGGTGGTCAGTTTGTTCGTCCTCTCAAGTGTAAACGCCTTGTAGTGAGGGGCCGAGACACTCTTTACTGACTCTTTGTTTCTTTCCTAGGAAGCGACTCAGCACAGAGTGGAGAAAGCTGAGATACTGGAGCGCACGGTCCTCTTCCTACAGAACACTGATACAGGAGGCAGGACGAGAGCTGAAGGCGGAGGCCAGAAACACTCCTTCCAAGACGGTTTCTCCACCTGCCTGCAGAGAGCCGCTCACTTCCTGGGACCCGAGGGGAGAGGCCTGAGGCTTGGATCAGCTCTGGAGGCGTCTTTCCCCGCTCGCTTTTCCCCTTCAGACTCTGATTCAGGCGCTCGAAAGAGAACCGAAGCTCCCTCCTCCTCCTCCAGCTCTCTGCTCCTCCGGAAGTCCTCCAGGGCTATTCTTCTGTCGCTGATGCACCGGTCAGGGACCAGAGTGTGCACTCCCACCCTCACGGTGGCCAGCTGTGTTCAGACGGGTGGAGAATCACGGCGCTCTCCCACAACTCCCCAACAGCCCCAAAAAGCGGCGAGTCGAGCGAGCAAACAGAGCCATCCGGTGAGCCAGTCACTGTGGAGACCCTGGCCCTGATCACCACAGTGACTCCAAAAACTGAACTTTTACTGACTAACACGCTGATGAATATTCCTCCATCAGCATGTGTTGCTCATTTGACTTTCCGCAAGGACATTTTCAGTGCAATGTATTTAACATGAGCCTCCTGCGTTATGTAAAGCTGGATTCATTTGTAGATGTTGTACATTTATTATGATCGCACCAAGTGCTGCTACGGCCTTTACAGGCCAACATATTGTGTCATTTAAGTATTTTTGCACCTTAATTTAATTTATTTGTCATTTGTAAATAAACAAAAGGAAAAATCACTAAGCAATGCATATGAGTTCGTTGATTGTTTGCTGGCACGTGTCTTGAGGAGCACAAGCGTGGCCACACACATGGGGATGAAAGGCCCCACGCAGAGACGTTTCACACAGCGGAACAAGCTTAATCTGTCATACACACAGGCGGCCAAAACATTCAGGAAAATATATTCTTAAATTTATAAGTATTTAGCCCTTTATTATTATATGTATTGTGCATTGTCACCCCCATATTACAAGTATAGATATAGGTAAGAATCATTGTTCAATTTGAAGTAACTAGATTTAAGTTAATAACAAATTGACGCCGTGCGTAAAAGGTGTCATTCCAGTGCGTAGTGTCATATCTTCCTGCTTGACATCAACATTGGGTGACAAAATGTTTTGTCTGTTTAAATTGAGATTGAATTGAGGATAGAAAGCACTATTTTGGCTAAAATGACTATTTACTGCATAAAGAATGTGGTATTTTTGGCGTGCGTAAAACGGTTCTTACGCGGCACGCTGCTCGATCATTTAACTGCATCCGTTTAAAGAGTTGTTCACACCGAGGAACAGTTGTTTCAGTCTGTAGCTCATTTGCATTTCAATCGTCTGGGAGTGCACGTGGGAACGTGGGAAGTGTCTCCTCTCTGTGCCACCCTCTCCAATAATGTATCAGATTTAACAGGTAGTAAAGCTGTAAATGCAGCGTCATTTCCACTTTTCTCACGAGAAGAGTTTGTTAAACCTTTCGACGTCTCTTTTTCTGAAGAAATATGGTGTCTGCCATTTAAAATATTGAAATATATAGTAATAGTATATCTATTCTCTATTTTATTCTAAACCACGTAAATACTTTTCTATTAAACGGTGAAAATGAGATGGCATTCCTGCCATGAGGTTACTGTCTCAGTAATGTGTGGGTTGTTATAGCAGAACATTTGATTCAAAGGCCTAAATCCAGAAACTCCTTCTGATCTCTTGGAGCATGCCTGAAAAAAGGAACATAACCCCAATTAATCGGTGTGAATTACAGCTCAATGTAAGTCCCTGGCACTTCAGATATGTTTCGGTCCTTTTTGCGTCTTCTCTTCTCTGAAGTTTGAAGGAAATTTGTAAAAAACTGACAAACAAGATAAATCTAGAATATTTAATTTAGATGTGATTGCGCAGACAGAAAACGTGTGTAATGTGGTCCACTGCGCAAACAAATGCCAGGTCAACTAATGGCAGGACTGCAAGATTTTTGGTGATTTGTTTTCTTCCACAGTAAATCCACCAGAATGACCCGTCCTGTCTCTTTAAATGGACCGAATCTCTTTTGGTTTCAAAGTTCCGGTTCAGTTTGCTGGGAACTTTTCTATTGGCTCACCAGTACTAGGTCACAGATTTCTGCTGCATAAAGGGCTGAGGGTGGCTGATCATCTGCAATAAGAGAGTGTTCCCTTTGTATTAATCAATCCATTATGCCATGATAATAAAAAGATAGAAAATGTTCTTTGTCATGTAACATCAAATGTGTGCGCCTCTCTGCATTGCAATTTAACGTGAATGTCAGTCAGCCTGCATGGAAGATGGTATTGCATCATATCAAATCTACCAGAGAGAAGCAAAGGAATTAAACTGTAACGAAAATTCCACATTAAAAAATGTTAAACACATGGAAATATCACTGCCAAACATGAAGTCTGTAACAGTTTATGCATTTATCTATTCTTCTTTACAATTATTTCACTTATTTTTCATAAGAGGTATTTATTGTATCTATTTTCAAACTTCTGAAATGCAATTCCCCTTCCTTTTGTTCAAGCTGTGATGTCTGATCATTGTACCTTGGTTTTGTTTGATGAAAAGGGAAATAATACTGATAATGTAACTGAATTTGAAAATAAAATTAAAAATACATATTTGTATGAAAAGTCACTTTATTGCATGCATCAGCAGGATTCTGCCATCTTTGTGCAACCATGCACAGGTTTAAAAAAAAAATAAAATCATGTCTGCTTGACCGAGATACAACCTGTTAGATGTCAAGACAATTTGAATATTTTACAGTATTTGGCAACAGAATTTACAAGATGTGGCAGTTTCAGGGTGACTGAAATGTTTTAGTGGCAACCCTTTTCAGGCATGTTGTTATATTACCTATTTGACTCTGACATGTAACAGAAAGTTTACAAGGAACAGTATGCCCCTCCTTAATAAAAAAAAATAAAATAATAATAATAATAATTTACGCAAGGCTGAGTGAAAACTGGGGAGGTGATTTGGGAAGGAACAGCTCCAAGTGCTGCTCTGTATTAATTTGACAGGAATGTAACATATAAGTAATCTAACAAGTAAATCTGTCTGGCAACACCCAACAGCTGCTTATTGGTTAATGTTTAAGGTCTCAGAATTACAGTAAATCAAGACTGGACTTCCAGCTTTGGGCCTCGTTGTAGGCCTTCTGCTTTGCATTGGGCTTGACAACAACTATACACTGTATGCCAAATGAAAACTGCTTCTCTGTCAATACAGCTTCATTGTAAGTCTTTATCGTATTCACCTGTTCTTCGATTGTATTTTTATGGGCTGAAAGTTGCTTGTTACTTTTTTCTACAAGGCAGTTTGTGTGGAGTCAGTGGTGTTGTTTGACCTCTCACCTCTGGATTTCTGCTCTGAATTTGTTAAACTCACCGCTGCTTGTTCTGCTCTACTGGGATTATCAGCGTTTAAAGCTGGCTGGCAATCTGATTGGGCGGCAGCATCCATGGGAGGGGAAACAACCACTCTTTCTATGGGCTCAATGGCTGTTCTGTCTGTCACAATAACATAATTGGGCTCTGGCTGGTGGGCACTTGAGCGACGCTGCAATGCATGCTGGGTGCAGGAAAAGGAGCGCTGCCGAGGGGCGGGCTGCGGCGACAGGAAGTGAGGCGTTGCAGCTCTGGGGACTTCCTGATGCCTTTCACGATCCTCGTCCTCCGAGGTCACCTCCTGTAAGGTGCTGATTGGCCGAGGGGAGCGGCCCATGACTCTTGGAGGGACCAGCGCTGTTGCTGATTGGTTGAGCTGCGGTCGCCAGTTCTGAGGGGTGGGGTACTGCACTCGACCCATCGACCAATCGCTGACAGGACAAGAAAGTCATCAAAATATTAGACTGCAACAGAGTAACAGAGGGGTTTGCAGAAAAGTGGAGGTTTTGCAGGTTTGTCCCATTAAATGCACGCCCCCCCACCCCCCCCACCCCCAATGCATACTGTTGTCTGTGCATGTGTTATATTACTGAATCCTTACTTTTGTGGAGGTGGGGTCATATCTCGATGCCCTATGATCCCAGAAAAGGAGGCACTTCTCCCAGGCAGGCCTTGTGATCCGACCCATGGCGAGTACATCAGAGCGCGCTCCTCCCACATCATCTCATTGGACGAGTCGACAGGAACGGGCCCCCTGTGGATCTGGTGAGCCAGTAGGAGCTCCAAGACCTGGTGGTGCATGCCCTCCCTGGCCACGTCGATGGGGCGACGTCCTCTCCGATCATGCAGCTCTAGGTTGGCGCCATGGAGGAGGAGAAGCCTGGCTGTATCGTAGCAACCATGGAGGGCGGAGAGAAAGAGCCCTGTTTCGCCCTACAAATAAAAAAATCAGAAATATAACATACTTATGTGATGTCAGGAGGATATCTATTCCAATTTGTCTTCCAGTACAAGTATTGTGGTGATCTGCCCAATCAGACAGAGCAACTATTACGTAAATATACACCAGACAAGTCAAAACTGTCAATACTTAAACTAAACAGGCAGAGTCAGCTTGTACAGCTTTACACATGGATAAGTTCATTATCTTAATAACCAGTGATGGGGAACAGTCAGAACTTACCTTGTTGTCCTGCAGGTCCACAGCTGCCCCATAGCGAATGAGGGTCCTTGTGAGGGAGAGGTGGTTAACTGAGCATGCCCAGTGCAGGGCCGATCTCCCTAAGAGAGACAGTGTGAGTGGAGGGGGAGGTGAGGGGGAAGAGGGGAGGGAGTAAGTCAGCCAATGAACAACCATTACACAACAGAGTCGAGCCCAGGTGGTGAAGAGAGAGGGAAAAATGGAGGGATGGGACGCGGATATGAGTGGTATCAGCTGGAGTGGGAGAGAGGCGACAGAGACGGGACTGAAGGAGGCGGACGGAGAGAGAAAGAGACAGCGAAAGCAAAGAGAAAGATGAGCGGCAAAGTTAATGTCCATCAACCCCGAGTTTGGGCACTAGAGCACATTAACTTTGTTCTGAGTCAGAGGAGGGCAACAGGGGAGCTGGAGAAGGAGGAGGAAGAGATGGAGGGATGAGCGCAGGTCGGGAGAGGAGGGACACAGAAGGAGGATGTGAGAGAGAACACCAGTTACTCAGCCCCTCAGGTGTCAGAGAATAATGGCTTGATCAAGAGCACTACATGTAATTTTCCCCCAAGGTGAGCTTTAACTCATTCATGCATCAGAATCCAAATCCTCATGGTCACAGGAAGTTGCAGTTGTGAGGCTGTGGATTCTTAAGGCTCGACTACAGAGAGGAGGCGCTTCAGGCACATGTTTCAGTCGTCCACCGATGCAGAACGGCTTGTGTTTAAGTTACGCTGTAAGAGCGTACATGCGCCCTGTGTATTTCTATGCTTCAGGTCTATTTTCTTTTGCTTTATGTGCGTAACTACAGTGATTGTGTGTTCAGCTCTGAGTGCTGCCACACACAAACTCACACACACACGGATGACCTACAGTCAATACTGTGCCTGAACGCACCCCGTGCAGACACAGGAGGAGGACTGAAGCTGCTGTAATGCTGTAAGTCTAAAAAAATAATCAATTTCATTAGTTATTAGATGGAATAATTTTGACATTCACGCTATTACATAAAGTTGATGAAAACCCACAAAACACTTTGTGCATACTAGCTTTCTTTGTCATTCCGAGTTAAAAAGCATTTTCAATTCATACATGAATGGGTTAAGGCAGAATTACCCAATCTCTGTTTATGACCTCAGAGATGGAATAACATTTGCAAAAAAAGGGGTTGCATCTTATTGTGAATTACAAAGGCATTGATGAAACTGCATTTGCACATTATTCTTCATTACTGTTTTAGCCTGCTTGCTTTATGAGATTTTAGTGAATATTATTCAAATTACAGTTCACAATGAAATAAGCCTCAATTCGTACCATTCATCTTGTTCTTACATCAAGAAGGTTAAAGCAGGCGCCAAGAATTACATGCAAATACTATTTGACTGAGTTTTGGGGTTTGGAGTTAGAATTTCAGGTACCAATCTAATGTTAGTAACTGTGTCACCGATGCATTACCAGTATGATCAGTGTTGTTGACGGGCACCCCTGCTCGCAGAAGCTCCAAGACCACTCTGTCCAGGCCGCTACGCACCGCTCGAATCAGAACCACGGACCCATCCGGGCCACACCACTCTGCCGACTGCCAACACAACCAAGCCATGATGAATACATAATACAGACATACACATGGTGCATATGTCACATATGCCTGCATATCGAACAGTGTGGCCTTACACAGTGTGCTCTATAGTTATAGTAAGTCTAAACAAAAGAATAACAACAAAACAGAAAAAAAAATCCAAAATAGAAACACAGACGTCGTAAATAACACTAACAACATCAAGTAAAATGAACACTGTCAACAACAAAAACAAAGGACAGACCTGCTGGGGAGGACTCAGCAGAGGAGGAGGCATGGCGTTTCTCTCCCAACCTCTAGGTGGAGCTGAGGAAGAGCAAGGATCATTTAAGGTGGATCTCTACCTGACAAGTGCAACGATTTTGTTGCAGTTAGGAATACTGTATATGGAAAGACATATATTTGAATTATTGGCTATATACCAGTTATTTTCACAATTAATCGTTTGGTCTTTAAAACATCAGAAAAAACTGTGAAAAATGTGACATCTGCAAATGTCTTGTTTTGTCCAACCAATAGCCCGAAACACCAAAGACTTTACAATTATTCTTTTTTACTTTATGTTGGGGAATTTCTGCCTTTATTGAACAGTCAACAGTGAGTAGGCAGGACAGGGAACATGGGAGATTGGGGACACTCTCAGATATTCATATTTACAATGACATAAAACAGAAAAAGCAAGCAAATCCTCATATAGAACCAAATAATTTTAGCCATTTTTGTTCTTTTAGATTTGACAATTTGATATGATCAAAACAGTTGACCATAACAATAAAACTAAGAAGTGTTTTTTCACAGAGCACTTTTCAGACCTTTGGAACCACATAATAACTTATAAACAATAAAACAACAAGTAAAAAACAATTTTTAAGTATATATAAAGTATTATCTATATAGTGCCTTAAACCTTGGACATCTGTGGTTCAGAAATGTTTGAGCTGTCTCAAGATTTAAACACATTCCAGCCAGCCAATCAGAAACAAGTATTTTTGTGACAAAAAATCAGCTTGACTGAGTAAATGAACGAACGATTGAATCTTACGTTGTACGGGTCTGCGGGGCTGTGAAGGTCCAGCTCGGTAGTGTTTCTGCTCCTGGCTCCTGTGGTCACAGATGGAGGCGTCCTCCTGTCGCCTGGAGCATCTCGCACTGATGTCTTCCATGGAACTCTGGGTAAAGTCTGTGTCACTTCCTATATCCTGGTCCCTTTTGAGAGGTCTGAAAACCAATTTTTACTATTAAGAAACTATTAAGAAACCTTTTTTTTCCTTTTTCTCTGCAACATAAAACACCCAAGCACATGAGTACAGTTAAGCCATTTAAGGGTACTTTTTCCTAAAATGTAAACGTGCATGGGTTTGTAGTGTTTTAGGAAACATGACAGGTATTAAAGGTTGTTGTTGTTTCACGGCAGTGAGTGAATGAGCTGTGGTCAGGGGGCCCAAAATGTGTTTTCTTTGACAGTGTGTGGCAGTATATAGTACTGACAGTACAGAGAAACAGGAAGGAAACGGAGGGACAGGGGGCACTGATGTGCAATGAAGTTTCCTGGCTACAACTATGGAAATAGGAACATTGCAGTTACATGATATGCGTCCTTACCCACTCAACTATCAGGCTGCAACATATATCAATTATATTCATTATCGACTTATCTGTTCAATATTTTGTTTAGATAATCAATAAACACTAAGTTTACAGGATGAAATGTTACAAAATGAGAAAGAAATGCCCGTCACAATTTTCCAAAGCCCAAGGTGACATTGCTTGTTTTAATTATCATTATGTTTTACTATTATAATTGTTATTAATTAAATAAAGTTAATTAGTAGTTTTACTAAATTTAGACTTTTCATTAATTATACAGGATGAACACTTGTTTTAGAATACGCCCTATTAGCCTGCATGACATCATTCCACCAGCAGACAAAACATCCCCTCGTGTCTTTCAGAGCAGCTTCTCTCACCGCATTCGAATGGCGTCCTCCCCCAGCGGTTCCCTCCTTCTCTTTTTCTCTGCTTCCTTGGCTTTCTTCTTCTTCCTCAAGCTGATCTTCTCTTTCTCTCTGCTGGACCTCACCCTCTGCTCTTGATGGGCAGAGTGAGGTGTCAAGACCTTGGACTTGGGGTCACTGTCTGTGACCGTGGACCGGTGTCTCACCCTGCCGCCACCTTCCCTCTCCGCCCGCTGCTGCCTCACCCTCCTCACCACCAGGAACACCGCCAGGGCCAGCACCAGGGGCAGGCCGATCGCTATGGCAATCACGGCCCACAGCCACGCAGGGGTCGACTCTTTGAGAGGAAGAGTAGAAAATGAATTGCACTATTCAATTTTTGTTGCCTTTGTCGTTTTGGTCCGTGCTGAGCTCTGCCTCTGACAAAATAAAAATTTCAACAGCTAAAACTGAAACACAGCAGCACTGACCACCAACACATCCACACGCTGGAAACGGAAAGGTGGTTTATAATGTTTTGTTTGGATGAAAGCTGGATGAGTGTGTGTGTGTGCGTGAGAGAGAGAGAGAGACAGGACATATGAGCCTACCTTTGACTTCCACGGTTTCCTCCTCTCTGCTTCCTATTTCCTCTCGGAAACCCCTAACACTGATGACGGCCTTCAGCTCCGAGAGGGCGGGGAACGAGCCAGGCTTCAGCAACATCGCGGCACGCAGGAAACTGGCTGCCTTGGTGGCATAGGGGAAACAGGTAGAGGGCAGACGGGAGCATGGCCTGTTGTCCACTTGGAGGAAAAGGAGGGAGCTAGGAAAGAGAGAGAGGGAAGGAAACGCTAGGGAAGAGCACGTACGTCATCGCCGAGGCCTGTTCTACCGTGTGGGTTTGTCAGGATTAACCCTGGAATCTTCTCAGTCATTTTCAAAGAGTTGCACCCTCTTAGAAAACAAACACAAAATCAACAAAACATACCTCTGAGTAACTTACTGCAAAAATACATACACATAAACTTGTGTTGAATGCACACAAAATGAAATTTTACTTACTAATGCTAGAGAAAAGCCTATAGACATTGTTATAACAGAGGGGAAGAAACTGAGACAAAAGTTAGTTTTTAATTGTAGTCTTATTTTTTGTATTATCTGTCTTCAGTACTGTTTTATCTGTTGCCTGATTTTATATTGTTTTATCTGCAACTTTTATGCTGCCGTCTTGGCCGAGTCTGCTTCGCAACAGAGATTTCCAACCTCTATAGGACTTAAACAAAACGTAACCACACTCACTATTTTTGACTATGTCACTCCACACCTACCCGTTCGAGTCAGCCGGCGACGCCTGAGTCAGCAGGTTGGCGAGCTGCTGAGGGTCAAGGTCAAACAAGTTCCTGTTAGCGGCGAAGGGGGTGGAGCCTCTCAGTTTGAGCGGCGACTGCAGGAGGACACTGAGCGCCCAGAGCAGGGAGCTGTTGGAGAAGGTGCCCCGGTGTTGTGGGATGTCAGCGTGAAGGACCAGGGTGCCTTTGGCCCACAGGGGGCTCTGGTGTGTGAAGCAGTCACTGCCGTCCCAGCCGCAGGCGGCGCTGTCGCAGCCCTGCTCGCAGTGGGAGTTGGCGTAGTGATCGCGGCAGTACTGGATGTGGCCCGGACTGAGAGCCACGGTGGGGAGGGATAAGAGATGTTGAGATACACAGAATAAGCGATTTGACAAAATAATCTCAACTCAAGGACCACTTAGCTTTTTTTTTCTTTCTGCCCAGAGCTTTCAGCAAAGGCCATGAGATGTGTCAAACTACTATTTTCAAGCTCAAGAATAGACTTTCATGCTCAGAGTAAGAGATGTCAGAACAGGGAATAATGACTAGGAATGATTTAACATCATTAATATTACTATTGTTTGTTTTATACTTCCATTAGGTCACTTTAAGGAAAGTTCACTGCTACTCTTTTCATGCACAGCCTCAAATTAACAATGTGATTTTAATATTGTGTTTCGTATTGTGTTAATTGTTTATTGCACTTTTATAGATATTATTATGCTCAATGCACCTGGGTACCTAACAAAACGTAGTATTTCACTTTTTAATTCTACTTTGCACAAGTGTACTGATTAGTGACAATAAACAATATTGAATGAATGATAATAAAAATCATGACGGCTCACTTATACGCATAAACAAAAAACCTAAACCCAAAGTTATTTATGTGAAAAAATAGTCTCAAATATTAGTACAAATAAGGAAAAACAGATGAAAAAGAACATAATACATGGAAAGGACACATAAACCAACGTACATCAATTCAAAAGGACAACCCTAACTGGCACGAATAAGCCAATGAAAACATAATATATTCTGTTTCACAACATCACTATTAAGCTGGAAATGTTGTTCTATGCCATCTTTGACAATGAAAATGACAAAAGTGTTTTACTTGCACTGGCCCCGGTCCTTCAAGCAGTCGAAGCCGTCTCTGAGACACTCGGGCTCCATGCACTCTCTGTCACATGACCCGTCTCCAAACTTTTCCTTGCACTTTCTGTTGACTGGACACTGGCCCCACGGGTCCCCAGACGCAGCTGCAGAGACAAACGCAGATGAGTGCAAAAACAGAGCCAATAGTGCAAAATGTTGCTATAAATTGGGATCTTTTTGTAACAGTTGTTATGGTTAAAATGTAATAATGGTGTATTTGTAGAGGGATGTGCATGTAGATGGTCTACTGTATGTTTTATGAATGTCTTGTCCATAAATAAATCATATACATGTCTCATACATTTAAACTGCAGGCACATTTAGTCCATTATGTCAAAGGCCAACAACATCACTTCCACACTCACATTGCACACTTAGTAAATACATTTAATCTTTTTTATTTAAAATGTGTTTTTATGTATGTGCATTACACACAGCCACAGTAATTAAAGTGACCATGTAAGCTGTTTTCATTAGGGTTTTATCGCAGGACCAACTTGCCCACATATTCAAACCACTCATTGTTTCAGAGCATTAGCAACTATTCACAACAATGCAGGTCAAGCCACGAAAGGTGGGTCCTGATACGAGCCGTTAAAGGGAACAGGAAACGGGGCCGACATAAACAGGAAGTTTCCAGGAGAAGTGAATAGCAACAGGAAATGGAGTGGGCAGGGCCTTGATAAAGGTCGAAGGTCGTCACCGTGGCAATGAGGAATGTGATGGAGCTGGACAATGGGCTTGGCAGGTGTGTGCGGGACCATAAAATCATAGCAGAAAAAAAAATGCATGAACAATAGAGCTGAAATTAGACATTTTAAGCGTTTAACACTTTCGTTCCACTTTATCAGCAAAAAGAGTCTTCTTGGTACAGGAGCAATAAAAATATAATATATATATTTAAGATACATACATATATATATATATATATATATATAGTAAAGTCCTTATATTTATATATCAAAAAACAAAACAAAGTCTATTCCAAAATATTGGATTTTGGGAAAAGATATTTACCTTAAGTTACTTCTCAATATCTTATATCAAATATAGGACTTCATATCATATTGTAAACCACTTGGGCTCAAGCTACAAAACACTCCTTAAAAATAGTAATAATTAATTTAGACTTGGAGCAGGTGATGGTCTGTGATTTCATGTCATGTATGTACAAAAGAAATATAAATCTGTTGAGAATAGGGTGGCGAACTCACCTTGACACGTCCAGCTCAGTCCCAGCAGAACAAACGTCGTCAGAGCCAACATCTCCAGGTTGTTCAGGTCACCAGCCACCAGCGGGCCTTCTCTTCACTGCTCGGAAGGATCAGCAGTCCAGCTCAGCTGCTTGGTAAACCTGCCCCTGATCTCCAGCGGCTCCCAGCGCTTTGCACTGTTGTTGATCTGTCTCTCTGTGGTGCCGCTTTAGTCCTGCTCTTCGCAACGACCATTTAACTCTGAGTGAAGCTGCCCAATTCCATCACCGCCGCCGACCGCCACCAACACCTTCCAACACCACCACCCAGCCCACTTTGTTCACTCGCTCTCTTTTTTTCAGAGGCCCTGCGGATATCTGGACAACTTCCTGCCACTGTGTGGAGAAGAATAGGAGGGTGATGACCGTGTGTGTGTGTGTGTGTGTGTGTGTGTGTGTATATATACTTGTAGCTCTTACTGTTTCCCTCAACTTGAAAAAACCTAACAGTATGGGGTAAGTGAGCTGTTAGAAGCGCATTTAATTCACTGTGTAAAAAGCTGCAGGGTGTGAGGAAGTGGCGTGGTTTGAATTTGACCTTTACAACAGTGTAGACACGCCCCCCCCCCCCCCCCCCCCACACACACACACACACACACACACACACACACACCTATATTGTCTAGCTGCAGAGTCCAAAGAACACTCTGTAAACCGCTTCTGTTATTTGCTCTTATTTAATTCACAAAAGAAAACAGAACATTTCGGGCCCAAATGGCTCTTTTTTTAAAGCACAGAGTAAAATAAATAGGAACAGCTAACTTGAGCAGTTTGCAGTGTTGCAAGTCCTCTGTGTTACAAGGTTTTAATTGAATATGTCGGAACATGTTTTAGTACATTCTTTTACACATATTATGACACATTTTCGTTTCAGTCTTGAACTAATAGTGATGGTTGACAAAGAATCTCAAAAGAACTTACATTTTACAATGGACAAGTTAACATAACCTTCTCCGTTACAAAAAACAAAATGAATGTAGTGCTTAATTAATTCCTCTTAAATGAAACTGTTCGGCTGCATTATGACCACTGGAATGCCTCAGATAGTGTGAGCCTGAAGATGCTGATCAGGATTTAATGAAAAGTGAGGCCGTTAAGGACAGTCATTTTGGCAAAGTTCCACAACTTGACACAAATGATCATGACGTGAGTAATGGAGTAACACACAGCTGATAATTAATGTGGCAATGAACTCCCAAGATGAAACCTTTTTGTCCACCTTCGCTCTCTACTAGTGACCCGCTTTCTCTGGCTGTGGCCCCGGAGCTCCTCTTTCCATGCAGTATTCCTCCCAGAGCTCATTAAACAAATTCCCGCTCGCGCCGAAGGAACACCCTTGATCCTTCTTCGGGTCACACAATCCCAAATCCATCTGTTTAAATACAGCGCAGAAAACCTGCCGAGAGAGCGGTGTTGTCATCTTCTCTGCGCAGTGGTTGTAGTAGTGCCTGTACACCTCGGACATGTTCGAGAAGACTGGCTCCAGGTACAGCTTAGAGATGGACGTGCCGCAACAGTACGAGGGCACTTTGGGTAAACTCTCGAGGAACTCCTTCAGGACCACGTGCTCTGAAGCTTTTCGGGACTTCCTCTTCCTTTGCTTCTTGACGTTTTCCTCTGAATTGTCCTGCTCGGAGGGATTTTGTGCCCAGTTAAGCACCGACCACTCTCCGATCCCCATAGTGGAGAGGAACATCTTTTTGCAAACTTGTTTTCGGTCACCATCGGCGATCAAATGATACCGCATCGAGACCGATCTTCTCGAATGGGTCCAGGGCGCTCGGGTTCTCTCCACCGGGTCACAGTCAACTAATCCAGCCACATAGATCTTTCTCTGAGCCCAGTTCATACACTGCCAGAAACTAGTGAACAGCTCGTTCCTCATTTCCTCGCTGAAGTCAGCACAGAAGCGGTTGGACGCCTTTCTGCATGCACTGGATGTGCACCCTGGCCCAATTGTCCTCTGAGCTTTAGTTATGGTTGTGCCATCTTTCTTTCGTTTGCTGATGTACGGTTTGCCCTCCATCCTTAGTTGCTTCTGTCGGTTTTGCTTCCATGTTAGGGGCCTGGCAACTCTGGATTTCTTTCTGGTGGGCCCTTCTGGTTCTTGAGGCCTGTTTTTGTCTCTGTCAGTGGCATTCACTTGTTCTGCAAAAACAGGGAAATGTCACGAACACGTATGTGTTTAGTGTTACGGCAAAAACTACGGCCTTCTGCTTGGTAGTATCCTTTTTTATTGGTACTAACATTGCCACATTAGTGCACTAAGTTGGGCTGCAAATAATTTTCATTTTCATTTTCAATTACTTTAAATGATTAATAATGTAGTCTATAGAATATTTAAAAAGTGTGAAAAATGCCTGTCACAATTTTTAACAGATGTACACCTAAAGGCAATCAATTGACAGAGCATAGCATAAAATCCTCACATTTAAGGAGTTGGAACCAGCAGATGTTTGGCATTGCTGCTTGATAAACGATTCATCGACTATCACGTTGGCAAAGCAACTAATTGTTTCAGCCCTAACACTAAGTTTAGCTGAAAAAGAATAAAGACAAAACAAAACAAAAACACTCACCGTGGGTAACTGCCACAGTCTTGATGACTGCAGGAGACGCAGGGCTCTGCTGTGGGCAGTGAGGAACCGCCGGCCTCTTCTCTAATATGCTTTGATTTGATTCGTTCTTTTTTGTCGCTCCTTGCTGGGCCCAGCTGAGCACAGACCACTCTCCTATCCCCAGAGTGGATAGGAACATGTTTTTACACACTTGTTTCCTTTCGCCATCCACCACCAAGTGATAACGGAGTGAAACCGACCGTCTCGAATGGGACCCCGCAGCTCGAGATCTTTCCACGCGGTCGCGGTCAACTTGTCCCGCCACGTACTGTTTCCTCTGAGTCCAGTTCATGTGCTGCCAGAATTCATCAAACACCCTGTTCCGGGCCTGTTCGTTGATTTCGTTACAGAGCCTGTTGGATGCCTTTTTACATGCATTCGAGGTGCACCTCGGTCCCACCGCCCTTGGCTGTTTTGTCACAATCTCGCCGTCTTTTTTCCGCTTGCTCACATACGCTTTGCCCTCCATCCTCAGCTGTTTCTGCTTGTTTTGCTTCCACATTGATGGATCTGCGACTTTGGCTTTGGGTTTTTTTCTGCCAGGCCCTGCCTTATCCAAATGAGTGTTTCCATTTTTGGCAGCTGTATTATGGAGTGCTGAAAAAAAACATAAAAAAAAAAAAAAAATGACTGATTAGAAGCAGTAGTCTGAAATACACAGGCTCAGTTGGCAATTACATTTTTGGTTTATCGAACACAAAATTATCCAATTAGCAATGTTATTCCTAGATCTGGTAAAGAACTGCAACAGCCTACAGGAGTGACACCCATTTACAAACCTGAGTATGTGGATCTACAGACTATGGTGTGGTGGAATCATGTTTTTCTATCTTTGACTACGATGTCAATGCCATTGCAAGAAAGCTGTGTTTGCTGGCCCTGTTTTGAAGTTACACTATACTTAACAAATGAAAATAAAGCATGTTTTGAATGAAAATAAGTATCCAGATCCAGGTGATTGGCACATATCCAAACATACGGGGTTTCATATTTATGTAAATGATTTTCATGTGACAAAAAAGGAATATAGGTTTCAACAGGATATAAGCTTGCATTCACAACATTCTGCATCCAACTACGCACGGTGACAGTGTTGACAGTGTTTTAAATGCCACCTGACAGCTAAAACAGGATCAAATCATTGTTCTTTACATCTGAAGACCAGAGATCTCTTTCAACATGTGGCCGTGGATGGTAAATCAACTGTGTACACGGCGTCACCACACCGTTACTTACCGGTGTCAGCACCCAGAGGCCCCAGGGGAATTATCTGCGGCTCTGCGACCAGGACCGAGCGGGACCTTCTTTTGGACGGCCCGCCAGATTTCCTGCCGGCCTCGGCGAGCTGCAGGTGGCCTGAGGACAAACAGTCACAGGTTAAGAGTGAGACGTGTCCGGGGGGCTGCCGTGTGTCTCTTTCACACTGAGAGGGAGACGCCGGCGGAGCTCATACACACCTGGTGGGATGTGGTGCAGCCCGAAGGTGTCAGTGACTGTGGGTCTGTGGACAGGGGGGTCGTTGGTGACTTTGGGAAGGAGACCAATATCCTCCATTGCTGCAATGGCTGAAACACACACACAGACACACAAAACAGGTTGATGGGAGTCTTTTGCATCAAAAAAAAAAACAAAAAAAAACAATGGCATGCTTTTTTTAAACAGCATATTCAGTGAATAGCATTCAGCCCGTTTGTCCAGCCACCCTTTAACCAAACTGAAAACACTGTTCATCCCTGGTTTAACGGCACACTGCAGCGCCATGAGTCTTAATCCAGATGTTCATGGAGCTTGCGTAGAAGTAGGCGTTGCAGGCCTGACGTTCACCGAGGAGGTAAGTGGCTTTAAAGGCGGACACGTTACATATTTCGCCAACTTTGCGTGTATCTCGCGTACATTCCTCGCAGCTCTTGCAGGCTAAACTACGACAGACCCTCTGAGTTGACACGTATTTTCGGTTCTGGTGTTTGCTTACATAGTGTTATACATTTGAAAACGTCTCGTAGACCCGTCGGTTCCATCCAGATCAGATCGCAGGTTTGACCCGCTGCCGGCTGTTTACTCCATCTCGGCTCTGACAGGGACAGGCGGCACCCGTCGGCTCGGTTAGCTCACGTTTTATTTCGCCAAGCTTCCGGACTGTGGGATCTGGATCTGAGCTGAGGGGGCTTCCCTTCCCACTGGAAAGCTGCCATGTCTGAGCATGCGCACTGGCTCTCGCGGCGGAGACGTGCAACTTTGTGTCGGAATCAGCTGTGAGGTGTGTGTGTGTGTGAGCGTGTGTGTGAGCGTGTATGTGTGTGCGTGTGTGTGTGTGTGTTTGTGTTTGTGTGAGTGTGTTTGCGTGTGAGTGTGTGTTTGTGTGTGTGTGTGTGTGTGAGCGTGTGTGTGAGCGTGTATGTGTGTGTGAGCGTGTGTGTGTGTGTGTGTGTTTGTGTTTGTGTGAGTGTGTTTGTGTGTGAGTGTGTGTTTGTGTTTGTGTGAGTGTGTGTGTGTGTGTGTGTGAGCGTGTGTGTGTGTGTGTGTGTGAGCGTGTGTGTGTGTGTTTGTGTTTGTGTGAGTGTGTTTGTGTGTGAGTGTGTGTTTGTGTGAGTGTATGTGTGTGTGTGTGTGTGTGTTTGTGTTTGTGTGAGTGTGTTTGTGTGTTTGTGTTTGTGTGTGTGTGTGTGTGTGTACGCTAGACGAGACAAGCGCAA
Organism: Lateolabrax maculatus; assembly: GCA_031216445.1. Lineage (NCBI taxonomy): Eukaryota > Metazoa > Chordata > Actinopteri > Acropomatiformes > Lateolabracidae > Lateolabrax > Lateolabrax maculatus. Next base: position 22,557,795 of record CM062199.1, read on the forward strand.
CAAAGAGAGGTAAAATAATCATTTAACAACATGCACAAACAGCATTCAGAGTCTACAAGTCGAACTGTTTGTAAAGTGTAAAAAAAAAGTTATTGAATGGGTAATGTAATAGATTACTTTATATATATTCAGCAATAGAGAAGACATTGACCGTCACACAACAAAAACAGCAATAGTAATAATAATGATAATAATAATAATGTTTTGTTAATGTAGTGGTGGAAGAAGTATTCAGATGTACAGATGTCCTGCATTCAGAATTTTACTCAAGCAAAAGCACAAAAGTATTATCAGCAAAATGTACTTAAAGTATGCAAAGTAAAAGTAGCAGAATGGCTGCTGTCAGTGGTTTATTATTCTCAGCAGTGGTGGAAGAAGTATCCTGGTCCTTTACTTAAGTAAAAATATCAATACATGAAATGCAGTAAAAGTCCTTGTTATGCAGATACACATATACAGTATATACTACATTAGTATAGCGGTCGGCAGTGGTGGGATGTAACTAAGTATGGTTACTCAATTATTTAAGTACAAATTGAAGTTACTTGTACTATGTTTGAGTATTTTCATTTCATGCTACTTCATACTTCTACCCCACTACAGTTTAGAGGGAAATATTGTACTTTTTACAATAAAACGTTACTCGTTTTTACACACAAAACACTGGACACTCAAAACATGCTATATGAAGAAAAATAAGCTTGCCTTTCAAAATAAATCTGCCCAAAATGTATGCAGTATTTTTAAAGGATAAAAGGAAGCATATTCTTAGGATAAGTGATTTATAGGGGCTTGCAAACAGGCAGCTTAAAACAGAAAGAACACTTATAGCTTTGCACATCCCATCCTTAACATGAAAGCAGCAGGAAGGAAGGAAGCCATCAGAGAGTTCAAAGTTTCTGCTGGGGGTTTCATTCCCTCACTTGTCTTAATAGGCTGTGACACAAGGCCAGGATAACCAGCCAGACCAAGAGGCAACTATCTTGGGGCCACACAAGTCTTTTGATTCCTGCTTTGGGTCCATTCTGTACCTTATTACTGATTTTACACCATTTTGATGAGTGATGGTTTGGCCCAAAAACCTTGAACAATTTTCATATAACATAGACAGATAGATAGATAACATTATAAAACTTAAAACAAAAGCCCAAGTAAGACAAGCAAGACTAACAGCAACAAACAACACAGGAAAATAGAAATAAAAGTAGCCTTCTGTATACAAAAATAATCTTACGTTCAAGGGGTTCATAAATAATAATGTTTTCATTTTATAACTAAAAAGAAATGGAAATGTAAAAATAATTTACAGTAATATAAAATTCTCATACATATCTATGATAAATTGTTTACATAGTAAAACACACACAGCAGCATGGGGGATTGCAATGAATAAATCTTGGTTATAACAAAACGATTGGGACAGTTAACAATTAACATAACTATTGTACTGTTCAGTTCAGATCCTTATTACAGCATCAGGGGACATTCATTTTGTAGCAAGGCAGCATTAAAACACAAAAACAAAAAGATGAATAAATGGTATTTACCCATAATAATAATCAAACTACTGTTCCAGGACTGATATGGCAGTTCCAGCTTCTGGCCACAGGAGGTCGCTGTTGGACTGTTTGCGCTGGTCCAGCTTCACACCTGGTAGATCACGTTACCGCTGTGATGTGTTACATGCGCCATACATTATATATTTTTTGTTTGTTTTGGACAAAAGCTTATGAAAGCAGGACTTGGAATAAATAAGGTACTACTTAAGGCAAAGAGTGCTTTCACCCTCGCTAGTATTCGTCCGCCGTTGTGGCAGACATGGACGGGACTTTCCGTCGTAAAGGATCATAAATAGTTACTTTCGGTTTCTGTTTGACAGTCGAAGGCAGGTCGACGTGTGAACAGGCAGCCGGTTGGTAACATTGTAAAATTGACTATTTTATTTAGTTTGGGGAAATATCGTTTTAGGTTTCCAGACGAATAGCAAACATCCACATCAAACTTTGCTCGTCGAAAAAGGAAAGTAAGTGTGTTTGAAGTGTGTTGATGCTGGCTAACTGGGTTAACTACTGTAGGCCACTTACTGTAACGTTAGCAAACACTCTGAACTAATAATACTGAGAGCTTTGTGTCCTTTTGGAGTGTTTTGCAAATTTGTTTTCGTGCTTCTGTGGGTGACTTTGTCATGGGGTTAGTGTCGAAGGGTTTCGAAGAAATAAGCAGTGGAGAAGAAAACGAAAGTAACGTAGAGTGACATTACCATCTGCAGCAAACTGAAAGTAAATTACAGTAAGCCTGCTGTACTTAAGTACAAGGTACTTGTGCTTAAATTACAAGGTACAAGGTACTTGTGCTTAAATTGAGTATTTCCATTTCATGCAGATTTAAACGTGTACTCCTCTACATCTCAGGGGCAAATATTTACATTACATTTGTCTGACACGTGGATGTATAACAGTTTTATTCACTAGTTACTTCCTATCCAGTGAAAACCATGTCTATCTTCTGATAAACTGAAGGATTAAGTGTTTCGTTATGGGTTGATATAATCCTCCTACTCCTTAAACTAAGTTAACTATTAAAAAAACAACCTTGGATTAGCTGGGAAATGCATTTTCAGAAAGCTGAAAAGTTGACTTTTCAGAGGACTCTGAGAGGGACAATTTTACTGCAGAATTTGTACTTTTACATTCAGGTACATTTTGGTGACAATACAAACTTTTACTTAAGGTTTTGAAAGCAAGACTTTTACTTGCAGTGGAGTATTTTCACAGTGTAGTATTCCTACTTTTACTTAAGTAAAGGATCTGAATACTTCTTCCAACACTGATGTTTTCTGTTTTGGAGGCGTCTGTTAGTCCCCCCAATTAAACGTGACCCTCTCTGTCACTTGTATTTTCAGAACCTTTTGCATAATGCAGAAAATGAGCTACTTCTTCCCGCTGCTCTACGTGTGCCTGGATGTGTGTGTGGTGCACGCCATCCGCTTGGCCCAGCTCTCGCCTCTCCTCCTCTCCCACCCGTTCATCACCCTGTGGGGAGGAGGGTTGACCAGGGCCGGCCTCCTTGCCCTCCTCACCCTCACCAACCCTGGAAGCCTGACGTGGATGAGCAGCTTCGAAGGCCTGCAGAGCTTAGGGGTCCTTTGCTTCCACTTCCCGGTGTACATCACTCTTCTCTGGGCACTAGGACATTCCATCGTAGAAGAACTGTGGGGGTGGCACTCCTGGGAAAGGGTGGGTGGCTGTGATTTGCTGGTTGTTATGCTGCTGTATGTGAAACCTTGGTTGATTGCAGAATTTATCACACTGATACAATAGCAGCATACAGTATCTTTTTACGTGTGTTAGTATGTTACTGGGGTTGACAGATCTAGAGCAGGCCCCATGATGCACTGCAGCTCCCTGACCATGGTGTGTGATTGTGTTCATGTGCTTGTCTCTGTCAATAACCAAAAAACCAAAGTTAATGCATGAAATAGAGAATCCAAACAAAAGTTTGGCATATTTTCTTGAAACTACAAGACTGAAACCAAAACCAAACCAGTGTGAAGAGAAGGAGAAATCCCCCATTTGGGAATTGTTGTTTTAGTTTTCACCCTAACGTCTGTCATATTCATGATGCATTAAATTATTTATTTCATGTAATATTTTTCTTGATTTGTGTATTGAACCTGTCGATTTGTTCTGCAGGTGTTACAGGGTTATGTTGTGACAGTAGTGGCATGGCTCTACTGGAGTCGATATGTGTCATCTCTTTTGCTCTCCTGGGGTCGATACCTCTCTTCTCTGTTGACGAGGGCGCCGGCCGAGAAGCCCAAAGAGGACACCCGTTCCCCCCTGCAGAGACTGATGGGATTCATGCTGCCCTATCTCGGGCGCTTTGTTGCCGTGCTGTTTCTCGTGGTTCTCTCTTCTTATGGTAAGTGAGACAACACGTTAGACCTATTTTTCAAGCAGGGCTATGAAAACAATATTGGAGTGGAATGTAAGTTAAAGTTAAAGTACAAAATTGTGAGGCTTGGACTCAACATAGCTTCCATCTGAAAATTGTCAAGTAACCTTATTCAATAAATGTAAATACAATAAAATCATACTGGTAGGCAAATAAGGATATGTAAAAGTGTAAATGTTTGCTTTCCATCAACAGCCTGTCATGTCTCCATTTGTATTTAAAATACAAATGTGGAGGATATATAATGATGGATAAACCAGAAAAAGAACCACAAACTTGTAGCTGCATCTAATATATCACAGCGAGAGCAGAAATCTACTATTTTTAGTCTGCAGGCCCCAGTGGCGGGCACACCTTAAACCTCAGATGTGTAGAATATGCAGAAACTGGATACTCATCGAAATTAAGGTTGTTTAAGTCGATTTAACTGTTAGAGCAACTTAAAGAGTGAAGTGTTTTGCCTCCTCAAGGATTAATATTGTGATAATGTGAACTTCTGACCTCAGGCGAGATGGCTATTCCTCAGTACACTGGTCGTGTGGCTGACTGGATCATAAATGAAGAAGCACCTGATGCATTCACAGAGGCCATCACAGTCATGACGCTAATGACTATTGCCAGGTAATGTAACCTTAAAGTTTGTATAATACCAGAATTTGTTTAGCTCAGAGTCTCAAATCTCAAAATTTCATCTCAAATATTTATGTCCTCTCTCTCTTTTTTTAGGAAAGAGCAATGTTTCAGGTCACAAATATAGCTGCAGGGCAAATCTGTGATCTATCTGGCAAAACCTTTAGCTTTTGTGTTTGGGGTTTCAGAAAGTGCAGATAATAACACGCAGACGGAATTTAGATCAAAATTTCTTTTGAATATTTGTACACAAAAAACAACTTAATATACATTTAAGATAGTGTATAAGAGGTGGTAGTGTAATAATGTCCTTGTAGTGATGTTTTGGGTACTTTACACTGTAATGTGTCCCCTGTCATATGTTTCAGTGCTGTGCTTGAGTTCATATGTGACCTCATATACAATATCACCATGAGCCGTGTACACACCTCAGTGCAGGGAGCCGTCTTCCAGGCTGTGCTGAAACAGGAGATTGCTTTCTTTGATGCCACTTCGACAGGTAAATCATGTGCACACTGGATTTCAACAGAAAGTCATCTTTAAAGGAAAGAGTACTGTGTACAGTCGGTCATTATGAGTATATCTTTTCCTTGCACTTATGGTACACGCTTTTAATTATTATCAAGGCCAAGCTCAGTTTCATGATTGTTATGAATTTCCTAATAGATATACTTGACAGAATATACAGGATTTTAACAACATATTGAAAACTTACTCTGTAATTCCTTCAACAAGGCTAATGCGCAACTCTTTTCTCAGGTGAACTGGTGTCCCGCATTACCACAGATACCAACGATATGAGTGAGGCACTGAGTGAGAAACTAAGTCTTGTGATGTGGTACACGGCACGTTTTGCTTTCCTCTTATTCTTCATGGTGAGCCAGTCATGGAAAATGACCCTGCTCACTTGCATGGGACTGCCCATCATCTGGGTCATACCCAAGCTCACTGGACACTTCCACCAGGTAAAGAGGAGTTCCCTGAATGTCCCACATTCCTTAAATCTGCTCTAATCAATATTTTTATATTGACAGTGGATAAAAAGAATTTGTGTAATATGAAAGGGGTTTGCCCTACAGAGTAATCATGTATCATCCCAGTTTACATTTGTTTTGGTTTTGCCTCTTTGCTGGTGAACATAGTGGAGCATTTACCATCAGAAGAGACAAATATTTGCCTCAGGAGTTAAACAGAGCCAAAAGGAGAGTAAATATTGGACTTATATTCGCCAGATGTACAGAAACATGACTGCTAATGAATGCTAATGTTGTTCCATTTCGACAAATCAGCTTTACTAGGTGATAATATGTCAGTATTGTGCTTGCAGCTTGTTGTGCTTCCCTCAAGTGGCCAAAAAAATCAATGAATACAGGTTTCAAGGAAATATATCCCCAGGAACTGGATGCTATTTTTAAAAAAAACAGCTGTTGTACCTCGTGGACAATGTGACATATCAAAATATTCCAGTGCAGCTATGATCATGATCTGTCAATCAGTCATGTTTGTAGAATATCAAATTGTCACTGACTCAGTCTATTTTTATTTATTTTTTTGTCAATGTTTCAGACTATTGCTGTAAAGGTTCAGGAGTCACTGGCTAAGGCCAACCAGGTGGCCACAGAGACCTTCTCCTGCATGAAGACTGTGAGGAGTTTTGCAAACGAGGACGGTGAGACAGAGAGGTACAGGCAGAGGCTGGAGGATACTTATGCCCTCAATAAAAAGGAAGCAGCAGCCTATGCAGCCTCTACCTGGGCCAACAGCGTGAGTTGAATATTGATCTAGGTTATAAAGTATGCAATGATTTCTTAGCGTATGTTTGTCTGTGAGAATGAGGCAGTGGGGAAAAACCGAGAGAATGTAGGAAAATATGCATGTCTGCAATATCATCTAGAGGTTGCTGACAGTACATTTGAAAGCGTGAAGATGTGTTTATCACTCTCTACCATTTCAGTTGTAAGTTGTTTATTGACAGAAAATGCAATAATATACGTGCAGGAAATTAAATACAGCCAGAAATTTAAAGTTTTTAAATCTGGGCAATGGGGTTGCACCTAGGTGGAGCAGAGATGGGGCAAGAGAGTGGCTGAATGCTAACAAACCTAAAGTCAAACAGAGCCCTGGACATACCCCTGCTTACGCTATACGTTACTCCAAATTGAGCACATTAGGAGAACTGAAACTTGCTATGGAGACCCTAAGATCTTGAGAAAACAGAGAAACAAAGAGAAATACACTGATTACCTGCATTAATTCAGACATCTGCACCATGCCCAGTGAGTTTGAAATGCTGCTGATCTGCATGTTCATTGAGGACTGGGAATTAATTTGAATATTATTTAACACGGTTCCTTCAATGTGTTGTTTGTTTGTGTTCTCTCAGATGACCACTTTGGCCCTGAAGGTGTGTATTCTGTACTATGGAGGGACTCTTGTGACCAGGGGGGTCGTTAGCAGTGGAGACCTGGTGTCATTCGTCCTCTATGAGCTACAGTTTGCCTCTGCTGTTGAGGTGAGCCATAGGCCAAGATAAAGGGAATAATCTTGACTGAAATAATGATGTCCTTGCGCTTGTTTCCCTTACTGCAGGATTACAAATTCCTTGTTCAAAATTAAAATATGTAATTTAGTCAAATTAAAAAGGGCCTCATTCTACAACCGCTCTTCCAGGCTGTAATGCGTTATTACCCGGAAGTGAAGAAGGCAATTGGTGGCTCTGAGAAGATGTTTGAATATTTGGACCGCAAACCTGAAGTACCCCCAGACGGCACTTTGGCCCCGGAAAATCTTGAGGGACACATTGTATTTAAAAAAGTTACATTTTCCTATTCTGGCAGCACAGATCTTGTGCTCAAGGTATGTATGCATGTTTGTCTCCTGTGCATTTATTATATTTACAGTTAAAATGACTTTATGGAATATGACTCTTTACCAATTCACCCTATTCTTCTCTTTTACCAGGACGTGTCTATGGAGCTAAAAGCAGGCCAAATAACTGCCCTTGTGGGGCTTAACAGATCAGGGAAATCCACCTGCGTCAAACTGCTGGAGAGATTTTACCAGCCCCGAACAGGGAAGATCCTACTGGATGACAAACCATTGGAAAGCTACAAAGACCAGTACCTACATGAAAAGGTGGGACACTTTTTCCATTTTATTTTTGAGTCTTTGGAGCATTTAGCTGACATTGACATTAAAGTGAGCGTAGTAATAAGCCTGAAGGTACCCTGATGGTTTTGCAATGGTTCTATGAGGGTCCCTGTTTTGTTTATATTGTGCAGGAGGATGTGCGAGCACACAGGTAAAACACTAGGCATTTTGCTGAGCAACGCTGAAAGTAAACATAACTTTTGTTAGTTTACAAGAAAACCCCACACGACATCTTTAAAGCTGCATTAAGTGATTTTTGGCCACTAGGGTAAAATGTTGTCCTTAAGCAGTTAAGTGTGATGCTAGTTTGATGCTCCTTAATCTCAATTGATCGCACCAGTGCCTCTCAACAATAACATTTGTTATTTATATCACTGATAGATCAATTTTTATACAAATTAAAAAAGACAAGAGGTACAGACACCCTAAGGGGTTTAGCTAGTCATTGTACCACAAAAATAGACTAAAATTCAAGATGACAAATACAAAAAGTGAATTCTGCAGCTGAGACCATAAAACAGAAATGAAATTAAAGTAGCCTCGAGCAGTATAACGAGTATGATATAAGGAAGGTGAATCACAGTTCATTGAAAGTTTCTACTCAGATTCCTCCACAATTTCTCCTGTTTTATCTTTTAAGTAACACTACTTTTGCATTATAACACACTGGTCACAGGAATATTGTAAGGACACTTACTAGGACTTTTCTTGTTTTATCCTGCTGTTGCCCTCAGTGTGAACCATTCTCAGAGTTAGCTCTGACTGTTAGGCAGTCACTGACGTTTCCTCTTCATCCTGTTTGTTTACAGATTGCTGTGGTGGGCCAAGATTGTGTGCTGTTTGCTCGCTCTGTGCGGGAGAACATCAAGTACGGCTACAAGGACGCCTCTGATGAGGAGATGTACAGGGCTGCCAAGCTGGCTAGTGCCCACGAGTTCATCATGGAACTGTCAAATGGATACGACACAGGTTCGAGCCACAAACTCACTATCTATTAGAGCAAATCCTGGTTGGTTCCTATTTTACTGTGATTTTCATTCTTAGATGTTTGCACAGTGATAGAGATAATGACTGTAATGGTACATTTGTTAGTAGTGGAAAACTGTTTTTTTTAAGTAACTTATTCCTTCAGGCTGTCTGATCTTAGACCTTAGAAGGTATTACGTCTTAAATTTAATTTAAAAAAGTCTTAAATATTATATTATATATATTATATTATATTATTAGCTACAGTAGCTAGGAGGATCACACTTTCATAATGGGCAAGTTTGAGCAAAAAATGTAATGAGCTTAAATGCATTAATCATGTTTAATAGGTTATTTTATACAACCATTCTCTGATGCTTATCTGGGTCCTGGTAACTTTAATTTGATTGATTATATCATGAGGAATTATTGATATATAATGGTTGGAAGTATTGAAAAAATGTGATAAAAAATTAAATAACTGTAGACCATATTGCTCCTACTGGTCTTCCATCATACTTTTATACTTTGGCTGGTATGATTGTGAAACAAGTATTAAATTGCATTCTATGGTTATTAAAAAGGTCTTAAACAGTCTTAAGTTTAGTTCTTTGTGAACTCTACAGAAACCATGCTGACAGTGGTGAAAGGACCAAAGAATTTAATTAAGTGCTCTTGTAACCAACAGCACTTTGGCCTTGTGCTCTTGCCTAATGCAAAATATACTTACTATTTCCCAAAGATGTACATAAACACAATACGAACATGTCTTTCTGTTGGACAGATGCCGGGGAGAAGGGAGGCCAGGTGTCTGGAGGCCAGAAGCAGCGCATTGCCATTGCCAGAGCTTTAATCAGACGTCCTAAAATCCTGATACTGGACAACGCCACCAGTGACTTGGACACAGAGAATGAATACCAGGTAGGAAAATCTTGGAATTTCTCAAATTTTTCTCATTATGTGCTATTGCTTTCTACGTGTAACACAAATTGCACTCAACAGGTCCACCAAGCCTTGTTAAACCAAACCAATAACTGCTCCGTGCTGTTGATATCCAACAAGATGAGTGTCGTAGAGAAGGCCAACCATATAATTGTCCTCAAAGACGGGGTGGTAGAGGAGGAGGGCAGTCACGATGAGTTGCTGAGGAAATGCGGCCTTTATTCTGAACTGGTGAGAAAGCAGAATATGGGCTTTCACCGTCAAGAAGAGGAGAAGAAGGACACACACTGAAACGTGCAGGCAGCGGTTGCTCTCAAGCCTGAGAAGCAGTCGAGTTACAGGAAGGTCGCTGGTTAAGGGTCAAAACTCCAGCAACACTTGTACTATAAATAACTGCTTCACTGTGAGTCCACATGCCATACTGAGAGTATTGCAAAACTTTATGCCCATTAAGAATATTTTAGTTCTCCACGCACATTAGAAATACATGAAGTTGCACTTGAAATACTGTCAGGAAAAATATATGTACCCTTCAATCAGCAGTCCCTGAAATAGACATCTGAAGATAAGTCCTACTTTGACATACTTGACATACTCTACTTTAGAGTAAGTGTTTCCACAGATTCTGGTTGTATATATCTTTCATATTTAATTTGTTCTGCACTTGATATTGGGTTAACTTGTTGGTACTCTGTTTTCCTCCCCAGTGTTACCATAATAAATCTTTTGAATTCATCTTTTCTTTTCTACCATTTTTTGACTTTTTAGAGTAACAACACTTTGAGTCAGGGCTAATCTGTGAAAGTGGTTAAATTTATGCCAAAATAATATTTTGGCATGTACTGTAAGTTGTTGCAGTTTTCCATATTTAAAAGGTTTTATTTGTTTGTTTTTTTGCCAAACACCCCTATCCTGGAAGAAGCAATTTTAGGTTCTGTCATATCACTCTTCATAAGTGTTTGGTTTTTCTATCACTTAAAGGGGCATTTGATCAATTTTACATGTAAAGGTCAGTTTATTTGTCATGAGGAGTACTACTCGGCCAGTAAAAACAATCCTAAAATGTCGTCTGTGGCTCCAGAGGGAGCTTTCCAAAGTTTGAGAAATTTCCTTGAAGGCGGGGGTCTAATTAAGATGCTATTGAGTTGCTTTATGGGAATTGTAGGCCCCAGCGTTTTTGGATCCCGACCCACAGGGATTAAAATACGATATATTGAAGATATCTCAGCCTCTGCTGCTTAAACTTTGTCCATTCTTTTAAAAAACTGAATCTTGTGAGCCCCCCAGCTTTATGGAGGTGCAGAAATAAATCACTGGACTGCCCCTTTAAATACTGTGTCCCTCACCAGACTAAGTGACTACACTTAGTTATACTTCGTCAAATGGTCTTTCTTCGTAGCCAATCCCTAGTATTAGTCAGACTTTAAGAAAATGAATCATTCCAGCTCACGCTATTTAAAGCATGTTTCAAAAGGCTGCAGGGTTCATGGTAGCAGCCCTTAGAAAGTGCGTTGCTTTAAATGCAGAACCTGAAACCAGATCAATCTCATTAACTTTCTGGTTGAAAATGCTTATATATGTATATCAGCATACCGCATAAAATTGCTCGGATTTGCCCTCACATAGTTTATTCTCCAGGCCAAAATACTGTGGTAGACAAAAGTCTCTTCACAATGTCCATTAAAATACTAATAATAGTTACCACCCAGATAATCCGTAGGGGTTGTGCAAGGCAGAGAAGATCTGCACTAGCAAGCCAGGTGCTGCAGATAACATACACGCATCATAACACCGTCCCCCGCAGACAGAAGGACATTCGTCTGTAAAAGTGAAGCCTGAATTGTGAAAACTCTGAAGCCAATAATGTAAATACTAAAGCAATTGAACGCAGTGCGACGCCTGCGGCTGTCCCATTGTGCTCCACCATGTCAGGGTACAACATGTACCGGCCATGGACGGGGAGCGCCGGGCGGGTCTCCGGCCGGACAGACGTCTGGCTGTAGCCAATGAGAGCGCAGAGTCACCCCCAACGTCACAGGAAATACGCGGCACTGCCACGTGGTGGGTTTATATAGGGTCAAGCGGAAGCGTTTAGGCGCCATTTCATTGCGGAGCTGCTCAGTGGTCTTTCGGTGGAAGTGCAGTGGTGAAGAAATTGGATTGTAATCACCCTCCGCCCTCAGCCCGATGGAAGCGGCCGTCAACCCGCCTCACGACAGGTAAAGTCCGCCGTATTGTTTGTATTTTTCCACCGATGCTTGCGTGAACCGAGGAGATTCGCTCGGCTTTGCAGCGCGCGTGAAGGCGGACCAACGTTAAATACCACCAGGTAACGTTAGCCGACGTTACCGTTAGCCTCCCGACAACAACGGCAGCTCGTCAGCCTCCGGACACGGACTGGTTGGACTGGCGGTGACAGCAGCCTGTGTCACCACGGCTCGCTTAACCCCCGCTAAAATGCAGCTAAACGCGCAGAGCCGTTTCGTGCAGCCCTGTCTTTGAGCTTGTGTAGCTTCACTAACGTGAGTGAGCTGGCACAAAGGAGGCAGGTGACAGCTGCAGCCTCACCGGCTGCTCCCCGCCGGCTCTCTGTCTCTCTGTCGGTCGGTCGGGTCATTCATCGCTCAGGCACCCTGCTCACGCTAATCTGGCGGCTCGTGTGACTATCACACAAGATGACTGGTATTAAATAACGAGTCCACTACGCCTCTAATATCCTACATTTGCCGGCAGCCCTCAGCGAGCCGTTAGATTTGTTGCAGTCTGTTAGCTTAGCCTCCTGCTCGCGGCTCCTGCGCCGCTGAACAAACGTCCGCTGGTTGTGGCTGAACGACTGAGGTCGACTGACAGCGTCACAGTCTCACCTTTTTCTAAAGCAGCGCCGTTTGGGGGAAAAAGAAAAAAATTCGTCTTTTCCTCTTGTCAAACAACAGATCGGTGTCCGTCACTCGTTTCTGTCATTGTGAGGCAGTGTTTACAAACAGTGAGGGCGGGGCGTCCAAACCACGCGATCCCCAGCTGTTTGGACTGGGTTCAATCCAAGAGTCTCACTTTTCTTTCTTTGTTTGGATTAAATGATGAAGAAGGCTCTGCTGTGTGGGCACTAAAGCCTTTTTTTTTTAAAGATGAAGTTGACTCCCATCCCTTCATATTTGCACATATTTCATTTGTTCATATGTAGATACTTCACATTTGCACAACTTTCGACTCTTTTGTTGTCTATATATCCTCTATATATTTCACTGCACAATATAGAGATGTAGAGTATGTGACCAATAAAAACGCCACATTAGTCACATGGAGCTGTACAAGTGTTTACTAGTTAATAAAACAGCATTTCATAGATAAAATCCATAGGATTTTCTTAGTTAGTGATAGACTGCATTCTAGCATTTTTGACAGAAGTTAATGACATTATATTTTATTGGACATAATGTAGACATTCATAACATATTATTTATTATTCTCAAAAGTGTTGTAGTTATTGCAAATGTTTACAAGCCAAAGCATGCATTGTGTGTGTTTTTAGCACTGTCAAAGGTTTTTTCATCAGCAGATAGATCCTTCTCATGAGGGCTGTTTTGTCTTTCACTAAAAACCTAAACTTTGTATTTAACAGATCCTAAATTAGGACTTTGCTGGACATAACTGCACCAGAAAATTGTAACCAGTAAGCTCCACAATAAAAACAAAATTTGAAATGTTGAAGACTCATCTATTGTGAGTTGAAATGTTGAAAACTCATCTATTGTGAGTTATGTGCTACAGCACAGTGCTAAAAGCTAAAATAAGTGGTGCTTAAATACTGTCTGTTTGACTGGAAGTTTAAATTGTTATGTATTCAGTACACAATGGCTCATGTTTTTTCTCAATGCTAATGTGTTTCCGCCTGTCTTTTGTGTTCCTGGATTCTGACTGATGTAGATCAGATCAGCAAACAGGCTTTGCCACAGTTTGTGTGTCAGTGGGGCAGGTGTGTGTCCTGAACTCTGGGTTGAGATTTAACTTCTTCTAAATCTGGTTCATGTGCTCCGCTTATAGGGAAGGGGAATAGGGATGATGGGGTTGACATGGTTACCTCTCGGGTGTATATAGGACATGGTCTATGTTGTTATGTTGAACCACAGCCAAGACTGAAGATGCCTGTGAGTCGTAGAGCTTTCTGTGATCTCTCTACAAAGTCTTTGCTTTCTTTTACTTAACTCTATTGTTGAAATGTGTCCTTTGTATTTTAACCCCTTCTTAAAAGTAACTGTAGGATTGGTGGGCAGCTGTTGGGGCCCAGGAATCAAACCAATTTTGAGGCCACAGTGCCTCAGCCATTGGCAGGAGTTTCCCTGATATTCGGTCCTTCTGTAAATGGGTTGAAACTTGAGCTCACAATTTCCATACAGAAAAGAGCAGTGTTGAGATTTGAATCCAATGTGTCCGTGCTTATTATATATGTAAAGGTCATAAGGTAATAATTATTCAATAAGTGTTTATCTTTTGTGTGTGTGTTGTGTATTGTGCTTCGTGCATCCTTGCAATGTACAAAGAATTAAAGAAAATTTTCCGACTTTTAGAAAAGTTGGAAAAAATTAACTGTTTAGAATAAAACCATCTCAGTGAGCATTGTGAATGTCAAGGAGCAGTTAGTGCTTTAATTTAAAAATAACAGTGAGCGTGTGAGTCATTCAAGTTAACTTCCAATTTCAGACATGGAATTGGTGCTAAATCTAAGTATTTTCCAATGATTCATAAAATATTTATGAGCCAAAGTTTTTTTTTTTTTTTTTAAAAAAAGCTGTTGCCTATGTATATGTTGAGCTAAATGTGGTTATTTATCATACAGATTTTGGGGTCTTATCATCCAGCCACATAATAAGTGAATGTTTGTTTTTTAACTGGTGTGGACCCTACCATGGTGGTTCCCATGGCTGTGCTATAAGTAGCAGCCTATTGATGGAGTCCTTGTTCCCTAGATGACGGTGGGCTGAGTGGAAGGGCAGAGCTATAGCTTCACTGGTCATGGGTTACGTGAATGAAGCATGTAAAGGACTGCACCTTTTGACATTATCAGATTTTTCCATCAGTGCATGCATTCATGGGAGTGGATAGCAGATCGGTGAATTGATTGCTGTGTCAATATGGAAGGCAAAGGTCATACAGCACATTCAACTTAAAAGTGCCATTTCATTCACTGGCAGGCATCTTTTTCTTTCTCTTTCTCTCTCTCTTTCTCTTTCTCTCTTTCTTTTTATTTCTTTTTTCTTTTTCTTTCTCTTTTTCTTTCTTTCTTTCTTTCTTTCTCTTTCTCTTTCTTTTATCCCATCCTCTTTCTGTCTCCTCCCTTCCAGCTCTCTGGTCGGGTTGTCCAGTGGCAGGATGGACCAACACAGCAGTTCAGGCAAACGAATTCGCAAGCCCTCCCTGCTGTACGAGGACTTTGAGAGCCCATCTCTGCCGCACACGATGGCCCAGGGGCCTCCTGCCCCCCCACAGCCTGCAGTGAAGGATCCCAACCGGCCAGGCCGCATGACCAACCAGCTGCAGTATCTCCAGAGGACCCTGATGAAGTGTCTGTGGAGGCACCACTTTGCCTGGCCTTTCCACGAGCCTGTGGATGCCTACAGGCTTAATCTGCCAGTGAGTTAAATGCAGAGGCTTCAACTTTTACTTTCTACTTTCACTTTAATTTTGTTCGAGTCCTATTTATGTTTCTGCAACTCATGGTGGTGCCTAGGCTCAGATGTTAAAGTAAAACAAAACCCTACTGGACACATTTCACTCTCGCTCTTCTGTCTCTCCTATCATTCTGCCCTTTTCAGGACTATCATAAAATTATCAAACAACCCATGGACATGGGGACCATTAAAAAGCGCCTGGAAAACAACTTCTACCGCAGTGCAAGTGAGTGCATACAGGACTTCAACACAATGTTCACCAACTGCTACATCTACAACAAGGTAGGTTAAAAGGTAAAAAACAGATCTTTATCCATCGTGTTTTTGTCCTTTTTTTCAATTTCTCTCTTAGATGACCCCAATCTACTGATTGCATTTAATATAAGGTGGACCTTACTTACAGCAGGGATAACACAACTTTGTTGTTTTAATTGACCCAACAAAACCTTGGATCATATTGATGATCCAGGCCCAGGGGCAGACCCAGGAATTTTCTTAAAATTGTGTGAGAGGGCAATTTTAAACCTTTTCTTTATTTCCCATGAGAAAAGGTTCATCCAACACTTTGCAAACAGAAACTTGCCTGGGATACTCTGCTGTGTAATAACAGAACGTGTGCTGACCTGCATATGCTGTACATGGGCTACAGCATAACTTGTGAGGCAATAGGGAAAATGTGAAGTGACAAGGCAACGAACAACTACAGCATCAAACTGTTGAGTAACAGTTCTGAGATCAGATCTGAAAATTTAGTGTACATCCATTACCAAATATTTTTTCTCTTAACCTGCTCTGGAGATAACATAGAGATGCTTACAGTAATCATGCAACAGATTACAGTGATTGTTTTTAAACATTCAACAACTACAGCTCCTATTAGGCTTTGACAGTGTCTATATCAAGTGTCTTGGCGGAGGGTCTCTAAGTGGTAGTTGCTGAGAATCCCTAAAACATTGATTCTGTTTTAGCCTTGAGGTGTGACACCGAAGATCATTTTCATTTTCATCCATTTATCACTGTTTTCACTTGTTAAGTTGTATCACACAAATGTTTGGTATTTAACGTATTATTGATGTTTTCATCTGTCGGTACATTAATTAATCAGCTAATCATTATTAAACAATTCTAAACTGTATAAATTTATATATTTTTAATATATATATATATATATATATATATATATATATATATATATATATATATATAAAATTTTTGTACGGTTATGGCTTCTTCGCAGCGCACTAATGTGTTTTATAAATTGTTTTTTTGGCTAGCCGACAGACGACATTGTGCTGATGGCCCAGTCTTTAGAGAAGATCTTTCTCCAAAAGGTGGCCCAGATGCCCCAGGACGAAGCTGAGCTGCCCCCTCCAGCTCCTCGAAGCAAGAACAGCAGGGGAAGAGGTCGCAAATCTGGTGAGTTTATGAAAGTCTTGCAGAATTTGAATGAAGTTGTTTATAATAATAGTTGTTGTTTGAGTTAACTACTAGGATCAGTAGAAACCTTTTGTCATGATTGCGCACATTGGACACATTTTCTGTCTCATATCTGCATCTGGTATTGGAAATGTCTTGACAGATTAATTACAGCTTGGGAATTCTGTAAAATATTTTCCTGTTGCAGAAATATATTATGGAAAAATAGCATTCCTGATGGAAGTCTAGTAAAAGGCAATGCATGTCACCAGTGATGATACACTTCCCCCAAACTGTTCAGATGTAACTTTTGTTGCCTGTCACTCTGCTGAGTTCTAGCTGTAAAGTTGAATAAACTGTATTTCTCAGCATCGAGGGCTCAGCAGGTGCCGGCGGTGTCCCAGTCGGCCTACTCCCCTTCTTCCTCGGACACTGGGGACTCCATGCTGGCAAACTCTCCCCAGACTGTGCTGACCAAAAGCCTCCCTCCGGCCAACATCATGGGCTTGCCCCCTACACAGCCCACAACCAAGGTATAAACAAAGAAACACAATACTGATAATGATAATTATCATAGTATATCCTTATTATAATGGTAATGTAGAAGTTTCTGAAGTGGTTGTGTATTTCTGCAGACATAAAAAAAAATGATGAACAGAAAAAAGGCATTGAATTACAAGCATTGTAAAGATTGTAAATATAAAGCCCCAATATTGTGATCATAGTGATTTCCACCCTCTTTCTTTCTAGAAAAAAGGTGTGAAGCGTAAGGCAGACACCACCACCCCCTCCACCATGGGCTTGACTGTGGGCATGTCAGGACCAACGCACATGGTGGGCTTGGGGAAAGGGGGCCACGGGGGCCAAGTCCACGACACCTCCATGCACACCATCTCCTCCATGGGGGTCATGGGATTGGAGACCCCACCTGGGATGGGTCTGGTCAGGAGCCCCGGAGGTCCTGTCCTGCTCCAGCCAATGATGGCAGGCACTGGACGCAGAGTGGGCAGCGGACGCCCCATTAAACCCCCCAAGAAGGACTTGCCTGATTCTGTACAGCCTCAGCCCTCGAGGAAGGGCAAACTAAGCCCTCAGCTGAGGTACTGCAGTGGGCTGCTTAAGGACATGTTGTCAAAGAAACACGCCGCGTACGCCTGGCCTTTCTACACACCTGTGGACGCAGCCGCACTGGGACTTCATGACTATCATGA
The DNA here is from genome assembly GCA_031216445.1 of Lateolabrax maculatus. Taxonomy (NCBI): domain Eukaryota; kingdom Metazoa; phylum Chordata; class Actinopteri; order Acropomatiformes; family Lateolabracidae; genus Lateolabrax; species Lateolabrax maculatus. The sequence goes on from CM062199.1 coordinate 22,575,730, forward strand.
TATCATCAAGTGTCCCATGGACCTCAGCACCATCAAGGTGACTTTTCATACGCTTTTAACTTATAGAAAATCAGTATAGCGCCTACTGTTTACATAGTAAAGTTGTTGTTGTTTCCGATCTCTTGATGTTAGAGTGTCCTTTTTTAAACAAATACATGATTGTAAATCGGAAACACTTGTAAATTTGGGAGAAAAACGTCAGAAGTATCTGGTTGGAGCACTAAAATTGTCCTTTCCTAACTCTTCATCAGAGAAAGATGGACTGTCGTGAATACAGGGATGCTCAACAGTTTGCTAGCGATGTCAGACTCATGTTCTCCAACTGCTACAAGTACAACCCGCCTGACCATGATGTTGTGGGCATGGCACGGAAGCTGCAGGTGAGCATAGCTGTCTAATTTTAACTTTTCAAATAATCAGACTGAAGTGAAAGTGCAGCAGAATGTGAGGAAACTCTTCCTCACTTCTGGTTTTGGTCTATTTTTGTGCCCCAGGATGTGTTTGAGTTCCGTTTCGCCAAGATGCCCGATGAACCACATATGGATCACACAGCCATGTCAATGAGTGGCCATCCAACATCCTCGTCTTCCTCCTCTTCTTCCTCCTCGTCCTCCTCTTCCTCCACCTCCGAGAGCGAGCCCAGCAGCGAGAGCGAGGAGAGCGAGAGCAGCCCCAACTCAGACAGCGAGGAAGAGCGAGCACATCGCCTGGCTGAGTTACAGGACCAGGTGTGCACACAAGTAAGGACCCGCCCCCTCCCCCCAGTACTATTTATTTATCCACTTCTCTCAAATTTGACAAACTTAGCGTGGAAACAAAACCAGTTTTCACAATGATCAGAATTTTAAAATGTTCTTGTCTAAACAGCTCCGAGCCGTGCACGAGCAGCTGGCTGCCCTCTCCCAAGGCCCCATCGTCAAGCCCAAGAAGAAGAAAGAGAAGAAGGATAAAAAGGAAAAGAAGAAAAAAAAGAAGCTGGAGAAGCGAAGCCGGGGTGGTAGAAGCAGAGCTGGCTCTGAGGAATGGAAAATGCCCGGCAAGATTCTGAAAAGCAAGTCTGCCAGAGCAGGCGGCTCCCAGGCCAAGAAAGGCCAGGGGAAGAAGAGTAACAAGAACAGCAAGTTAGTAGTAAAGTAATTACCCACCTCACCAAAGTACCATCAGACTGTGTCTCATCTTCACATCAAATGTCTTAACGTTTCACAATATACCTTCAAATAAACATAATCTTGTATACTTTAATTGCCTGTTTAGAATATCAAGCAGCTGATAATGATGAGCTTCTGTCCTGACTGTATTGCTTCTTGATTCTGCAGGACTACAAAGAAGCCGTTCTACCCCCCAGTGGTCCCTTCTATGCTGCCGCACTACGACTCAGAGGAAGAGGAGGAGATTGTGCCCATGTCATACGACGAGAAGCGCCAGCTGAGCCTTGACATCAACAAGCTACCAGGAGAGAAGCTGGGTCGCGTGGTCCACATCATTCAGTCCAGGGAGCCTTCTCTGAGGGACACCAACCCCGAGGAGATTGAGATTGACTTTGAAACACTCAAGCCGTCGACGCTGAAAGAGCTGGAGCGCTACGTCATGACCTGTCTGAGAAAGAAGCCCCGCAAGCCTTACGGTGAACTAGGTAAACGGAACATCCACAAAGCAAATACCAGCATACTTTGGTTCAAGAATGTCTTGTTTGTTCTTTAAAGAGTCATTGATGCTTTGTGGCTTGTGGTGTGTTCCAGCTTGTTAACACAGAGCCTAGACCGGACAGCCTTTAGGCAATATATTTATTTTTTTGTATTTCTATTTACACGTTGATCAACGTTACTGTTACTATGCCGGTGTTAGCTAAAAGGCTGGAGTTCAACTGTTGTCCCTCGGCCAAATGTTGAATTAGCCACTCAAACAAACATGTAAAATTGCAATAGGAGATGGCAGACAAACAGTTAAAGCATGATAACACATAATCACATTACATCACAGAGGACAGTGGTCTGAAAAGAACAAGGGGCACAATCTGACAAACACAGACAGGAAGTCAAGCAAATGAGAACCGACAAGAATGGCAGGTCTTTTTTTTAAACCAAAAAATAACAGTTTAATAGTTTTGAAATCAAATTTAGATTTTCCCCTGACTAGATTTACTAAAGAAATAAAGCTGTGACCATAGTATTACCAAATTGACAGGCATGGAATGTGGTTTTCTCAGCCATTTGATGCACTTGACTTTGGTACTGCACTGTTTATTCATCGCTCCCCTCAGTGTGTCTGTGACTGAAGGGCTAGTTTTCCTCCTCAGTAAACACTGCTGGATAAGCTCCTTAAGGTCAGTAGAGTCAAATGGAAAGTTGATTAGGTTTTTTCTAAGTTAGTATGTAACGTATGTCAACACAGTGCTCGATGCATGAAGCATATAATCAATGACAAGTCATGGAAGTTTGTGTCGTGTTGGGTCATGTCATGAAGTTAACTTTCCCACATTAATGACTTCAGCCAAGTCTACTGCTCAGAAAGCCACACTGCAGAATTACGATACAGCTGTTTTGGTCTCCGGAGCTGGTCACTTGGGCACTGCATAGTTACATCCCATTACTTAAGTTTGATTGAATTTGGCCCATGCTCCCCCCCACCCCCCCAGGAGAAAGTCTTGATGTTCCAAGAGCACACTCATTTACACCAGTGCAGTAATGCAGTAATGCACAGGTCGCTGCACCCCAGGTCTGTAACGACTCCGTCATCGTTTCAGGCGCAGCAGCAAAGAAAGGCAGCACTGGCAAGTCTAAAGAGGAGCTGACTCTGGAGAAGAGGCGGGAGCTGGAGAGGAGGCTGCAAGATGTCAGCGGGCAACTCAACTCTGTCAAGAAACCTACAAAACCTAAAGGTGAGCTCACACACCCCCATTCTCTCCATGTTGCTATTTAGATGTAAACTATTTCTTGCCCATTGTTCGTCTTTCTTGAAATATTTCCCAAGGCACGTTAGTTCTCTTCTTTTTTCGTTTCTACCCGGTGCATCTGTGAAACTCTTAATTATTGACTCCCATTTACTGTTCTCTCCGCAGTAGAGAAGCCCAGTGCCGTGGAGACTCACAGCCAGCCCGCGCGCCTCAGTGGCAGCAGCTCCAGCTCCGACTCTTCCTCCTCCTCTTCCTCCTCCTCGTCCTCAGACACCAGTGATTCAGACTCTGGTTGAGATCCTTAGCACTGGCTAAGAAAGAGAACACTAATAACTCAGGGACTTGGGCTGGCCCAGGACACAACACACCCTGAAACAGTAGTGGGCTGAGATATTAAGACACCACGGCGAAAAACACTCCAAGCGGACTCCTAGAATGTTTTGAATGTGGGACTGAGATGTGAAACAGCGTCTCTGTGGATAATCGCAGAACCCAAACACTAAATGCCTTGGTTTCCCCTTCCTCCCCATTGTAAATACTTGTACAAATTTATGTTTCTTTTATAAAGAAGAATTTTATGGCGATCCCCCAAAGAGGGAAGCGGAGTAATAAAAAAGGATGTGGATAGACGGGCCTTACTCCAAATCTGCTTTGGCTGGCCTTATGCTATGTCCTCTGTGGTGAGGGAATGGAAGAGTGTTTATTTATTTGTTTTCTTCACCCATATTTCCTCAGACGTTACTGGAATTTGAACCAGCAACCTCTTTTGGTCACAAGCCTTGCTTTTCTAACATCTGGCCTTTTGCCATGCTCCATTTCCAATCAACCCCTAGACTTGGCCTTAATCATCCTGATTGTTAATAATGGAACAATACAACATTGTTAAGGAGCTCCAAGATTCCGCCTCATGTTCACAGGTCTCCGTAAATAAAAGCAAGTCTCTGGTATCTGCCATTTTCAGGTCCAAATATGAAGTTGGCAGTTTCAGTTCTGGATCATTTCTCTTATGTTTACACACATTGCTCTTGCAGTTAAATCTCAGTTTGACATTGAGCTTCATGCTGCAGTCTATAGTTTTTGTTTTTTGAAAACAAAAGTGGGTTTATACAGTAGTACAGTATAGAAATGGCTTAACATACTGTAATTACAAAGTTTGCAATTAAGTAACATTCATTCAGTTTGTATTGATTATTTTCTTTTATTTTAATTGTTTTAATGGCTGCACTATTCTTAAAGCCCACCAGCCATTTTAAGACGAACTCGTCTTATAAATATGACACTAATTGAAGTACTGTCTTCAGTATTTTGAAATCAGTTCTTACTGATCAGCTTTGGTGTTCTCAACATTTCTCTTCATTACATCAAGCTGTAAGTGAAGTGTGCATCTATTAAGAGCTGAACACAGGCGGCTGAATGTTATCCGATTATAGTGCAGGTTTCTGATTTTCCACATTATTCTGAATATGTGAAGTATTGCATTACTGTTTCTTGAAGACATCTGTAGCACTTGAAAACTCAGTGAAGATTTCTCTAAGAAATCTTTTGGCTGCTCTGCACTTACTGGAACAAACGGTGTTAACTGAACAAACTGAAGCTGAATAATGCTACAAGTAAATAAAGGTTAAAGAATCTTTATTTAGACATAAAGAGACACAAAAGTCCTCATAGTCCATACATAGTTGAAGCTGTTGAATGTTCAGTGAAAGAATATATGCTTGTATATACTTAAACTGTATTTGCTGTTGCACAAACTATTGTATTTCTGCTGTTCAGTCTTTTTTTTTTTTTTTTTTCCAGTTATCTTGTTTCCTTTTTTTACCTGCTGTTATTTCTCATTCCAGTTAACTGTCTTAGTTGTTTCCTGAAGAGCATTCACAGGCAGCGTTGCTGCCTCTGGTCAAGCAGGTTGTTGCCTCTCAGAAGCATACCTTTCATTTGTGTGTTTATTAAAATATTCTCTTCTGTAGAAAGAGTGTTGTGTTTTGTCTGTCTGTCTGGGACCAGCGGGAGTGGGATATGTCAAGTTTATATTTTAAAACTGTGGATGTAGTCCTGAAGTCAACACTCAGCATGACACTTTGTTTGTCTTTAATAATGTAGAAATTGTTAAAGCCATTTATCAAGCAAAAATGCCTGGCATTCTGTGGCTCCAGTTTCTCAAATGTGAAGATTTGCTGCTTTAAAAAAGAAACTGTTGGCTGGACAGAACCAGCAATTTGAAGACCTTGCCCTTTGTTCTCCTCTATTTTCTGAAAGAGTAAACAACTGATTAATTGAAAAAATATTTAGCAGATTAACTCAGATGAAAATAGCCTTTGCTTTAAAGATGACGGTGAACATTAATAATCTTAATAAATATTAAGTCAGAAGCACAAATTACCCTAGTTTTGCGATTTTGCTCCTTTAAGTACTTGACCGCAATTCAAATTAATATTAGATTGGAATATGCTGAAGTATGATAGGACATAAAATAAGTGGGGCTTTCTGTAGCTTTAAAAACATAATTGCTGTAAACTTGGTATTTTAAGCAAAAAACTGTGTCCCATTGAAATGTTTTCTCCAGACAGGGGTACACATTGTGATTATGATTTGTGTCCACTAGGTGGCAGCAGTTACCAACGAGTTACATGTTCCTTCAGTGTTTTCAAGGTGGACACATTGTTGTCACTGAGTTACAGGCATTAGTTTGTGCTGTGAGGAAGTTATCTCAGAATATGAATAGTGTCAGTTTGATGTTTGGAGGGACAAGCTGCAGGCAGAGAAACCTGCTCAGTTTGGTTTGTGAAGGACCTGAAGTTCAACATAGCGATGAATCTGTTCCCAGTGCTGCTGGTTATTTGTCTTCCAAAATGCAGTCAAGGTCAGTTTTTGTCATAATTGTCAGGAGGGATTCAGAGTTTGTGTTTTGAAGAGGCAGTATGCTATGAAATTAATTCTTTAGTCAAAGACATACCATTACATTTTTATCAGCTACTACAGACAGTTTATAAAAGACTTCCTTTTACCTGCCTGCATTATAAAATGTTACTATTTTCTTCTGATTAACTGCAGTGAAGTTAGTTTTAAGTTGGATATTCGACATTCACTCCGGACGGAGCAGCGTCTTCGTACTCAGTTCCTTCCAGTGTTGGCAGCAGGAAGACAGTTAGCTCACCTCCAAGAACCTCCCACTCAACTGCTGGAGCCTGATTTAGGGACCGTCAATAAACTACACACAGAATAACAATGTTATTTCAATACATTCATGCTGACTTGCCAATAGTAGTGATGATTCAAAAATGATGCTAAATTGGTCTTGTGTAATTCATTTATTTTACAGAAACATTTTATTAAAGCTAGAGTTTTACATTTAAATGAACATCCATTAAGTTCATACCCTTGACAAACAAGTTCACACAATGCTGATTAGGCCTATCACTGGCGGGTAAATCTCTATGTATTTCACAGTATACCAGAGTTTTTTAATCTGGCATCTGTGGCGACATTCCTGTGCTGGCACACTGGTAGTGATGCATTTTACATAAACCAGCAATGGTTGGTTTGCCAGAGCTGAAGGGGGGAGCAGTCGTAGTGAAGGAGAAGACTACAGCAACCAGGAGTATGGCGGAAAAACCTAACAAAAAAAATTTCTGATGCTTCAGGTGAAAAAGAAACTTTCAGAGGAAGGATTGCAGTCAATAAAATAAATCGATCAACGGCGAGGACAAACACCGATATCCATCGGCATACGTCATAAGCACGCATCAAAAGTGTTTGTGTAAATACTATCACCATGGCTTAAGAAACGTCAAGCCGGATGCCCACCCTTGCCAGTTTGAGCCAGACGACACCCCCAGAGCCCCCAGTACCATCATGACCCCGACCTGCCAGCTGTGACCTGGGGCACCGAGAATGTGGTCAGGCACTGGAAGGGGTGCAGGTCCCTGTAGGCTGCCTTCAGGGGTTCTTACATCCCCTTCCTGTGCTGCAGCGGACTTGATCCCACGTCTCCCTGGACTTTGTTACTGGATTGCTCTCTTAGGAAGGTAATGCAGTGATGTGGCCGTTCTTCTAAGACGCCACATTTGGTTCCTCTGCCTAAACTCCCCTCTGCCAAGGAGACTGCAGAGGTCATGCTTTGGCCTTCCCCAGGATGTGATTTCTGACCGAGGCCACCAGTTTTTCTCGTTTTTTGGAAGGAGTTCTGCAAACCAATCAGGGCCACGGCTAGCTTCTCTTCTGTCAGTCAAGTGGTCAAACGGAGCGTTACAACCTGTAACTGGAGGCAGGGGCTCCGTTGCCTGGTACCTCAAAACCCTTCCATTGTCCATTGGATTGAGTATTCTCATAACTCTCCCTGTTTCGGCCACAGGTTTATTCCCTTTCCAGTGTGTCTTCAGGTATCAGCCACCTGCAAGGTTGCTGTGCCATCCGCTCAGGCACTGTTGCCACCTTATGCAACGCTACGGACATCTGACTGCTCTCCAGCTCCTCACTACCGTGTGGGACAGAAGGTCTGGCTGTCCACTCAGGGACACTACCCTCAAGCCTCAAGCCTCAAGCTGGCGCCCAGGACTCGTCCTTCTAGTGCCAACACTGGGTAAAACTGAGTAAGAAGATGCCGCTGGGTCCGGAGTGAATGTCTGTCGAATATTCAACTTAAAACTAGCTTCAATAGTCTGATGGAGCCAAAAACAGCAAAAACTTTAGTAGCAGCTTGGATGATGTCTCTCCATAGCATAGATTTGCTCACAAGAACAACTTGACTGATCTTTGCAAACGCCATTACGTCATTTAATGTTTTCAATCTGTCAAACAAACTGCAGGTAAACACTTGCTTCGCTTTTTGACCTTCTGTTACTGGAATGTGCCCGGAGACAGCCAGTATGACATTGAGTTTGACGGCGATCAGCTCCTCTACGTTGACCCTGTCACCTATCAGGCAGTTCAGCGTCTGCCAGAGTTTGCAAAGCAGTGGACCCCTGATCCTGGACTGGCCGAGGACGCATACATATCGCTGGGTACTTGCTGGTACAACATCCCACGTGCCATAAAAGGAGAAAATCATCCTCCAGAGGTCATAGGTGAGACCTCACTGATATTGAGTATTTATTAAGACGTTGCTGAATCTGCAGGCCTTAGAGCTAATTGAAAGTCACCTTTAAGTCAGTGTTGGAAGGAGTACTCAGATCTTTTACTTCAGTGCGGAAGTACTACTACATCAATGTCCTGCTTACAAGTCCTGTATTCTAATTCCTATTTTAGTAAAAGTACAAAATTATAATATCAGCAAAATGTATGTTTTTTTATATGTAAAATCTTCATCTGCAAAGTAACTAGTTACTACAGCTGTAAATGTAATGTAGTGTAGTAAAAAGTACAATATTTCCCTTTGAAATGTAGTGTAGTGAGTGAAATTAACATAAAATAGAAAAGCTCAAAGAATGCACAAGTACCTAAAATCATACTTAAAGTTATAATCTTGAAGATTTTCATTTAAATAAATGTCTATTAGGTCACCATCTATCACCAAATGAGGTAACACAACAGTGACTGAGCCTGTGGCCCACTGATGAAAGCACTCACATGTTTTGCAGCATTTACAAACTGGGTGTCTGTGGTGACATTCCCGGGAAAAATCCCAGGCAGCGCACAGCGTTTCCCATCACACAGCAGTGAGGGTCAGGTGGAGGCAGTGCAACAGACCCGCTCTTCAACTCACTTGTGTGTGTGAAGTGGCGTGGTAATATTTTTTTTCCAGGCTCTGCTAAAAGATCAATGAATACAGTACGATGAAACCTGAAAAAACAAGCGCAAGTCCAAAGATAAATAAACAAATTTTTGACATTCAGATTAAGGTACACTGTTTGGATCTCTGGGAAGTGAGGTCCAAAAACACACCTGGATTTACCACTTATCGCCATAGGTGCTGCCAAAGAGACAAACAACAAAACTGAGATCTTCAAGGTTGTTACTTTAAGTACAGTACTTGAGTAAATGTACTGAGTTGGTGCCTTTAGTCTTGAACCAGGATTTTGGAATAGTCAGAAGATCTGGTCTGAGACTCTGAAGCTGCAAATAAAAGCTGTCAAATCAAATGACCGGAACACAACAAACACCAGCAAACAGCCGGAAGTTGTATAGCCTAACCCCAAATACAAAGTCAGTGAAACTACTATGGTGTAATGGGAGGAACAGTGAGCTGTGTTGTTAAACACACATTAATGAGAGGAGCGCTCTGGTGTGTATTCTTAAGAGAAGAACAGGTACCAGCCGGGACAATCACTGTGAGGTGCAATTAACCTCTCCGGGTGTATAATCATGCATGTATTGTCGGTGCAGGTTAAAGCGTCTGTCACTGTTTAGTGTGTAGCTCTGCAGTGGGAATTTTCCATTAATTAGCATGCGTTCCATGGTACCGGTATGTGTATGTGTGCTCTAAAAACCCACTGTACACTTGCTGCTCAGCACTAAACGGCCGTCAGACACAGTCAGCTGCTGAACATAGTGGAGCAGCTAAAAAAAGACAGATTCTTCCCTCAGGAGTTGGTAGAGACCAGAGTGAATATGGATTTTGCATTTGCCAGGTGGCAAGAAACACAACCCTATAATATTGTTGCGATATCCTCATACATTTTGCCACTTTCTCTTACTTTAACTTTATCCTTTGTTGTCAAACATCGATCCATCCATCTGCAGCCAGTCCCACCTCCCTGATCTACCCCAAGCAGGAGATGGAACTCGGGGTCCCTAACACCCTCATCTGCTCTGTCAACGACTTCCACCCGCCTGAAGTTGCCATCACCTGGACAAGGAACGGGCAGCAGGTGGACCAGAGTGAGGTCAGCCAGTCTCAGTACTATTCCAACAGCGACTTCAGCTTCCGCATCTCGTCCTACCTGGACTTCACTCCTCAGAAGAGCGACATGTACTCCTGCAGCGTGGGCCACATCAGCCTGCAGAGGCCTCTCACCAAGTTCTGGGGTGGGTCAGTGATGATATGATGAGTCAGTCAGTGTAAAAGTAACAGAGGTGATTGCTTTTTTATTTTTATGTGAAACAGCAAAGAGGTGAAGATGCTGCACTTGTAAAATGGTGTTGAAATTTGAACAGATATTCAATAACCATTCATTTCCATGGGCATTGCTGCCAATATGTCAGATGCAATAAATTACATTTATCTGACATATTGGCCTATATCTATTATTTTAGCAATTATTTAGCTTACTTCAAATAGGTTAACTGATAAATTGTGCACCTGCAGTAGAAAGTAGGGCTTTAGAGATTCAGGTGATAGATGGTAATTTAGGATTTTTGTTTGTTTGATATTAATAGAACAAAATGTCAGCTACAGGAAGCTTTAGTAAAGACTGGGAACAGCTTTAAAAAACTCGTATTAGTAAAATTCTCATGATATCTATCTGTGTGTGTGTGTGTGTGTGTGTGTGTGTGTGTGTGTGCGTGTGTGTATGTTGGTGTGTGTTTGTGTGTGTGTGTGTTTTTTTCCCACAGAGGTTGAAGCACATACAGACCAGCAGGCCGTAGAAACAGCAGTATGTGTTTGTGGTGTGATCCTGGGGCTGATTGGAGTTGTCACAGGACTCTGGTTCATCATGAAAGCCAACAAGTCCTGCCAGGCGTAACACGCATCAAGACAAACACCTGAATTTCGATGTTGGATGTGTGATCGTATTTATCTTTTTTTCCCTTGTGTTTTTCCTCTGGGATCAAGATGGAGAGAGATTTCTTTTTGTCTCCATCATATTTTTTTTTTCACACCTGCAATATTTAATGTTGTCTTTGTATGTTTTTTTTTGTTTTTACACTTCTGGTTTTGTTTGGATTGAACGAACGGGATATAACGCATTAATTAGTGAGCTTTAGAGGTTTACATTTTGTTTTAGGCTACTATCTGTAGCCTTATATTTCACAGACAGATTTGAGAGGTATCAACTCTTCCCATCTAACTCTCTGCCAGATAGCAAATCTGTCCTTACAGTAGATTAGGCTCCATACTATATCTAAATTTGCTTGAAAGAATGTATGCAGTGGACTCTTATTGATTATTGATTGATGACAGAGATATTTTAACGCATCTTCTTCCATTAACAGTAGAATGTATTTATTTTTTCACAATTGGCTTTACTCATGTTTTTTCCATGTTGTAGCACAGTCACAGGTTTGTAGCTTATTGTATTTGTCATGTACAAATAAAGCACAAGAGGGGAAGTTGAAAATGTCTGTTCCTCTATGTTGTACTGCATGTCCAAGTGTCCAATTTAAAAAGAGAGAACAATTCCCCACATTCTTCTTGTGTGTTTATTAACCCTTTCATCCCAGCAGCTTGGGTGATCACTGGCACGTTCACAAAGTCATCATCAATTATCATGGCACCGACTAAGCTTTTGGGCAGATTGCTGGTCCTGCAGTGACTGCCTGACACAAACGATCAGTGAATAATGTTTGTCACGTCTGCTCGCTTGTGTTTTCATACTGGCTCAGAATGGCAACGCTCCAGACCGCCTCTGTTCTCTGCTGGGCTTATTTGGCTCGGGCCTGAAACTAATTATTTTCACAGTGATTGATAAAATAGCTGCCACATTTTAATATGAGAGTGTGCGGAGCGTCTGAGGAATGAATTTGAGATCACAAACTGCTGCAGATTTTGTTTTGAAATAAAAGTATATATTCAACGGTGAAGAAATAATTCATACCTCGGACTCTGCAAATAAGATTTAGACTGCAGTTGAGTTCAAATGATGGAGCAGAATAACACTAGACTGACCACATTTCTGTTTTGCTCATTACATGTAATTTTAAGCATTGATAACAATCCACAGCGATGATAAAACCTGAAAGACCTGTTCATCTCAGCTCTGCCCTTGCTTGAACATTGCATCATTTATTTAGCCAGAAGGCAAGGACGCAGTCTAGTTTTTATAATCTTGAGAGGTTTTTCGGAGCTTGATTGGGTCTGTAGGCTTTTGCTTGCAGCAAGTGGTGAGCTTTATGGAGTAGTTTTCAGTGTTTAAGGATGAATGGACTTTACTTTCTGTACAAACTCACAGTCTCTGCTGTTTTACTCTGCAGTACACCAGCAGGTAGGTTTCTTAATGTATTCCTGTTTTATTTTAGCTTTTATGTATACTATTATCTTATCTATAATAGTTTAATGAGTGGCAGAAAAGGTTGGTAAAATAATGGACCTTATAATGCAATACCAAACTTCTAATGTAAAACTAATATTGACTCTGCTTTTGTTACTGTAACACTCCTTTTTACATTCCCCACTATCTTGTCATTGTCACTTGTGGCAGCAGTGTCTGTTATTCAGCAAAGGTTATGGTCTTACTTTAACACTCAGTTAAGGAAAATGGTGAAGATCTTATCAGATCTGTATTAAAGCTCACACATTAGTCAATTGTTTTAACATAATATGTCTCACCTGTAAAGCCTCCACTGTAGCTGTAATTTAGTTAAGTTAGTTAAGTAGTTGCTGCCTGGACTGCTACAAAAATAAAGAAGTGGGACAAGAGGAATAGTTTTAAAAAATGACATGACATGTGCCGGGCCATGCTGGGCAAAACCCCTTGATATAAAGAATCTGATGAGAAGGAAACTTCCCCTTTTACACAGCGTTTCTACTAACTTGCCTATGACCCGCAGAATATACAGTATGTGATCATTTATGTTATTGTTATGGTGTTGCCCATAATAAATTGTGCTCTTCTATAGTTATGCTAATGCAGGTTAGGTTTAAGTGGTGCTCTGCACTTGGTGCCAATCAGCCAATCACTGCAGGGTGTACTCAAGTCGAGTGCTGCTGTTTTTGCCTTTTTTACGGGAATGTATTTACATTTTCCTGGATATTAGCTCATTAACACAATCGCAAACTATGACCTCAAAACTCTTGAATTTGAATGGAGTTAACACCTCTGACAGTGTCACCGAGCACAAAACCCGAACGTCATCGGTAATTATAGCAGAAAAATAGTTTCATTGGATGGTTGGAACTAGTGCTGTCTCTCAACCAAGTGTAAAAACAGGACTAAGAGTCTACAGCCCCCCTAGCAGCTCTGTGAGACGGTACAGAGCATAGAAGTGGTAAACAGGTATAATGATTGCCATCTCCACCGTCTTAGTTTAGCCCGTTTTGCTGATGAGCACTAAACACAAAGTACATCTGACTGAGGCTGATGGGATGGTTATTAGATTTGCAATCGTTTGTTCTTAAACCAAAGTATTGGTTAAATTAAAATGTCGGCCTGATGATGCTACTCAGAACTACTCTCAGAAATAAATGTTTTTTTGTTCGTTAATGTACACATTTCACAAATGTACCCTCAAAGGTACAATCATGTTCCCGTGGGGTACAAACAAGTCAAAGAGGCACACGTGAATTTTGTATTGCTGTAGGTATGTATATGTACGCTTCACAAAAGGTACAGTGGCTCATTAAGGCCTACAGTTCATGACCCAAAGCACACACAAAAACAACAAGTTACCAATTTAAATGAATATTTATATATATGGATGTCTCATGAAAGGATAAATAATAATAGGTTTTGTACCTTTAGCTTACCACCCCAGTGACAACACATTTTCGTACCTTTTTTCTGAGAGTGTACAAAAATAGGGATTATACTTCATCCTGAGGGGGACATGAATGTGTGTCCCAAATTTCATGGCAGTTCATCCAAGAGTTATTCAGACATCAATCAAATAGACAAATGTGTACTAGAGGAAGACTCAAGGGATCATGAAAGTCCATACAGTTCATCCTCTGGGGACCCTGAAAGCCTGCACCAGACCAACATTGCTATCAATAGAGCCATGCCCCTAGCATGACCGTCCTCTTTAAAATAGAACCAAATGGCTACATTTGTTCAGCAAATGTGCAGTAATAAATGATTGATTACATTGTTTCAGGTTGTCTGTGCTAACTGATTTTCTGTTACAGGCGGCTATGTGTATCAGATGATATATGACTGCGAGTATGGTGACAACATCACGGACATGGTCTTCCTCGTAAAGAACGTATTTAACCAGAAGCTTAACACCATGTATGACTCTCGGGTTGGGAAGTATGTTGGCTTTGGTGAATACGGCATGAAAAACGCGGCCCATTATAACAGTCAGGCTTGGAAAATGGTAGAAAGAAAAAGACAAGTGGAGACTCTTTGCAGATACAATGCCAGATTATTCCGAAGGAGCACGCTGGATAGAAAAGGTACGTTTAATAAAAAAAGCTGATGGAAATTTTGAAGCAGGATATTAAAAGCCTAAAAGTGCCACTTCATTGGCTTAATTTGCTTCATTGGAAAAAGGAAATAATTGTTCTCTCCCCATTCTTTAATTAAATGGCTTGAAGAAAGCTGTGTAGCCCATGACTCTCTCTTCTGCACTCTGCCTTGAAGCAGGCTCAACGTCCAGCAGGTCATTTAGCTAATTTTTTCCTCTAATCATTTCTACACTTCAGTGCCTCCGATTGTCAAGGTCCGTCAGACCAAGCCAGCTGGCTACGGCGAGTTGTCCATGCTTGAGTGCAGCGTTCTGGGTTTTTTCCCTCAGGAAGTGAGGGTGAGCTGGCTGAGAGATGGGGTAGAGGTCGCCACCGATGTGTCGTCTACAGACGTCCTGGCCGTCGGGGACTGGAGCTTCCAGCTTCATTCTTACCTGGAGTTCACGCCCAGGAGAGGGGAGAGGGTGAGCTGCAGGGTGGACCACAGCAGCCTGAAAGAGAGCCTGGAGGTGGACTGGGGTGAGGATCGGTGTAAAAGAGATATGCCGCACATGTCATAACTGAGTAATGTGTCTTTTTTTATTCACTGTGTTTTAACTGCAACTCAGTAAGGATAGATCTATTGGAAAAGAATAACAATACTTTTAGAATTGAGTGGTGGAGAAGAGCCAGCAGGTGGAAGACAGAACCGCATTGGTTAAATCTCCTGGAGCAATCTGAAGATAATGCTGCGTCTTATGGGACGTATTATGGGATGGAAAGATTCTCATGTTAACAACGTGCAAGCGTTCACGTCATCTGACAACTCAAGAGGGTTGTATGATTACAGAGCTGGATTAAATTAGGGTTTAATAGGGTTTTAATCTCTTACTTTTGTGAAAGCACTTCTAGGGACAGGTGTTTCAAACTAGCATCTGGGATAAACACTGTGGTACTTGCATCAGCTAGCTGTTTTTCAGTTTGTCTCCGAACATTCTCACTTCCCTCAGGTTCCAAATAACCAAGATGGCGACGGCCAAAGTGCCATACTCAAAGCTTCACAACGGTGGTCCACACACCAATGGGTGACGTGATGCTGGCTACGTCCACTTTTCTTATACAGTTTGTGGTTTGCAAGTTTCCACATCACCTGACCTCCACACTCACTGCTCCTCACTCCCCCATTGGTCCTTATAGCCTTCCAGCACCTACTGCCTGCCAGGCTGTCTTTTGTGCCCCGGTAGCAATAGAGTTCCAGCAGTTGTTCTTGACCGACTGCCTCCGTGTTTCCTGCCTTGTTTGTTTTTGCCCGCCTGGTCCCTTTTCAGATTTGCTTGCCTTAACTGATTGACTGCCTGTTGCTGACCTGTTGAACTAAGACTTAATCTCAATTAACTATGCCTGCCTTGTCCTTGAGTCTACTTTTTGAGTCCAAATATCTACCACCAGAATCGTTACATACATATTTTAAGAGCAGTGTGGAAAAGCAGGTGTGTTGTCAGCTGTGTTGATACGTGAGATTTGTCAATAGAAGGAACCTTGACGGTTCAGGAAAAAAGGCTGGGAGAAACACTAGGAAATTATGGAATCACAGTAGGAAGAGTCGAAATTCACCAATAGAATAAAGATGAATGTATTTAAACTTTCGCAAAAGCAGATCAGATGTAAAAAGAATTTCCTTGTGCACTTACCTTCTTCCTACCACGGTTATATAAAGCACAATGTTCAGTTTTGATTTTCTAGAATGGAAACTATATTTAAGCCCACTGTTTTCAACAGTGTGTGTGTCCTGGCAAACAATTAAAAAGTGGGTCGGAGTGTCAATGCTAGGAAACAGATTCTATTTGTTTTATACTTTAAGATAAAATGATTCCATTCATATAACTCCGGCAGCTTGATGACCATTAATTTATATTGAGAATTGTGTGTATAGAGAAAAAGGATTATTATTTAAGCATTTTAGCATTTGGTGATTTTGTCCCCAAAACTTGCTTTCAGATAGAGCCTCACTAAGTATGCTGATCTACTATATGATCTGTGAGCAGATTAAGATTTCACTGTCATCATTTCTCTCACTTACTGTAGACACATTTGCACTGGATGCTAAATACCTGAAGAAGGCTGTGGGGATCATTTTCTTCTTTATCGGCTTCACTGCAGCTGCCAGTGGAGCAGTTTACTATTGGTGGAAACAGAGGTGTGTTTTGATGTCAATGTCTTACAAAGTGTATTATGAAATTCTTTCTGAAACTTTTCTTTTGTGCAGTGTTCATTGCAGGGACGTAGCACGGAGTTCTGGGCCCTGTACCTAGGCATTCTCTGATGCAGATAGCTTTATAACACCATGATTAATTTGTTAACATTATTACTGTCTTTTGTTATAAGATAAGATAAGACTTTTTTCATCCCACACGGGGGAAATTCACTTCTTACAGCAGCAGATGGATATAGCATCATATAAATAAACAAGTGGAAAATAGAAAATATAAAAAATAAAGAATAAAGGAATGAAGATGTTATCAACATTAGTTCAGGATAACATGTTTTACTACGCTACTGTTCATTAAGGGGAGGCATTGGAGGACCTGCAAAAGGCTTTGTTTTTTTTTATTACAGTCTCCCATTACTATTTCTAATTTGCACCCTATAAATTAGTACCCCTTTGTCCCCCCTCATCCTACGCCCTTGGTTCATTGTTTTTTTGTCAGTGATTCACCTTCTCTGTCAGGGATGAGAAAAATGGTGTAATTAAGTTATTAAATAAAACAGGCCATCAGGTTTTGTAACACTTTCTTTTCATGTTTCAGGATTGACTTCAGCCCATTAGGCAGACAAGGACAAACATCTCCAAGTCATCTCTCAGAATTATAGAGTTTTTAACAGAAGGCGTTAATAAAACACATACAACTCAGCTGGAAACTTGGAGTAAGTAAGTATTGGCTGGTAAAAAGAAAATAGTCCCTCTCACATGCTGGCTGATGTGCCTGACCTACAGTGGTAGGAGATGAACGGCATCACAGGAAAATTACATGCTGTTATTTTAATAAGGAACTGGATTTCTGACATGGCAGAGCTCCTCCTTTATCATTTTTTTCCACCAAGGACTCAGCTGACATATTATCCCTCAGAAAAAGGGCCATAAATTGTTCCAACTTTAGGTTATGATCATCTTGTAGGATTGAGGTGTCAGAGCTGTCACTTAAAATAACTGTCTCACCTTCGAATAAGACTCATCCTCTTTACATGTCACATCTGTGTGTGTTGGATTTATATGTCTATGTGAAGTGTTTTGAATGGATAACTGATGGACAACTATAATGTGTGATGCTGGTTACTTTTAGTGTTAACTGTAAACTTGATATTACTTTCAGTATATGGTAAAGCAGAAGCGTGAGGACAGCTTCTTCTTTTTAAGTTGGTCCACTTTAATGACTGCTTCAACAGTAGCACAACAGTTAAAAACTAAACTAAATTACAAAATCACCATTAATTGAATTATGTAAATCACCCAAAATAATCATTAATAAAATGACGTGATCTACAAATAAATCTGAAAAAATTAAAAGTGCCTGGTAATATTCTGTACAATAGGAGTCCAAATCTCCCTCAAACGTTTGTCTTGCCACCAAAAAAGCTTGTAAAATTTAGATTAAAATGTAATATTACTATTTATTTTGTCTATTTTTTTGTGTTTAATTTATTCCTTTAGCTGTTTAATTATATGTTCTAAAAATTTCCTTTCACTGATGATCTAAACACTGTTGCAAAGATTTCTCTACACTTCCGTATTGCAAAAAAGCATATTTTTTAGATGCTCTGATTAATATTTTTATATTAATGATGGATCACATGACAACGTGTATGTTAAAAGTGTCGCTCATTGTGACGACACCACAGAGATTCATCACTCGACTCTGGTGTTTCCCTTCAGCTCTATGGAGCGTTTTAACATCTTTCAGCTCATTACTTTGGTTTTCTGTCCTGCCACTTTACTGTGTTTGATCACTCTCACTGGTTTAACGGCCTCAGTTTTGGACATAACAGGCAGTTGTTTTAAATGATAAAACTCACTGTGCACTCGCTGCTCTGCAACAAACAGTTGACAGACAAAATTAGAGACTAACTGGTGAAGAAAATGTAGCATTTTGCAGCTAATGAGCCACATACTGTATTTGCAATAGAATTTAGTGGAGACAAAGAACAGAGCTAAAAGCAGAGTGAAGATTGGACATTCATCAGTAGGCCAGTTTTTCAAGTGTTTTATCAACCAACCATCTTAACTATTTATTGTCCTAAATGTTTAGATAATGTATGAAAATTTGTATTATTTCCATGTTCATCTAAAAATATGAGTGTGTGAATGTGAAAACAGTATGTATGAATACAGTGACAGCTTTATCAGTGACACCCAAGGCTGTTTCCCTTAATTTAGTAAAAATTGGCTTTCTCAGTTTTTATCTGGCAGCATCGATAAGGTGTGATATCTGAGCATATCCAGGTGAGACAAAACAAACAAAAAGTTTCCACCATTTCTAATCCCTTATTTACTGGCAATACACTTCTCAGTCTATATATTATTATTCCTGAACAACAGCGAGCCTTGCAGCAATCGATTACAAGACTTAATAACTGTAAAGGTTCTGTTGCTGCTGAACCTTTGTCTCTCTTTCCAACACCAGATGTTCATTCCCACACAACTCTGTAAATGATCCATCCTGATACGAGTGCTCTATTTTGGAATTGACTGGGAAGCTATAAGAGCTTTGAGCCTGAACCCCCGGTACTTGTTAGTTGGCATTTCAGAGTCAATATGGCAAGTCTGTTCACCGCCGTGGCCCTGCTGGCTGTGTTGTCCAGTGGGTTATCTGAGGAGAAAACCTTTTTGCAGCGAGCTGGTGTGGCCTTCAGCAGCAGACAGTACAGATCTCTGCTTACTGTCACCAATGGGGAAAGGTTTGGAAACTGGACCTGGCCCGAGATGTGTCCTGACAAGTTCTTTGCTGTTGGCTTCAGCATCAGGGTAAAGAAATATATTACAGATTTTCTGTTTAATATTGACATACTGTTGCAAGGCAAAGAAAAAAATTCTAACTTATTGTTTTATAGACAGTCCACTTATTCAGTTTTCTAATCTTTTGATTTTCATGAGGCACAGTGGCTGAGGGAAAACACACACAACAGGCAGATATTAAAAAGAGAGAATGGAGAATCACACACTCATAACTCCAGTGCATTTATTTCTATTTGTAAGGCTCGTTTCTGCAAACAGCCTTCTTCACGATAAGAGCAACACTCATCTGACTAGCATAACCATAACCAGGACATGTGTTACAAATCAACACAATTAATTGAAGGCCCATCACATGCTGAATCTCCTTGTCCACAAGGCTTCTGTGGTCTGAGTTATCAAATCAAATAGTTGCAATCTTTAGAGTTTCCTCACTGTGTTACTATTCCTCCACTGCAGCTCAGCAACAAAAAGACTAACTAACTAACTAACTAAAGAAACCCACTTTCTCATATTTATTTCAGCTGAAGTTTAAAACGAATTGTTGTGAGGATTTTGTCTCCCATATTAATTTGGAGTTGCGTTAGAAAGAGATCACTTCACAGCCAATAGGGAGATAAGGGAACCATTATAGCAGCCAAAAACAATTTTAAAGTACAAATGTGCTATGAGTCACTTTGAGATAGACCTGAAAAGGTGTGAACCCAACCTTTAATGTGGCTCAGCCCCAGTAACAACATAATCTTGACAGACCTGAGAAAACAGCATTTGAAAAATAGTCCTTTATGTGTGTGTTAACCTTCTCGCAAAACACTTCTCAGTCAGTGAGATGAAGTGTGAATAGAAAAATGCCTCTTGTTGTCTCAGATACTCTGAATAGACTGCAACCCTAATACATAATAACCTATACTTTAACCTGAAATGAACCTTGACACCAAAAGTGGCAGCTGCTTCACCAGCATTAGATAACAAGCTGGTTTGACCACTGCTGTTACTGTTTCTGGGAACTGTTTTCTGTTTCCTCAGGTGGAGCCTAACCAGTACGCGGCTGATGACACTGCCCTGAACGGGATCCGTCTAATTTGTGCCAAGGATGGGAACCGAAGCTTCATGTATTCTGTTGAATCCCACACTGGCTAGTAAGTTGCTCACAACAGAACCCACTTTCTTTTGTTAATAAGGCTATCAAAAAAAGTTTTTAGGGATAGAGGGTGTCGTACGACATACATATGGTGAAGTCCTCTCAGGTAAATTGTGATTTTGGGATGTATAAAAAAAAAAACTTAACTTGATTTAAAACATGTTACTGATTCTGAATGTTTGGTCAAATGGTTTAAGCAGTGAGAGGGATTTTTCACCCAAAACATTTTTTTATGTTGCATAACTGACGTATGAGGTATTAGTAAATTACTTATTAACAACTAATAAAGCCATTAGTTACAATTACAGTGGTACACACAATAAATCTGATTTTCATGGCCATTCAATAAGGGTGCAGCAATTCTGAAATGTATGATATGTAATATTCCTCAGATAAATATATGTAAATATATAAATATTTTACCAAATATTATTATAATATTGCCACACCTGCATGCAGATTGTTTTCTTGTACAAGAGACTTTTATTTGAAAGTGCAACCCCGGTAAAGCTATCTACACTGATCTGTGTACATTTTCTGTATCCTCAGAAGTGTTCGGTTCAATATGGCCCTATTTATACAATAACTTTTATTTTACGGTGCCAGTTTTTAGCAGGAAGAATTCTAATGTTGCAGAGTAATGAAATGTAGAAATACTTTCTCTTTCCCT
This sequence comes from Lateolabrax maculatus, assembly GCA_031216445.1. Taxonomy (NCBI): domain Eukaryota; kingdom Metazoa; phylum Chordata; class Actinopteri; order Acropomatiformes; family Lateolabracidae; genus Lateolabrax; species Lateolabrax maculatus. The sequence goes on from CM062199.1 coordinate 22,596,642, forward strand.
CTTGTGCTAATTTGTTTTAATTGATGTCTATAAATATGCAGCTGTTTGTTGCTCTGGCCAGATCCATCTTGTGAAAGAGATGCTTGATCTCAGTGGGACTAACCTGGCAGTATTATAAAGGTTAAAGAAGAATTAGATAAATAAAGCAGGTACTGTGAAAGCAGCAGGAAGCTGGAGACCTGCAGTTTCCCATTATGTTCAGAGGGGAAATGAAAGCGCTGGTGCCAGGATTGCAAATTAGGTGTTCAGATGTTGAAATGTCTTGACGTCCCTCCAGTGTTTCCAGCCCACATCTGATTTTTTTTTCCTCCTCCACTCTCATGTATTTCCTTATCTGCTGTCCAGCTTTGGTGACTGGTCCCAGCCCCAGTACTGCCCCAGTGGTGTGCTCACCTCTTTCCAGATTCGCGTGGAGCCCCATCAGGGTCTGTTCGGCGATGACACGGCTATCAACAACATCAAGTTCCGCTGCAGCAGCAACCCGACGCTGGAGGGGGCCGGCATGGACTGGGGAGCGTATGGCCACTGGAGCCAGGAGTGTCTCAGTGGAGGAATCTGTGGCATTGAGACCAAGATGGAGGAGTACCAGTATGGCCTGGACGACTCCAGCCTCAATGATGTGCGCTTCCATTGCTGTGTCAAGCCTCAGCAGGTAAGACAGACATACGAAGTACAGATAGTTTTCATAACCCTAACCCTCCTTACTTACCCCAACCGAAGATGCCAACGCAAGAAAATCCAGCCCTTTGTCCTCTCTCAAGAAGAAAGGTATGGTTACAGACAGTGGTGGAAGAAGTATTTCCCCCCAAAATTACCTCTTGGCAAACTCAATGAGCTTTGGAGAAATCAGAAAGTTGCTAATAAGATGGTTGACTTACAGTGGGCTATCTTAACACCTCACGCCAGTAACATTAGGCAACAGACAATGGGTTTGTACCCCAAAAAATGCACAAGATTATTCATCTCTCACCCCCTAGAAGTAAGTCCCATGACCAAATACATTCTGACTTTTGTTTTCAAGCCTGAATTTGTTATTGTGCTGTTTGAATCTAATCTCTGTTATTTTATTCTGGTTCAGGTCAGAGAAAATGAACTACAGGGTTGACTGCAGCCTGTATGTCTACTGTTTTTTGATCCACAATGAGTCCTCATGAATACAGAAAGGGAATCCCATCAAAGCTTCTCTCTCATATCTTTCTTAGCTGCCAGTCTCTGAATATAGAATGAAAATACCAAAAATGATGTAACAAAAAGGTGATGTTCAATAAACATTGGACGAAACTGCACCTTATAATCTGACATTAAAACCTTGGGAATAGTAGTTGACACAACAATCTCACCTCAGGGTCAATTTAGTAGTTGATCATATCACAGCAGATGGAGTTTGCTCAGTTTTAATGTAAATGTTCAAATTTCGATTTCTTTTTTTTCCTGAGCCTTTTCACGACTTCTTTTCCATGTTGGTTTAGAAATACAGAAGTTCTATTAAATGGAGCTTGAGGTGAGATTGTTTGGTCATTTGGGATGTCCAATCTGGGTCTATTTGTTAACAATTGAAGGTATAAGAAGACTATATGAAATTATTAAAAAAAATTAAAAATTGAAATAGTACATTTATATGACAACCCTTCATTTATGAACTTGTGTTTAATTGACAGTGATCGGCTGATGAACATGAAGCAGACCTGAGCAGTTTGATCCGGCCCATCTCCAACACCCCGAACTCGAAGATGTTAAACAATAAAAAGCTCAGTTGAATTGTCTCTTTTATGATTTTCCAGAACCTGAAGGGTCTTGATGTGTATAGTTTCAGTTCCTTCCTTTTTTGAAAACTCAAATACTACTGAGATCAGAGTTTTGAGCAGGCCTATGATAAACTGACAGCTATTTCTGAAAACATCCGTCTCTCTAAACAATGTCGAGTGTCACCTTCAGCAGGAAAACCAGAAATCAAGCCCCCATCTGAAGAGTCCCTTTTTACATCATGTCATCCCATCATCACCTCTCATCAGCGTGACTGCGGCATGTTTTCATATCCTGTCTAATGAACCAATGAGCTCACAGCAAAGTCATAATAAGTGGGAGCTCAAAACAGAGTCGCTGACACAGGCAAATCCCAGAATTCCTGCTGGAACTAAGGTAATTAAGAAATGACAAGAGAGGGGATATTAATTAATTTACAGTTTAAGGCCTGACAAAAGTTGATAAGACACCGATTGGCACACACAGAGGTAATTGTGTTAATTAATCGGTGAGTAGTTAATCTGCTAACAGAGAGTGTGTGCGGCGGGTTGGGGAGGGAACTCGAGGATGTTATCAAACACTGCGGTAATGGTTTTCAGAAGATTTTGCAAGTCAAGGCAAAGTGATTTCACACACAGCTACAGAGTGCCTCTCTGTTATGGTAATTAATACACGCGAGCTGACCTCATATCTAAGTTCATAGTGTACTTATTGGAGTGAGACACTCAAGGGGGCTTGTTGGTCTGCTTGGAAAAACAGATATTCCACCATCAGCAGGAGGAGGATTGACAAGGAAAACAGCTGTGTGAGGAGTGACCTCATTTCAAGTTAGCAACTCGAAATGCAACCCTATCCGTCATTTCTTTAACTCAAGATAACCCCGATGACACCACTATGACATCATCAGGGTTATTTTCTTAGGCAGCTACAGCTGGTTTCACAGGCCTAGTGGTACCCTCCGTCACAAGTAATCTGGCTTTTACCATTTATGTAAAATAGGTGGAGTAACCCCTTTTTAAGGAGTATAAAAGCTCAAACCTGGATGTTCAGTATTTAGAAAATCCAAAGGGATTAATTTTATAATGATATGAAATAGAGAAAAGCTGCAAATTGTCACATTGGAGAACCTACAAACATTTTTATTTGGTAAATTAGAGATTAGGCATTAGGGATTACAGTTGTTGACTTTCTGTTGATCAAATACTCACATTCATTTCAGTACTAATAGGGGTCCTGTGTTTTCTGAGGTTTATTTTACTGCACATGAGGCCTTGAACAGCCACTAGATGGCAGTGCTGCGTCAAGTGGGGGAACCCACATCTCACCACAAACAATTACTTTTATGACACAACACGTCCAATGTAAATGTCTCCATCAGACTGATTTTCTGGGTGCAATGAGTTCTGAATCAATCAATTCAACACTGAACACCGCAGCCCCACCTCTTAGTGAACCCCAGAAGCCCTCTGTGCACCAACCTGCGTTGGTTCAACATAAATCCTGCCCCTGAATGCTGTTACGGCATCCTGTACCGCAATCATGAAAACAACACTTTTTTTCAACTCACAAAGAGGAACTTCATTATTCAAAATATGCTGCCCTCAGCTAGTTGTTGCGTAGCATTACCTCTGGGTCCTGGAGTGGAACCTCAAGGATGTAACGCCCCGGGTCATAAGTTTAATATCCAAGCCACGGGCTCAATGTGTTTCTGACCAGCTTAGCGGTTCACCAGCGGCCCCCAATCTGCCTCAAGAGCCATTAACGCCTCCTGTAGTGAACAGAATGGATATGGTGTTTGTGGTTTTGGTCTTAATGACCTTACGCTCCCCTGGGCTCATGATGGATCACACTGACTGTGTTGACTCAACTGTAAATATAGTTCTGTTCAAAAGACCGTAAGGTCTTTATTATTGGTGCCAGCCTTGGTTTTTATGTGAAATATTGATGCACGAGGGACAGTTCTGGGGCTGAATGGCATTGTTTTGATGTAAGGGCAAAATGAATGATATTGTTGTGGAGTTAGGGTGTAAAAGCTATTAAGCTGATGTATTCTAAGGTTTCCACAGTAATGAAGGTAATAACCAGATGGAGCAAGTTCTCTTCTCTTAGAGAAAATAGGGATTTGAGTCTATAAGTCTTATTTCCCTGCTGCATTCTGCTTCTTTTTGTATTTTCACTGTGTTCATTGGACTGAAGTTGTCATTTCATCTTTCACTTCTGTAACATTCTCTCTTTCTCCAAGGACAGCATGGACTGTCCTTGTGGACTAGAACGCAACATTTCTATGAACTTGTTTTTGCTGGTTAATGACAAAGAGATAGCTGGAGCACTGACCATGTCAGCTGATTCTCAAGGATGCAGGTAAGGCTGTGGTACTCGAACACTGGACTGAAAGGGCTGTTCTGCTGTCCGTTGCCCATAGAGATGCTAAACAAATGTTAATTCTTTAATGTCATTTGCAAGTGCAGGCAATTTTTTAATTTTTCATAGTGTGACTTTGCTGTGTAGCAACCAAGCATCCTCATTTTAGAGGTGTAGTTTAATGCTCAAATGTGTGGAAAGATATTAGCCTGGCATCGCCACACTAATTCACAAATGTGTATTAATCTGGAACCTCTCAGTTCATCTGCGATTTCCAAGGGGCGTTAGCAATGGGCCACACAACCAATCAGAGTGGCAAAACATAATCCTTCCTCTCGGAATTTCAGCAAACACATTTCTTTTCAACATAAAGTTTATGTGCAGTTGTTTGTTCTTTTTTTAGAGAAACATTTACTGTCCAGTCCGTTTAATTCTGCCGCTGTAGCCAGCTGTGGAACTATCCGCGTCGCTGGCAGCCATGTTGGTTATTTACAAAGACGCCTCAACGGCGTTCCTCTCTGTCAGTCATCATATTAAACCTGCCTCATTGATTGATGAAAACAGTGATTGGCTCGGCCAGATACCTGTACCAAGGAAATCAGTCTGAATGGGAGAGGGGCCAGACATATCTGCCAGAGCAAATAAAACATGAGCTGCAGATTCTTTTCTTTGAGTTTTAATCAGGATTAATAATCAAAAGTTTAAGCAAATTAATGTTTCCTGTTTGTATCACATTTAAAACTTAAAGTTATATCAAAGTTGTCTCACTTGGACTTAAGAGTAACTCAGTGTAAGAGGTCTTCATTACCTCCCCTGATTGCAGGAGGTATGCATCTATGTACATTTTTCTTCCCCAATTTGAAAATTAAATGGCATTAATCAGTTTATGTGTCAAAACCAGATATAAAGCAAAATTCCTGAAAAATACTTTGCGCTTGAGCTTGAAGTTACCTTAAATAGCAACTGCCTCAACAAGCAGATGCTGTATTTCCTTTGACACAAAAGAAGCAAGGACACATGTACACATTAAATATAAATCATTTTATAATATACAAATTGTACAGATGTCATGAACAATAGGAATGTGGACATACTCAGGATAGCAAAGATAAAGAATACTTTTTCTTCCTCGATAGCAAACACTGCTATGCAAGTGACATCAGCACATGATCAAAGATACTCAACATTCAAGATGGCAGCCGAGGTGATAAAAAACTAACATCAGAGACAAAAACCTAAGAATACATTTTCCAGAGGCTGTGAGCAAGCTAAAGTGACAACACAGGGAAAAAAAAATGACGGCATCCTATTGTATCATGTTCTGTCATTTCTACGCAGCCCATTTCACATCATAGTAGCACACAGGAAATGAACCATTACGTTTTTTTTTTTGTTTTGTTTTTACAGCATTACCAAGAACGATTGCACCAGCGCCACCATTGAGGCTCAGAGACAATTATGCTGATATAAAACAGGAAACTGTATATTACCATTTTTTACACAAATGGGTAGAAGGCTGCAAATGTATATTTAAGTCTGACATTAGTCAGAGGTCTCCTTCTTTTCACGGACGGCTAAGTGAACATGGTTCAACATCATTTAACTGATGAAGTGTCAGATCCTGCTTCGCTTTTCTCTCCCTGTCTGTGTTTTTCTTTTTTTGTAATACCAGACGAGAAGAAAAAAACAAAAAAATCACAATTACCCACAGTCCCTGGAGTGTACTCATGTCAGAGGTTAGACTGCACCGCAACCAATCAGCCCTTATCAGGGAAAGATGGGGCCCTGCAGGCCGCCGCCTCAGGTAGGATAGGCGGATACAGGGCCGGCTGTAACTCCTGTCAAGGTTACGGTCATCCATGTTTGTGGATGTCCAACCGGAATGTGGTGGGAGTCGGAAAAAAAACTTGTCACATGAGATCACCGAGCCCCTTTACTGATTTTCCAAACTCTGCTCTTCTACATAGAGTGGAATATGATCTGTCTGTCTGACAGGACGCCAAAGGGGAATAAATGTCACAGTTTCAGATAAAAACAAAAACAAAAAGAGTTGAAAGGCAGGAATACTGAAATAAAGTCATATTCATAAAACAGATAGATACAGTTAAAACGTTTATCTAGACGCTGGGAAAAATGAAGAAATATTTAATATTAAATCTGAGAAAATTAGTTGACCAGGATTCAATAGGGAAATTTCTCAAATATCAAAATGATCTCGTCAGCTATCAAAAGGCGTCTTTTGGTATCGCCTTTCATAATTCATATTTGTCTCATTCTGACAAACATGCGAAAGCGACAGCTGAGTCTTATTTGCTCCCCAGCAGCTCTGATGCGAGAGGCAGCATGAAATATTTCTTGAATACAATAAGTGCTTATTAAAGCTCAAACAGCCGAAAGTTAAAAGCAGCTGAGAGAATGGAGTAAAAAAAGAAAAAAGAAAAAAAAAAAAAAAGAAAATACCACAGAGAACATTATGATATGACTTCATATCTTAATTCAATATCAGAGTGGTATTTTGTCATGTGCTCGTGCAAACTCCTGTGTACAGCTGTGGAAAATCCATTCTGGCTCAAATATGAACCATGACCTTGTCTGCCATTAGCGATGACCTTGCGCTCACGGGTCTGGGCTCCCTCATAGTGGAGGGTGAGAGGACAAGGAGCATATGTTTTAGGGCGTCACATGCACGGTGACCCCTGGGTTTAAAACCAACAACAGCCCTCGGGAGGTAGCTCGAAGCGCCAGTCAGAAATACATTTTAGCAAGCTTTAGCGGAACAGCAGAGGCAACACAAAGTCACCATAAAAATCTCTTGACTCAATAACAGAACATTCACAATAACAATAACAAAAAAAAAAAATGTTCTAAACATCTTTAAAATAAATCCAGAACATATTACCTTCATATGGACAAACACAATCTTTTATCCCCTCACTCTGAATTCCAGTAATAAAACAGGGAACAACAGCTTCAAAATACCAACACTGACTGTAGCAAAACTTTCCTGTTTGACTATAACAAACATATAACACTTAAATCACCATTGTGCCTCTAAAAGACGTTTCTAAAAGCAGATTGTGGGTCATTTACAGTATAGTAATAAGGCTAAGCTGGTCACAGTTTTTATATTCTACTCTACACAAACACACTTGCCATTTCTACATTGAAAAAAATCTCAGTGGCGGGTGGATTAATTAAGGAGAGCACTTATTCAGCATAATCGATCTTACTTACCCCAAAAAGGAGAGACATTTTTCTTAACCAAGGTATCATCTATTCTCATAAAACAAAAGATCCAAATGATGACAAATTATAGTCTGTATAAAGCGGGACAGCAGGTAGTTTAAGTTCTTGATTAACCAAATGCAAACATTTTAATAAATAGATTTTCTGACATAGTTTATGATGAATTGTGTGTAGTTTCCTTCCTGCTAAATTTCGCATTTTTAACAGAAACTCTTCCTCTTCAGTGCAAATGATTCCCTATGACATCACTGTTAAATCTGAAGGCTGTTTGCTTGACATGTTGAGGTGTTATGCTGTCAATACCTCCCCTAATAAGTGACCCACATTAGAAATGCATGATTCCCGACAGATACCCCACTGACAAAATCCATTACTGAGCTAATGAGAGCTCTACACCCCCCCCCCCCCCCCCCCCCCCATTCCCCTTTTTAAAATGGAAAGCTACACGATGCCATGAAACAGCACATTATGACTTGGTTATTGTCAGAAATGATGTCTGTTAAGAGGTGCTTAAAGAGCTGGAGGTAAAATAATGAAGGAAATCTCAACGGGGAATGTGGGACGCAAACGGCCGTTACTTTAAATGGCCCTATTCATTTCTTTTATTTGACTCACTTATGCTCTGCGGTCCTTCTCTTTCACTCTCAACCTCTTTCTTTGTCTCAATTTCTCCCTCTCAATCTTCAGTTTTGGTCTCAATAAACAAGGCTTGGTCCTGACCACCACAGCTCAACCTTGTTTCCAAACTGACAAGTGCTTTTTGTTTGTGGCCACTGACTGGAAAGGTAATTAAAAATGCGACTTTTGCGCTGAAATAAATCCTCACTCCTGTATGTAAAAGCTAGGTGCATCTGAATATGAGTTCTGCCCTTGAGCTGCAAACATTCAGCTGAGTTTCACATCCTTATCTAACTTGGCTTTGAATATGGAACATTCTGTATGCAAGGTGAGCTTAGCACACCACACCAAAGAGTGATTATCGGCTCTCTTTGAAGCACTTGACGGCTTAGAGCTCAGCGTAAACAATTATCTCTTCACCCTACTTTGGATTGCCTGTCGCAACAAACGCCTTTCCCGTCACCTCTACCACCTCCGCCAAGTTCCCTCCACGTCACAACTTACTATGGTGCACAGGAACGAAGGAACAGGAAATGGGGATACCATCTGTGATCGTATAATATGCTTTCCAGAGCATACCCGCCTTTATATTGTTAATCGTGTGGATGAGGAGGGCCTGTGTCCTGTCAAGATTCTGCCTCTTGGATTTTGGAGCTGCTCAAACTCCTCAACTCTCAGGTGAAAGTACACCTTGTAACAGGTGAACTTATGGCTTGCTAAATGTCTCAAAGTATTCTTCGAAAGCAAGCAGAGAATTTCCTTCAATCCGTGATTGTTCAAAAAAGAAAAAAATGGTCACGGCTATTCTTTCAGTTGATCTAATAAACCCCAATTAGACTCCGATTCATTAGGTTCAGAGTTGACGGCATTCTCTGCAGTTAGAATCCTGGGACGCACTTCCCTCCCTCAAAGGCCTGGTCACACCAGAAAGTGGCGCAGTGTAATTCATCCCGGTACCACTGTGAAATTTGTGGTTGTAGAGGCTCGGTGACATAGAGACTGCCCGCGGGGCTAGTTGGTAAACTACTGTTTCTGGTAAGTTAACCACTAACATGCTAGCGTTAGCCAGTCTCAATACCCCCCCCCAACAACAGCTAACAAGCTACGGTAGCTTACTCCATTTTTACTCAAAGTTTAACAAGACGGCTTGTTATTAGTAAGCGGTGCAAATTTGTATGGCCCCCCGAAAAGTGAACCCACTTATCTTGGCGTTTTGAGAAGGTGAGGGAAATTGATTTCACCTCCAAATTTTGTTTTAAATGCTGTTGTTTTAAACGCTAGAGTGACCAGGCCTTTAGACTGTTTCTCATTTTTCTTAAGTGAAAGAAAAACGTGCCAAAACACCATTCCTGGTATTCAGCCCTCTGTTGATCCTCATTCAGTTATTCCAGTGTCTCCACATTGACTATCCTGCACCAACATCTCCTGTTTTAGATATATACATTCAGTATGTGTGGTTATACAGTAGGGCTGATGTCTGCAGTTACATGAAATTGTTCTGTAGCTATACTGCGGCAGATTGTGGGGAAATTGTCTATGAAAGGTGGTATGTTTGGAGAATGCTGCAGCGATGGGGTTCGAAACCCCTTTAATTTGGATCAGGGACAACACTGTGGACCAGAATTTGAGAGGTAGGGCGGGGGAAAAACCTTGACTTGGACTACTTGGGGCTACTCTTGAGTCTCCTCTGGGCTTTGATTAGTTGGTGTGGCCTGTGAATCTGCCACAATCTCCTTGACGATGACCTCCACGCCTGCTGGCTCTTCTGGCTTGCGTTTGATCGCGTTCTCTTCGCCCTCGTCTTTCTCTTCATCTGTCTCGACCCCATTTTCAATCACAACTTCAACTTCTGCTTCGCCCTCGTCCTGCTTTTCTTTGGTCTCACTCTGTGTTTTGACAATCTCAACGATTTCTATCACCTCCTGGACCTCGCTGTTTTCTAAAGGCCCTCCATTCCTTTTTGATCCCTCTCCATCCAGTGCTATCTTTTTTCCCCCCTCTTCTTCTGTGCCGTTTTCTGCTTCTTTGCCTTTTGTCTCTGCTCCATCTTCCTTTTCAATAGTCTCTATGCTGATTTCAATCCCATCATCAATCTTTCTATCTTCCTCACACCTCACCTCCCTTTCTTCCGATGTCTCACTTTCTCTTGCTGCCTCTAAATCTGTTGCGTTCACCCTTTCATCCCTACTCTTGTCTTCCTCTTTCTCAACCTTTTCTCTGTCATCAAGAATCTTGGGATCCTCTGCATCCTTCTCGGTTTTTGTTTTTTTCTTCTTCTTGTTCTTTGCTGTCTCTTTGATGCAGTTCTTGTTGGACTTGCTTCGGGGTTTGAAGATCAATTTCTGAAACATTAAAAGTTTACATTAGCATGTTAGTGGAATGCATTGTAACTCTTTTAATATGCTTTTGGGCACAAAGCTATACACGCAGACTTAATTAAAAATGGATCACAGTGGATCTAATATTGCACTGGGATAACAAGCTAATTCAAATGAGTCTCATTGATGCCGAGAAGGAAATTGAGGCCATTTTGAGGGGAGTTATTGGTGGCCTTAAGGCCTGCAGTCTGACCAAACAAACAGGCAAAAATCTAATGCAATATGTCCTCAATTACTTGAACAAGTTCTGCAGGGTTCTTCACACTGAGGGGATATATAGAGAACTGAGATGAACTGCAAAGAAACGGGCAAGAGAATTTTGTTAACACTAGCAATTCCCTGAGTCTTAGAGCCTATTAAATTTGTTGTTGTGATGGCAGTTTAAATTCGGGTCACAGAGAGTGTCAACATGGATTCATTCCAGTGTGGACAAAGGTTAGCTTTAGAGGTTATCACTACTATTCAGGGTCACCAAGAAAGCAATACCAACCCTGTTTCTCCAAACACATTTGTCTGTTGCTGAAGTCCACTCACATTAGTGTTCAACAATTAAAACAAAAACAGCTGTGGAATTGGAAGTGGCAAAAGGTGATATTGGCCTTGGATACATGGTGAGCAGGTGACAGAACGACCGGTGGGACAACCCACATTAGCCAACAAATACAGAGAGGAATGTGAGGCCATGTACCTTGGATTCCCTCCTCTTTCGGCCCAAGACGGGTCTCTGCAGGAAAACAATCTGTTTGGTGGACAGACTTCCATCACTAAAAATTGAGGACAGAGGGAGAAAGGGAAAGAGGAGAGGACATCAGCTGAAAATGTTGGCAATTCAACAAGAATCTGAGATAATTTTATCGCTTTAATCAAACACTTGGTACTAATTTATTTAGAAGTGATTAAAAATAAAATGTGAATGGGGATGGAGATGAGCTTTTCCCTCTTGCTTTTCAACATTTAAACATTCAGAAACAATGTTACAAAGACTGACAGATTCTCCATAATTGATTGTTTTCTTTGCTTGAGAAACTGCTACAGAACTCCAAGATAAATATGTATAATTCATTTGAGTTAAATCCTGTGATAACACAGTGATCCACAGTCTTTCTGACCTTCATTCAAGATAGTCAAATGATTGCTGGCCACCGCTCATGCTTCACACTCTTATCTGACAGTTTAAGGATACAGGCTGACATCTGTGGCCCAACCTCTTTACTGCTGTCATCTGTCAGTGTCGCTCCCCCTCCCCCTTTCCCCTTTGAGTCTTGCAAGGAAACTGATTCACACGCAAGGGGGCAGATTTTGCCTGAATGTCTGTGTGCAACTTGTGAACATCTTCAGCTTCTCAGAGCATGTATTTCTTCCCTTTTCCTTAATTCCCCAAATATAATCCTCCATCCCATGCACATGTCACACTCCTGTGTTCTGAGAAGGATAATCTGCACAACTACTCGTGCTGACAGATTAATCGTGGCAGGAAATGCAGATTCATTTCTGAGTGGGCTTCCTGTCTCTCCCGCTTACTCTCGCTCCTCTGTCTGATTGTCTTTGTCATGCACGGCCCTTTTCATAGTCCAGTGTGCTCTCATCACTACCACCCCACTCGGTTTTACCTGTCTGCTTTTATCTCCTGTCACAGCCCCATTTGAGACAGTTTTATTGTTTATTTTTTCTTCTTTATTCCTTCTATTTATCGTTTGCTGTTTTTGGGCACGGCTTTAAATGAGACATGTTGTCCTTTGCTGCTATCTGACACTAGTTCAATAGCACGCGCACACACACGCGCACACACATACACACAAAGGTTAGATGCTGTCTAAAGTTAAGCTGCCCGCTCAACCTTGCACATGAGGAAAGATGGCAGGTTTATGATCGCTGCAGAACCCTAAAAGCCTGCTACAAATCTTCCCATTCTCAACATCAAATGGACCTGAGACTCCTCCAGCAGAAGGCTTACAATCTAAACCATCCAAAGCCCACCACAACTTCTTTTTTTCCATTACCTTCTTGCCTCCACCATTTATCCATATGCTATTTTCTAGGCTGTTAAGAATGCTGGATGGCTTCCTGGTGAATCAAAGCTGAAAACTAACCGGAGTTACCAGCAAAAGCCCCAGCCCATTAAGCTAGAAAGGAGTGGATGGCTTAGAAAATTACAGGCCTTTACTGAACCTACTCTTGGCTGTCAGTGTCAGCCGCACTATTATCACTTGAAGCCATACAACCACAATAGCCTGTGCCAATTTATGGGTGAATGTACCTGCTAGTGGCTTCATCTGTAGGGGAAAAAGTCGGCTGCACACCTCTGCTGCGAACTGACACTTGAAATGCTGCACCCAAAAAATTTAAATCTTTCTTCCAAAAAACTAAGACTCTATAATGTTTATGATCACTATCTCCAACACATTTAGATACCTGCAATAATTAACTCATTTGTATGAACCTTCCTGTTTCCTTGTTGTATGTTGACTCGTTCCATAGTTAATGTAGAGAAGTTCACATTTACTGTAGTAAATGGCTCTAAAATGTAATTACCATCTACATTAATTGAATGCGGCGAACATGAATGCATGCTCTGAGACAACTACACGAATTAATGTTGTGTGGAGAAGCCGCTGAGCACCAGTTAGCATTAATTTCAGACGCTGCTGAGATCGCTGACACTTATCCGACCCCTCCAGATAAAGTGCAGCCTGCAAACCCTCAGACAACAAAAAGAGTGCATTTGCAAATTTGCTGTTTAAAAATGGAGGAGTCAACACCACAAAAACAAGTGTAATGAGTATTGCTAATCTGAAATAGATCATCAACCATTATTTTGGCGTTCAAAATGTTTTCGTGGCAGGGAGAGAAATGAGCGCCGTCTTGTACTGTATCTAGGCCGACCCTGATTAATTAGCCATGTTGTGCTGTTGTGTTGTGGCATTTTGAAAGAGAGGAGAGAGGGAGGGATGGTAGAAAAAAAAACAAAGGATGAAAATAGAGTGGTAATTAATCAGCTATGCTATGAAAGAGCAGCAAACATGACCAGCTGAGGTGGGGGCAGAGCAAACAGTCGGCCACTGATGGAATACAATTCATCAGTAGGCTATGACACACATCACAACATTACATTAAAAAATAGTTTCACATTTTTTAAGTCTATCTTAAAATAATACTTTAATAATCTATATATGAAGGGTTCATCTGAAAGGGAATATCAATCAAACAGTTGTTGGTTTGTTCATAGAATGGAGTTTATCTGTTTAATCAAATGAGCTCCTCACATATATACTAATCACAATATTATCTTATCATTGTTAGTGTGAAACATTATGTGACTGCATTTTGACTGTTTTTTTAATGTATTTTTTGTATGCCGTTTTCTCACACCCACAGTATGAGTGGTTTCTAAGACTGGTTTAAAGAGAGTTTTACTCAACCATAACTGAGTGACATATTTGACTGGTACAGTACATTATCAGCATGTTGGAGAACAAATTCTGTTTTGAAGAGAAGCTCCACAGGATGCCTGAAGAACACGCGAGGTCTTTGACCATAAGCGGATGTACACTCATACAGCAGCGTTGAGTGATGAGTCAGCACAGGCTTAGCTGAGGAACCGTTACATTTCGGTGACGAGATTTTCCACCGACAGTCAGAGCTGCTGCTTTTAAACTTTCACAGCTGCCGTTGCTCGGCTGGATGCTCAGCCTAAATTGGCACAGATTTGGGTCAATTTCTACTAAGGCTGTAACATTTCTTTGACCAATAACTTGAACAGACAAAGCGTGTGTTATAATTTATAATGTGTTCTGGTTTTCACAGGAATACTATAGCATATACAGTAGGTAGTGCCTGCTATAAGTTTATATCTTTGGACTTTAAGTCTTACAATAACTTTTCACACAACACCCGGTTTTCAGCTTCACTTTTTTTTGCCTCCCTGCAACAAAGTGAAAAGATGGTAGTAGTGACATTTTCCATTCATTCACAGAACCTTTAACAAAACAACAACAACAAAAAAAGAATTGTGTTCTGAATACTTTTCACAGGCACTTGTTAACTGGTAAAAACGAACACAATGGCTTGTAGCTGCTGTCATTGCAATTCCCGCTGGTTGCCAAAAGAGGTCGGTAGAGGTGATAGATTATGTAATGTACCTTTAATAGTCAGATGAGGGTCATTACCTGTTAGTCTTGATTACAGGAGTTGGCAGCACACAAGTGAGTCTCCATCCATATGTGGCCAGGGACTGCAGCAGAGGAACATAATCTGCCTTCACCTGCAAACCCTGTGGAGAAAACAAGATGTCCATTACAAGCCTACAATCAATCCAAACAAACCTAAACCTTTACATAATTCTCATTCTTCTTCTTTAAGCACCATGTACAAAGCACAATGAGCAGTATGGATGCATATTATGTAGCAGAGTGCTATTCGCTACTGTGATTACAGCTGTGAAGCATCGAGGTATGAGATGCAATCAAGTGCTGTCAGCAACTCAAATCTCAGTTAAAAAAACACTCTCCCTCTCAGATTTGATGGCTTTTATATAATGTATGTGTGCTGATGCAAGGTACTGCTCAGGAAAGAATGAGAACTGAGACATGATTGATCTGCTACAGATATTCCCTGGTTGCCATGAGTCAACATGGCAACCATCTCTATTCATGATGAGTATGTGTCAGCACAGTAAGACGGTGAGCAAACAGACTGCACACTGTGTGGTAAACATGTTAATGCAGTTTGCGCTATTAAAATATCCCCAAATGAGTCGCATTGTCTCAATGACAGATTTCATCAAGACAAAGAATGGAAAAAACACGAAAATTTAAATGCTTATTTTGACTTGAGGAAAAAAAAGCCTGTGAGTTATTCAAAGTAAAATACACACAGATCAGTTAATGTACTGTCAGAACACACACACACACACGCACTGTTCGTAGAGGAAGCGTGCATGCGGTTTGCCATTCTTGCCATGTCAGACACCGGCCGAAAATGAAAAACCACAACGCGTGTCAGTCGAGATGCTCGTACCTACAACAACATATGCATTCACACGCACACACACGCACACCCGCGCAACTGCCAGTTATTAGGAGACCTCAAAGAACTGCTCCATATTCTCCACGTGCAGTTATGACTATGCGAAACAAAAACAATTTGAAAGACAGGAGTAAAATCAAAGTCTCGGCGTTCAAGGCCGTTACCTTTTTTACATAAACCCCAGACCATTGCACTCTGTGGCGCAGTATGAGTACTGATATGAGTCAAGGAAGTAGTGAACATGAACGAAGTACACCTCTGAACTTTGCAGAGTCTATTCATAGTGCACTGATCAACTGTACAAGAACAGAGACTTGAGATACATCACACCTACACACGTCAGATTAGCCTTCACTGCACTATGAAGTGTGAATCTTCTCTAATTAAACAGGAACCTCTTGCTCCTGTGTTGGTGCTGCCAATGTGCATAGTTGTTCATTTTACTAGTTGCGGTGTAAGTTACTGTAAAATAAAAGCGTGTATTGTGGTGGCACTGGTAACCACAGCAGAGAAGTAACATTTTTCTTGAAGATATTTTTCTGTATTAAATGTATCTTTACAGTACAGTCCTTGGAAATAACACTTTAAAGGGTCAGTAAGCTCAAATCACATAATCATGTGGTACAGCGACACATTCTGGAGGAGGAACGTAGATTATTTTGGGATAAACTACCACCACTTGTGCAATACTGTTACAGACGTAACCAATTATGGACTGACATAATAGTAATACTAGAACAGCAACTATGAGAACAACAAGTACTACTACAAGGACTATAGTACTACTGTTAGTATTACAACTCTAAACCACTACAACAACATCTGCTACTACGATGACAGCAAAACTACTATTGAAGCAGTACCCCTGTTACTAATACTATTGCTTCTACTACCACTTCCACTGTGCCTATACCTGTGTGTATTTTGCTTGGTACTATGGTCTACATTTGTTGTAGTAATGTACAGTGCATATAACTAAACGTACTTGACTTGATAACAACTGCCGATATTACTGCTACTACTGCTTCTACTGTTACTGATTTTATTTTTTACTGCTTTATTAATAGTAGTAGTTTTATTAAAATAACTACTACTACAACTGCTACTATAACTACAACCATTATAATTACTATTACAGCAACTACTACTACAATTAGTGCAAGTAGTACAACTGCATCTACTGCTATTACCCAAACTTTAACTACTACTGCTCTTGACGCTGCTACTACAAGTATGATAACTATATTACTATGACTTTAACTATTACCTCTACTAATTCTGCAGCTGGTTCTACAGTCATACAGAGAGAGTAAAGAATGAGAGACAGAGGGAGAGCGAGACTGATCAGCATGCAGTGCTTGTCTGCCGACAGACTTTAAGTCAAACACTTCAACCCCCTCCACCGCACGCCTCATTTTTCTTCCAGAGATACCCAATGACCAGGATGACGGAATACGCACAAACAAACCTGAAGCAGCCACATATCAAGTTGTAGGTTGCAAAGAGCTAATGGTTAGAATACAAGACACTGCTCCAGACTTTATTTGCACAAGCACTGCTTTCTAAGTTCATACAGGGAGCTGCGCATCTACATTTTTTTCGGGGTTTATGTTGGAACTGCTCCCAGAAACAGGCTCTCTTTCAAAGCTTGCCCGGAGAGTAAATTGAGAAATCATTTTTCTGTAATGGCTTGCTGTTCTTTGGAGTAGGTGAGAGTTAATCACAGTCCCGGGAGTCTGGCTCCCCTCTCTCCCTGACTTATTACGCGGGGCCACCTCGCTGCATCAGTGCTCCAGCACCAACCTGTGAGGCTAGAAAAAAAAAGTAATCACACCGCCATCTTTGTCTTCGATGTTATCTGAGTGGCTATAAAGCAGGACCACACGGTAAAAGGAGAGAGGAGCTGTAGTTTAACCACCTCGGCCAAAGCTACCTGCTAGAATTAAATCCAGGTTTTTTTCATCATGTCTTAACTCAGTTGAGCACGTTTGTACCTTGGAGCGGTGCGGCCCAACCACCTTGCTAAAGGGCATCCCAGCAGGAAGAGGAGAATATGTCAGACCCTTTCACTCACACAGTTTTCCAAGCTGATGGCGGTAGCTAAAACAACAACTGCAGAGGAAATAACCCACATCTAACCATAACGTTTTTGATGCTAAACCTCATTTTCATAAAAGGAATAGAGATATATCATCCAGTGTTTGGAATGTAGACGAGGCTTGTTTTCAGGCCTATGGCAGAGACGGGAGCAGCTGCAGGTCAACTCAAAGTTTAAAGTGCACTCGAGTCAGGTCAACAAAAACGTCAGTCTTTTGTTTTTCTTTTAACTCCCTCTACTGACTCTGCAAGGAAGACATGACAAACCATCCAGTAATTCTGTTTTTCACAAGCTCTGAATATAGCTGCAATTTTGCACACTGCTAGGGTCAACAGGACTGCAGACACAGTCCAGTAATGATGAAGCAAATACCTTTAAAAAAGGGCATTCAGATACTGCTCCTGATAGGCTCGCTCGGGCTGGAGTGTTGTCACAGCAACAGAAAATTCAGCATCCACTACGGTTTAAAGCACTGCAATAACCATTTCCAGGTGTGATTGGCCCTTTCAAAAGCATTTAAAATAAATATTTAATATTTGTGATATTTTTCACAAAATATCCTCACTGTTACATCTAATCAGTTCTGTGTTTAGATAATGTATCAGCTCACTGGTACCTTACACGTGCCTCTTGTGTGAACACATCTGATTTGTGCTTGAGCTATTTGACTCTACTAATCATGGTCCAGCTTTTTTGTATGGGCCCCTAGCTGATTAAGAAGTTTGGGGCTGACAGACTAGCATTGGATATTCCAAAACACATCACCAGCTTGACAAAACAAGCTCACCACAAGGTCCATTTAGTGACTGTTCTGAAGCTTTCAATCATATTGGTATCGGTATCATATCAGTTTGTCCAATTGTTGCGTTATTGTAGATGTTTGAATGTACATTCTTTCTGAGCACTTTAAGGACTTCTTGTCCATGCTAGCTTAAAAGTTGAGACTGAAAGTTCATTCTTGACTTTGGAAACAGTAATTGTAGGTTTAGACTATTGGATCAACAACTATTGGATGCCTTGCCATGACATTTGGTACAGACATCCATGGTGCCCAAACTATGAATTGGTTTTCTTTCAGTATATCCTCACAAGGGCACCTACACACCATAAAGGGACCTTGTCCCGTATTAAAATTGCATTGCACAGCAACAATAATATAGCTTAATAGAAGACATTCAAAGTGCATCCAAACTTTATACTTTTATGAGCCATTATCCTACTTTTGAGTCAAGACTAAAGTATGTACCCTGATAACACATGATGAGGTAGTTAGGAAAACAAAGGATGAGCCAGCGCATTGAGTTGTTACTGTTCCTCCTGTGCTGTCAGAAAGCTTTTATCATGTACTTTTGCAGGGAGAATAAAAATATTAGTATTTGATGATTGAAACTGGTGATTCAAATGGAGGTTCTGAGAAAGAACATCAGACAAATCATCCACTTAAAAGCAGCAGCCCTAATTATTATTATATTTTAAAAAAAAAAGAGGGCAGAGAGCAAAATTCTGACAGACCCCTGAGCTCCTCCCTGCATCTCTGTTTATTGCCTTGTTAAATTAGTTTGCTGGCTAGTTAGTTGAAAACCAGATGTTTTTTAGGTTAACTGAGCTGAGCTGTTAACAGTCAATCAGTTCAATTTTACTCATCGCTTAAGTTCACCCACGCCATATTCTGAGGACCTACATTATATGGTTTATAGGAAGTGGTGGATCATTTACTTTAAGTAAAAGAGGGGAGATGTCTCTGGTGGAACTGCTAACAACTCACAGACATCTTAAATGGGACAAAGGGCCCCAACTGGACACTGTTTTTTTGTTGGGAGTCTCAGGCCAAAAATGCTACAAACCGCTGGTTTAATCTTCAACAATTCATTGTTGATCTGAATAGTAACAACATCAGTTTATAAATGTGGGATAACATTTCCCTGTGAAACGTAGTTGAATAGAAGTATAAAGTAAAATTTTTAGGTGCATGTTATTACTTGTTTTTAATATTTTACTACACCGGACAATAAACAACTGCACCCTATAAACCAAAACCTCTCCCAGCATCATGGATCTATCAGCATCATCGTCACGTTGTCTGACAGAGCGGGCGCGATCTCTCACTTGCAGGGACAGTGCAAATTACTCTCCTTCTATCTAGGTCGCCACTTCTCTCACCTAAGCTGTAGAGGACAAAGATATCATGGACAGGCGAAACACGTTAACGATCAGCTCTCTGTGTAACATGCAGGCCACGGCATGCACACACAGACACAGAACACATAAGACATCATACACTTTACATTGTCAATAATGCACCAGACTTGATGTTAGGCAAAAAAAAAGAAAAAAAACCCCCCCTAAAAATCCACATCCTGTGTTCTTTGCATCGACCACTGAAGTGATTCTAGTGCACTAAGAGGAAGACACTGTACCAGGTGCCATTCGTGTGAAACTGATTTAAAAAGTGACTGAACACACACACGTAATATGTTCGCGTGTGGGTTTGAGGTTTCCATTTCTATGTCTTAAAACATCCCTCCCTGCCATACTGATGCTGTGATGTGGGGCCATAATCCCATTTTTTTTTTCTTTTTACATTTCTGGAGACTGAAGTGTTGCTCTTCAAAGCTGGGGGATGCAAGTAAATTCTGGAAATGAGTGACAACAATGTCAGCTCTGTTAAGCTCTTTTCACTTGCTTTGACTTTGCACTGCCATTTCTTAAATTTGAACTCCACTGATATTAACTTTAAGGTGTCTTTCTGCAGGAGTAGACACTTTCTCTAAACTCTCCTTGCAATTTTTCTGGTTTGCATTTTGGGTTATGAGTTGTCAAGATCAAGGAGTGAGCAGGCCGGGGACATAATCAAACTGCAGTGCTTGATGTGGTTGGAAGAACATTTTACTTACTGACAATCACGCTGTGATATCCATAGTTTTCAATGGGAATATCAAAAAGCATGCGCAGACAGTGTATGCTCATATGTCTTCAGAAAGTAAAGCATAAAAACCTCCTTATTAAATCTGCCTTTACATGGTCTCTCTGTCTGTCGGAAGTCGGAGAGAACTTCAGTTCTTTTAGCTTTAAATCATTTTATGAATACTAAACTCATAAAACAGTTTTTATGTTCTACCTGTAATAATAATACCCCCAAACAAGGCTTTTCTTGTGGTAACCAGGGAGCTAATTTGCAATCTGTCTTGCTTTCTGCCTTTACCATTTTTCTAAGTTATGTATAAAGCCCTGGTAAGTAAGCAATCTTTTTTTTTTTTTTTTTTTTTACTGTGACTATATGTACCGTAGTTGAGCCTAGCTGCACCTCTGCTGTACCTAATTAGAGTAACAAACACCCATGCCAGTATGATTGCTCTGGTAAGGAATATTTGAAAGAGTCAGTAACAAAAAAAGATATTTCCTCATTTAACTCCAGTAGTATGTGGCCTTGCAGGATCATTTCAGATATGGAGATTTGTGCTACCACCCTGAAATGGAGGTGAAGATTACACACATGGCACATAAAACACAGATTATGTGCTCGATAACACTGGGATTTAAGTGTAAATATACTTTTTTGGGCTTTGGGAAAATTGACCCTTAAGGATGATCCTTTACAGAAGAATGGTCAAATACAGTAGCTGTACTTTGATTTTTGACTTCTTTATCCTTGATTTTCCTCTTAAAGGGGCACTTCACAAAGATTATGTGTCAAAGTCAATGCATTAGTAGTAAGAAGTACTACACAGCCTGTAACAATGGTTGTATAATGTCCTCTGTGGCTCTGGAGGAGCTTTCTCAAGTTTGAGAAAACATTCTGGGTCTGAAACTACACATTTTTATTAGCACACCTGCATCACAAACTGTGGGCATGGAGTTTGAAACACCTGGGTGTTTATAAGGCAGGGAGGACCTAAGGAGACATAGTTGCATCACAAGAAGTAAAGGATTCAGCATTCTGAAGCTATTAAGTAAACAAAAAACTTTCTTCCTCACACATGCAGCCTGTATATTAGCATTCCTACTACTTTAGTTTAGTTGAAGTCTATATGACGTACATTGAGTGAAATATTCAAACCAGAGATGGGATGTCTTTGAAGGCTTCACCATCAGGTCTGATGTCTGTCTCATACTTTTTCCCCCTTTAGTATGATGTGTTAGATATTTTTGTACAACTTTAGTACATCTTCATCATTTAGAATAAAGCTTGTTGCACAACACAACATTCGTGATAATAGACCTACCGCTGGGTCTGGCAGAGTGTAAGTGGATAATGGAGCTGTAAACAACATTTTAGGAAGGTATGAAAGAGAGGATGAGAGGCTTCTAAGAAACATCAGACTCCTCAGAGACGTCAGCTGCACTAAGGTAAATATCAGTTCATCTTTAAATAAAACACACATACATGGATGTTTTTGTGACTCTGGTGCTCCTTCACTGTTTAATCTGGCTACAGAAAGACTGTAACACAACACCCTCCTGCTAATGCACTGCATCCCTCTTGATAAATAAATTCTCCTGCAGCAGCTCATTGCGAGCAGACATATAAAGGCCAACCTTAGCTGAGGTCTGAAAGAGAACTTGTTTTTGTTTGGTTACTGCTCCTGTGAAACTCAGTGATAGGAAAGAGGGCTTTCAGTACATTAGTTCCAAGGCAGCTCCTTCATTGATTTTCCCACAGGACACAATAAATGCGAAGCTGGTCCTAATTGGAGTTTCTTAGCAGAGACCCTTGATGAGTTATTCATTTGGAGCACTTCACCAGCATCCATATGGCGCCTATTCAGGTCATTTTGCTCAGTAGAAAAATGTTTGTGTGACGGTTGCATCTTCAAATGTAGTGAAGACATCTGTCCAAAATCTGTGTTGTTTCGCTTTTCTTGATTAAGCTAAAAGAAACGTCTGCATGACGTTTGATGGCGTTTTTATGCAGAATATAAGCAGCCTTCTACACGCTGAACACCCTGCACATATGCGTATTTCCTTTGCTTGTCATTTTATCCATTTTGTTGTATTCCTCCCGGCTGTGCTCTGCTGTCATTTAGTAGAAATTGTTTCCATTGCAGTTGGATCTTGGTTTGTCAGTTTGACATTTCTTTTTGTTGCTTGTTTTCTTCTTTAATTTCTGTCTATGATTTGTTCTGAAGTCAGAATCTTTTGACCCATGAGTTTTTGTTTGTCTCGCATGCAACGTTTTTTGTCACATTTGGTGGTTTTTAATCATTGTACTTCAATACTTTCTTAAATCATTTCTGTATCCTATCACAATACAACTAAACTAAATTAAACTAGGTAATAAACCAAATAAAAGACCTAATAAGCTGAATGTAAGTTTGTATTTTTATATGGTTGCCTATCAGTGTCATTGTCACGTCTTACTTGTCAGCAAGGTCAGTCTTGGCTTATATGTATTTTCATCCAAAGTGTATACTTACTAACTGTGTACAATGATTGAAATTATGTTTTAGTATACATTAGTTAAATTACTTGCACTTCACTCTCACTACTTAGAACAACTTCAACTCTAAAGTCTCCACACCCACATTTCACATATTATATCTATTCTAAGAGATAAAAATCCTGAAATAAAAGGGAAAAACGGGTTTTGCATTGGTGTAGAGCTGAATTTTGGTATGCAGCAAACCCCCTTTTCTCATTGTAAAGTAAAATAAGTTTAAAATAACAGTACTATAAACAGTATCTGTATTCAGTAGCAATCTGATATAGCTGATATAACTGCTGATGTGCTGTAGCTCATCACCACTGTGCCGCTTTGCAAACACCTGTAGATCTGATGCAGCAAAAAGCTCGGCACTTTTCACATGCAAATCTTTTGATTAGCTGTAACTCTTTTATAAATGGAACAATTAAAAACACTTTTTCCCCCCTTCAGTGATGAACAGACACCGTCCCTGGGATGATACACTCAGCACTTGACGACAATATAAATGATTGCTTGCCCTCAGTAACAGCTTGTTTTCCTCTTCTTCTCTGAGCTTCATACATCCAACCACCTGTCAGACTTCGGGATAAATAAAACTGTAAAGCTTTAGGGAGAAAAGACGATGACGTGTATAAAAAAGAAGAAAAAAAAACTAAAACAAAAACCCGCAATCAATATTCTGCCATATTTTTCATTGTAATTATTCCAGCACTGAAACAATAATGAGCTGTGAGGATACTTTGCATATCAATTTTAAGCAGTTATCACAATGAATAGTGATGATGTGAGGCCCTGATCGCCCTTTGTGAAAGAGTGCGTTGTCAATCGGATTTGGCACGGTGCAGATTGCTCGGGTGAAACAGTTTTTGATAAAGTCCCAGTGAAGGAGTTGATTGGATCTCCTGGAACACTGGGTGTCGTTTCGGCGTCGCTTACCGTTGACGTTTCTTAGGAAGCCTTGAAATCCATTAAGCTGTAACAGTATTACCATTCATCTCAGAGGATGGGAAGGCTCTGCGGCTGCCGCCGGACGACTGCAGGAGTCTTATTTTATTGGCACATGTGGCCATCAGCACTGGGCTGGACAATCAGAGAGCCACATTTGGGGGACAAAAGTCTCCTTTCACACTTGGACAGCCACAGGCCGCAAAAACTCTAAATTCAATTACAGAGATAGCATCGGCAAACACGCACATACACTCAAAACCAAACGCGGACACAAACGCATGCACATGCAGCTGCATGCACACACATGTATACATACAGACAGACACACACACACACACACACACACACACACGCACGCGCGCGTATACATACAGATGAAAGGCAATGAAATGGCAGCAAACCCTTCAACTCTAGACAGAAATCAATTTCCAACTTGGAACTTGTGCTGAGGAGAGACGCTAATCGGCGGGCAGATAAGGCCTTGTTTGCTCCTGATAAGACAAGCGACCGCAACACATGTCCCATAAATTGAGATTTACTAGATTTGCCTTTGGGGTTGGTGGGGGAAAGGTTGGCTGTAGAATGAGGACGGGGTGGAAGGGCACAATGTCTGAGTGACAACTGATTCCAATGCCAGAGGACTAGACTCTAAAAGGGGATTTGTGCTCTCAATAGGGCTGGGCAATGTGGATTATATATATTGTTGAATATCACGGTATTAATGTGAATATTTTTTTCCGATATTGATGGGTGACAAATTAAAGAAAGACCAACAAAAATGCAAGAAAACCTACTGTAAAGAGTCCCAGTAAGGTCTTGGGCAACCACAAGCCTTCAGAACCACTTCAAATACCGCTTGGCAGAGAAGTCTCTGAACCTCCTCTGGAGTGATAAACGCTATTCTTTTAAAAGATATTCCCTCATTTGGTGCTTTGATGACGGTGGTGTACATCACTGTCTAACACGCTACTTTAAAATCTCCCAGGCTTGTTCATTTGGGTTGAGATGTGGTGACTGTGAAGGCCACAGCGCATGATTCACATCATTTTGATTGTACCCTTGTACCTTGTATTAGAGCATCAGCATTCCTTATGTTTCTCCACTCATTTATTCAGGTTTCACCTTTAATTAGCAATTGCTATATCACAGTATAGCAAAGGTTTGCCAAATCACATGTAAAGTAATTGGACTGAACATCTAGCGTAGTTGAATGCAACTATGAATACTAAGCATATTATCAAAACAATTACTTTTGAAGTTGATAAACCAATATTGATTAATTATTACCTGGCCCTAACTTTTAATGTGCATCTGTATGTCTGTTTTAAAGACATAAATTATGTTAAGGAAATATGCCATTCAAATTAGTCACATATATACGTACAAAAATGATGCCACCTTGTACACAAGAGCACAAAACTCCACAGCTTTTGGTCTCTCCCGGAGGCAGAGAGCAGGAAACCTGTGAAACTGTGAGGATAAGAAAAATCTTCACTCACATCAATGACGGTCCACTGCTCCACTACGATGGCGTCGTACGTTGGGGTGGCTACGTTGGGCTCGACCTCGCTCCCCTCCTGGAAAATGAAGACACTTTCCACAGACTTAGGCAGCATATCTGCAGAGAAGAAGAAAAAAAATAATAATCCAGCCGTGAAAAAAGTATTTACTGGATGGAGCGTGTCTGTCTTGTCTCTGCCGCTCCTTTGGGCCCTCCAGGCCAGAGGAAATGGAATGATATCACTCAGCCACATTCACACACAACCCTTTATTACATAGCCAGTGGTGTGGGCCATTTGTATGAGCAATGTGCACTTATACATTATGCAGGGAGATGGTGTAAAAGAAAGGAGCAGGTATTTCCCTTCTGGGATGTTAAAAAAAGAAGAGGAGACATTATGCGCTACATCAGTGGTTTTCAGGACCCAGGGCCCTCCTGGTTTTCATGCTCGACAGCTAAACAGAGGCTAATTACAGCTGGAAAGCAAGGTGAATGCAATAGCTGATAGGATTCAGAGGATCAGGACTGAGAACCACCACTTTAAAAAGGATGGACAGATTTTGGCGATGGCAAAATGTAGCCACTGGTTTAATAAAGTCAGTCCATAAGACATTAAAGCATAAATCATTTTGCAAAATTTGCTCATTTGCATAATTCACCTTAAAAAGACTTGAATTAAGTGAGCCACACAAAGACATTGACGTTGATGCTTTAGGCCACTAGTGAGATTGTGTGCTGCTGACCAAATAGATTTTCCAAGCTTGTTTTCTGTTGGAGGCTAACAATCGCAGGATTGGCGCCCGAGACCGAAACACCACTTCGGCTCCCATGAGCCAGGACCCCTCTCCACCGAATGTCTCTTGTTATTCATTTGATGCACGCACACACACACACACACACACACACACACACACACACACACACACACACACACACACACACCACAATACACGCCCCATGGTCCAGTCTTCCCGGATGGCCTGAGTGCTTTCTCATTACTTCCACACCATTTACACACTAATACAGTTTGCTGGGGCCCAGGCACCAATACGAGACACTCCACATTTCATTACTGGGCCCTAATAATAGGGGGATGAGAGGCGGCTGGAGAGCCTGTGGAAAGAGGGAGGGAGAGGAAGACAGAAAGAGAAGGAGGGAGCGAGCAAGACAGAGGGAGAGATACAGCGGAGGATGACAGGCTCTTTTATTTCCCCCTCCCTGAAAATCCATTTAGGACCCATGCACGCTCAATTGAAGACATCTCTCAGACATCTACTGGCTCCCTCAAATACAGACGTTGTCGTTGTTCACCCTATTCCCCTTTTGTCTTCCCCCGCTGCCTCCTTCACCCCCTCCCTCCCCAAATCCAACACTTTTCCATCTCCTTCGTCAGCCCCTGGCACACAATTGGAAAGAAGCCCTTTTTTTCGGAAAATGTGAGGCACCGAGGCCCACCATCGGTTCCCTGCCAGCACGACAGGGATCACTCAGGTGAGCTAGACCCAGGGAATCTGTGTCGTTGCTCTACAGAGGGAGCGGCCTGTCTCTAGTGATAATGCAGATGGAGGCTGAGCAGAGGGGAGAGAAAGAGGGAGAACGAAGGAAGTGGATGAGAAGGAGCTGGTTGCTGGGGGGCGTAGAGTCTGTCAGGGGAATGCACTGGTTGCGTGCACGAATAAACATTATCTTGCACCTATTGACTGAGAGCTGAGCCGAGCAGCCGGCGGGCCGACTGAGAATAAGTTGTTTACACTTGCAAAAACCAACTGTGCGCCCTCAGTGAAATTGTTCTCCATCCCCCCCGTGACTCACATACTCAAGGTCGCGGGGTGGGGCATGCAAATACAGGCGCACTAAAAAACAGGGAGTGACAGCATTGGGACTGAAAGACACAGAGGCAAAGGGAGGGGGAGAGTCGGCTTGCTGGAGTGGCAGGGTGAGGGCAAGTGATACACGGTGACACAAGGCAGCTGAAATCAGCACCCAAATGACAGAGCAGGGGATCAACAGCAGACACACAGAGTGCAGAGACAGTGCTGATACACAGAGACTGAAATTTAAAGTTCGTAGTCGTTTCTGGGGTGTGGGTGTTAAATTGTGGATGGGAGGTATTTGGCTGCACATATCAAGTCCGTTTGGAAGCTGTTTGCTGCTTATATTCATGGACATGTTCGTAAACCTGCTGTTGTATGTCGATTTCTAGCACAAGTCTTTTGAACTAGCAAACCGCAGAGAAAGTTGTTCCCATGAAGCCATGTGCAACTGTGCATCACCTACTGCTGTGCCATGGTGGCTTCAGATTTAGTTATTATACCAGCTGGGGCTGGAACTTTCAATCCATCTGTCTAATGATTATTTTTATAATCAATTAATCAACCAATGATTAGTTTAGTCATTAAACATCAGAAGAAAAGAAGAAAAGAGCTATGAGCAGATAAGAGTGAGAAGCAGAGGTGATTCTTTCTGTGTCCTTAAATGCCCCCGAGCTCTGTAGTGTTAAAGAAGCATTATTTATTTGTCTTTTATTTTGGCAATCTGTCTAATACCAGGGGTTAAAATGTATTACTTAAAAGGCTGATATTCAGTGTTAGAGTTTTCCTTCAATGAAAAAACCATTCATGAACTGCTCCTGGTTGAATCAATAAGAAAGAGTGATAAACTAGATATTTACCTGGGATTATAATTTATGTATGTATTTATACATGTTTTTACTAAATCTAATCTGGTGGAAACATAAGCATTTCTATGTTCATAAATCCAGTGCATGCCGTATGTGTTCAAGTCCAGCTGACTGCTGCCGAGCCGGAAGGTGACCCTGCCCCAGGTCATGTCTGCTGACATGATTTAAACATGTATGCCAGGTGCTGCCTCAGAGAGCTGGAGACGGGCCGCTGACAGCTTATCTATATTTCAAACAGGACGAGTGGACATCCAGACAGAGGGACAGAGAGTGAAAGCGAAAAAGAGACAAGTGTGTGTGTGTATTGGATGTGGCTCTTCCTTGCAGAGCCAAAGGTTTGGAAGCTGGCAGGCTAGAACCTGTGGGTTACCGGGCAGACTTTAGCTGGTAGAGAAGTAACAGAGGATGGACAGCATGATGATTGGATACCAGGGGGTGTTTGAAAACAAGTAGTCCAGGTGCTTTGGTCTGAATACAGACGTTACAGGGGTGAAAACTCCAACTGGGCAATAAATAAGCAGCGGTACACCTGCTCTATTAATACACAGAACAACATATATATTGTATAATATATATATGATTTTATTTTATTTTTTTAGCTAAGTTACAGCTGATATGTTCTTATACTGCATGAGCCCAGCCATGTGTGCATGCCAGAGTGAGGGTATTCACTAATGCATTCAATTTAACACAGAAATATTGAGGATGGGACATTTTTCTTACAGCTGTGGAAGAGAATTATCCTCCAACCACCATGGAAAAGTTTTTACATTTTTAACACAATTTCAAGATAAATACATTTTTGAGTAAAGGGAGACTTCCTTTCCAGAGGACTGTGTTTCAGTGTAAAACACTGTAAATAGTTAAAGTGGCAACAGACAACTTTTCACCTTTCCCGCTGTTACAATCCCCTAGCATTTCCAAGTGAGACAGTCATCAAAAAGACAACTGGATTAAAATATATTCAACTACCGGTCTGCTTATCAACTCCTTGATCATAACAGAATATAGTAACTTTCACCACTGCTCTTTCAGGAAGGCCACGGCAAGAAAACATGTTCTTTAAATCTGGTTGACCAAGATGGAGGTGCTTGCACACTCACCGTCTCCAAATTATGCAAACTAGTAGTTATCTGCGTCTTTGTTTCAAATTTGTTCACTCAGAACAGTCTTGTGTACACATCGTACAACCGACATGGACTTTTCGATATCGGATCATGCAATTCTGACAACTTTATCGGGGATCTCCGGCTCAGTCCAGAGATCACCAAGACAACGGAGGCTACCGACCTGCTCTGCTGACTGGAAGTGTAGTGTAGGCGGAGAAAGAGCAAAGCTAAAGCTAACTCCTCTTCAGTTATCCTTACCTAGCATTTTCCTCGCCTTCCTTTTTTTTGGGGGTAAAACGCGTGCCCCGTGCCAAGCAGAATTCCTCAGTGAAAGCGAGGATTGTAGGGAACCAACCTAAACACATATGGTGTCATTATTTTACATCCACACTGTGCAATCAACATTTACTTAATAATGATAAGTTAAAGCAAAACAGTTTTTCTATTGCCACTTTAATGGACTGCATATCCAACACACTGCATGCAAGGGGCTGGCCTGACCATGGGAAGTAGAATAGTTGATTCAGTGTCCAATCATCAAGAGCACTCTGAGTGTCTTTCTCAAGGGCACTCAGGACACATGTGGACAAGAAGAGTCAGCGATTGAACTACCTGAATCACAGAAGCCCCCCCCCCCCCAAAAAAAAAATAATATTGCACTTCAGCATCAGAACTATATTTTATATGATTTCCAAAGTCAAACCCTCTGTTGAACTTTTGCCCACTGTGGGATGGCTGTATAACAAAGGGATTAAGCCAGTGCTCATTAGATTCTCAACAAAGAAATGTCACCTTTTTCACTTTTAACAGTGTACTCTGCTGCCATTTGTTTGAGCCCCACAACTGTGAACATGATCTATCTCTCTGTCTAACACATTTGTGTGACTGTTTAGCTGATCTGGCTTGCATTTTTACTTAAACAAAACAATGTGAGCTTTGAGAGGAGGAAAACCAACTAACTAACTGCATTAAGTGAACACTGGTAGCACGCTCAACTGTCGGACTGCGACTACATACACATAACTACAACAACGCAGAAACACATGCTTCCCAGTATATGCACAGAAGTATACACACGCAAGCACTGCACAATCATAGCAGTTCTAATTCTACCTCTCGTCAACTTTTGTCTCAGAGAAACGCTTGCACATCATTTCCCTTCCCTGAATTTTTTTTCCCAGTAAAGAAAAACCTTATTGGAATTTCATATTCCCTGTATCTCTCACCCTATCTCTCTCTCTCGCTCTCTTTTCCTCCCACGACTGGCTTTGCCCAAATTTAGAAACCAGTGCATATGAAATAGCTCAATGTCTCACAACCGGGCTGCAAATCCTCATTGTGGCTCTAGAGATAGGTTAAGCTATACAAGTAACAAAGGCAAACTCCCTGTCAACACCATTACTGTCAGTTCTTCAGTAAACAAACTTAACCCCACACCCTGCTCCCAACTCCAGGGGGGTAGTTTGAACATATACATATGTTGAGTGTGTGCATGCGTGTGAGTCTTTGCAGGTATATGTGGATGTATGTAGTCCTATGTATGTGTGTGTGTGTGTGTTTACAGGCAGTGCCACAGTGCGCATGAATCTTTAATGCGTGTCTTATGACAGTGGAGCCTGCGTGCAGCTTAAGATCTGTAAATTCAATTCAATATCACCATAATATCCTACCCTGTGGCTCAGACGAGGTCTCCACTCACTGCAAACAATGCTGCCACACCAGACAGGACTTTTACCGTCCGGACCAGCCGTCTAACACACACACATACGCACAAATATACACGTACACATACACATACACATACACATGCAAACAATCCCCTCTAATGTTTTCTCATCCAGCTTCACCATGGAAACCCATCTTTGGAAGGAGCATGGGGACATGGTGTGTATTTGTGTGTGTTTGTGTGTAAGTGTGCATCCCTCTGGACCATGCCAAACAGCCGACTGTCAGAGACAATACAAAGGTAGCACAGCATTTCGGCAAAGGCCAGAGTTGTGGACTGACTGCAGGAACATGAACGACGATGCAGATACTAGAACAAAAGGATGGGTATCTATAAACTCTAGGTCAACAATCAGCAATATACACCACAACATGGAACTGTATCCATATAAGCAGGTTGAGAGCATAAATACCAGTGAGATTAAATCATTCAGAAACAATTCAGCGCCATAAACCACCTTATTTCAGGGTCATATAGTGATATAACACTATGCTGATATGCCAGTATTGCCTGTTTTTCATTAATATTGGATATTGGCCAGTCAGTCACATTGTCCATTACCACTTCACCCCTCCATGATTAAGGCATGCAGCTCTTTGAGTGCTTTCAAGTTGATTATAAATTATGTTACTATTTGGAATTTAGGCATCAGAGGCTCAGAGCTGCATGGATAATTAATTTCAATCAATTACTGAATCGTGGGCTTTGCATAACAATAGAGCAATCATGAATAATTGTTAATGTATGGTTTACTTCTAGTGGTTACTGTTCGTTCACAGCACGGCAGTACAGCCACTGAAATAAATCTATAGGCCTTCTGTATTTTGGGTGGGTGACTGATGGGAAATCAGTTTTTTCATAGATTCCAAATTGGGAAGTTTTAAGCAGCTGTAATGCTGTGTAATCTGAGACAGATTACAAAGTCCAATAAAGCAGGTTTGTAGTGGTTCAAACTAGGATTAGCATCTTCTTCAGGCTATTTGCCTGTGAGCAAAGCAGTTCAGAGAAGGTTGCACGGTTGAAGCTATACCAGCCATCTCCCAGATAGAATAAAATATAAAACCACGCGTTGCTAAGACTAAGACTAAGAGTCTACAGCCAAGCTGGCAGCTTTGTCGGTGCTTTGGGCTCGATGCTTACATCAGCGTGCTAAAATGCTCACAGTGACAATGCTTACATGCTGAGGCTAATGGGAATGTCAGGAGTTCTGCAGGTATTTAAACCAAAGTATTGTACCAGGTGCAAATTCTAGCTGATGATGGCGCTAGACAAGGAGTGAAGGGAACACCAAACAACTATTGCGTTTCATCTCGAGCGGCAACGTGTATATCTCTACTGTATTTCGTGGCTATCCATCCAATAGATGTGGAGATGTTCCACTGAAAACCACAAATGTCAACGTCATGGTGGTGCTGGAGCAAAAGTCAGGGGATCATATACCTGCACCAAATTTTTTTTTGCCCTCCATAATGGAAAACACTTCCTCAAAGGGAAAAATACTGTTAGTAGCAAAAAAATAAAAAATAAATAAATAGTGCAGAAGAAGGTCAGTCTTTGAAAAAAACACAGTTACACTCATTAGACTGTACGTGTATCAGTCAGTAAATCAAAGCTGAACCCCGCTGGTTGCTTTGCATCTCAAAACAAGGCTGTCACTGTCACTACGATCTCCCGTCCAACTGCATGCGTTTGTCACTGTCAGTCCATGTCCTTTAGAGTGCTGTTTCGCCGTCAAACATGTCCTGGATGTTTATGAGGTTGAGATGGTCTCCTGCATCGTGTCGAGCATCTCATCCTGAATTCAGAAACTCGTCTCAAAGAAGTTGCTAAATATGGAAACGGCAGGAATGGATACTGATTCTAAAGCCGAGCTGCACGGCTGTTTGATGTAATTAGCTGCTAACAACAAACGGGATGCCGCTTTGATGTCATACTGCCAGCTGCTCTCAAGAGACCAAAGTACAGCGTTCACCCCGGTAAAGTTGTCTGTTTTCTAAAGTGGTTGAGCTTAAGATGTGAGCTGAATTCAGTCCTATAAGTCACTGAAGGCAGAGGCAGTTTCATAATGCAGCTGATCTGCTTTCAATCCTTCCCAGTAGTCACTGTTCAGGAGACGCATATCTTAGCAGCGCATGAAAAATGCAAAATATGTCAGAGGACCCTAACAGGCAGAAAAAAATTGAATCATAATAATACACTTCATTACTTCATTCTCAGGACATAAAATATGCAAGGAGGCACTAATTTGTTATCAGGTTAATTATCTATGTTTCAGAGTCGCTGAGGCGTTCACTTTCCCAGATTAATGAATTATGACTCTTATTTACTCTGGCTGGCTTATTTCTCCAGTGTCAGAGCGAAGCACAGAGCCGCCGGCGTCTGATGGAAGAGGAAAACCCAAACAGGAAATAGTTTAAAAGAGGATACCAAAAAGCTCCATGAACCCCATGAATAAAGAATCATTATGTCACAGCACACTGACACCATCCTTCTGTCATTTGTAAAACACCATTCAGTGTCTCAATTTTCCGTAAAACCTTTAGTAATTTAAAGTGTTAACATTTTGCAAATAGTCTGTGCAGAAAGTTAGCTAGTTAACACTAAACACAGAGTACAGCTGAGGCTGATGGGGATATCAGTGTTATCTACTGAAAGCTGCATCAAACCCATTTTACCACTAAGAGAAGTAAGACAAAACATACTCACAGACAGACATGATTGATATTTTATCAGCACATTGTTTTGTTATGGCTAATGTGACATCCAGCAGACGCAGAGCAACATGACTTTGTCGTTGATTCTCTGTAGGTCCTCCAATATAAGCAAAAACATTTACATTATAGGTAGTGACATTTCAAATATAAGATGGCCATCTGCAGTCATCCAGTGTATTTATGCAGTACAAAATCCAGCAGAATTGCATCCTTCCTGACACTGACAGAGGGAGTATTATCAGAGTCATATACAAGTGTTATATAAATATGTTCT
Organism: Lateolabrax maculatus; assembly: GCA_031216445.1. Lineage (NCBI taxonomy): Eukaryota > Metazoa > Chordata > Actinopteri > Acropomatiformes > Lateolabracidae > Lateolabrax > Lateolabrax maculatus. The sequence goes on from CM062199.1 coordinate 22,630,485, forward strand.
GATTGTTTTCTGGTGGGAAATTAATGCCAGCTAATGCATTATTGATGACACACAGGTCAAGGTGCATCATTGCCTGCCCCAGAAATTTTATTTTATTGAGGTCGACGTGAATTTGGCATCTGCTTGATGTTGACATTTTTATTGTAATACTGTGAAGGGGGGAAAAAAGGCAATTTGGGAACCTTTCTGAGTTTTAATAACGGTAATAGTCTGAGCTTTGAGAGTACCTGCAGTACCCGAAGAACAAGTCTGGAGAATCTAAGGAGCCAAGAACAAAGGTGAAGGCTCTTCTAATATTTAAGGGAATAAAACAATACTGTGTTATTTGTACTCTTTGTACATTACAAACCTCTCACTCTAATGTCTTTGGATTGTGTGCGAGATGTAACCTAAAAACAGCATGTGTGGATATTAAAATTGCAGTGAGTTGTAATCCTTATGAGACATTTCGTCCCACATCTTTTTCCTGGCAAAACTCTGCGTTCTGCTGTAACAGCGAGTCATGCCAGCTTACCGTTCACGTTGCCCAGGTGGAAGTATCCATCGACCAGTGAGGCTCCATTGTTGAAGTGCTGTGTCATGTGATCCAGCCAGTTTGCCTCCACACCTTTTACCCCCTCATCACAGTTTTGAACCCGCAGTGGCACCTTGACAGTGTAGTACTTCACCTGGCCCTCTCGGACCGGTGGGTGGTTGTACAATGCGAGCAGTTCCGCCCCTGTTGAGAAACGACAGACAAAACATAACTCAGCTATTGATTTTACTCAGTAAGGGTTGTGACAATACAGATGTAGCCTCTGTGGAAGTCCCACGTTTTACTGCATGATTATTGAACTACTGCTGTACATTGGCCTCAATCCAAAGTGTAATTTGGCTCCGTCTGTAGGAGAACTTTCCCGCCCTTCTGCTGCCAGAAGTTATTAGAAATGGCCCGGTAAATGGTTGGCAGAGAGACAGCAGTGTTTTAGAATATATGACTTTTTGCAATGCAAACAACTATCTGCAGCATTAAGTTAGGATAGGATGCAGAAAATGACCACTTCTTCACAATCTTTAAAGACTTCTTACTTCTTACTTATTTTCCTGTGACTTTTCAACACTAACTGCACTGTGAGCAACGTGCTGATAATCAATTGTAATTAACATTTATTTCCTATGAGATAAGCAAACAAGGAAACTCAGCCAATGCGTGGACAGTCAACATGCTTCTTGGCCAAGAAAAGTTGGCCACAGTGTTCCTGGTCATCAGCTGTCAACAGCAAATGACAATTTGTGTGTTTTCTTGTTTTCCAACCAGTTAGATTTTCTTTTCCTCTGAAAAATGTGTCACTGTAAGAGATACAATTTTCCCCAAAAAGATGGGTGCTATTAAAAAACAGCTCAGTAAAGTGGAAGGTTTGCACAGGTCCTTCGAAAAATTACGAAACTGACCAAATTGGTCATAGGAAAAAAGGGCAGCACTGACATGGAAATTAGTATACTAAAAATGGACACAATCGAAGCAAAAATGCAAAAACATAGCCGAGACCCGCCAACAAATTTGACCCTGACTTGTCAGTTCTCTAATTGTGTATATATACATATAGAAATATTTGTGTAAGAGCTACAATATATTATTTTTGCAGTGGACATCAGGTTTTTGAGAATATGATTATGTAACTTATTGGAAACTTGTGTTCTTTATTTTAGATTTTATTTATTGTATCATTTATGTGCTGCACTTTGCTTGCCTGACATCAGACAGAATTGTTAACTCCTTACACTTCATCTCCATTTTCGGTCTGATATTGCTTCCACGCTAACCGATTTCAATGGGAGAAGGAGATTCGATTTTGCCTAAAAAATCACTAGAGACCAACTTATCCGCCTGAATCTAGCTTTGGCTTGGTTTCGCAACATTGCCAGGCCGGCATGCGGCCAGTAGGCAAAGTCTTATCGCAGCCGGCAGACACGCTGGATCCGCTGCTAGATTTCACAGATGAGAGCGGCGTTTACATGACAACGACCACACAAACAAGTCAAGGGAGACTAATAAGACGCTGGTTTATAAGTACCGCAGGCTGACAGATCATACTCATTTGAACAGTTTTGCCGGCCCGCGTTAATGTCATGCATGTGCAAAACAATGTTTAACTTTCCTCCATGTTGTGAAGTCCCCACTTATTGGCCATATGCATATATACAAACTGCCAAAGTACAATCTGTGGTTCTAACAACAGCCCTGGAGCTAGGGCAAATGAGTGGGGAATTCTGGGTGCTCCTTTAATTTATTTTATTTAATTAAATTTTAATGTAATAGTAAGGACAGATTTGTATGCAACACACTATAATAAAAACCAAAACATCATTATCATATCACGCACAAAAATTCCACCTGGCAGGTGCAAAATAGATGAGAAATTAAAAAGTTATACAAGATAAGATTTGCGTTGCCCCGAGCTGGACTCACAAATACCCTGAAAATCTTTTCCAAGGATGCTGGCTCTTTTTTCTGTTTTTTTTTTTTTTCAACAACAAATGTGGAGTCAATCAAAAGCAATTTGATCATATTCATGCTACAAGTCATCCTCATATTCCTTTTAATGTTTTTTCAGAAGTGATGTTACTCTGCTGATGCAGAACTTAAAAGGGGACCATTTCATTGTAACCGAGTTAATTCATAGTATAACCTTGAATAATGCATTAAAAGCTCTCCAGCTAGCTGTTGTTTACATCAAGCAGAAATATACATAATGCAGTTGGCCTCAGGAGGGAGAAATAGGCTTGGAAATGTGCCCACAGTACGTGTGTCACTGCTCCTCGCTCATATCATACTAAATCAAAGTGGAAAGAGTTTTATTTGTTGTGCTGTGAGTGAGTGAAATATTTGCTCTGTTTAGTTTGGAAAAAAACACCAAATGTGAGATGTGAGCGGGGTTGGAATCGGCCGGAAAGCAATTCAAATTGCGTCTGGTAACATTTTCCCCTTTCTTTCCAATGCAAATGTCGGACTGTCTTTCCCCAAGTGAACCAGATGGATGAGCAGAATGTGCGGCACTGCCACCCACCCGTCCACCCACACACACATACACACACACACTTTGACATGGGGTGGTGGTGGTGGTGGGGGGGGAGTCATGGCTCAGTCGCTTTGGTTCTTCCGTTGGTCCATCCGTCCAGCAGACACCCAGGAAGAATGAATCATTTATAACCATTTCTTGTCTGGCCCGTCTGACTGATGTGACAGCTGGCCACCAAATTCCCTAAATCTTGTCATTTGTCACTGTTGAGAGAAGTTGAATCACAGCAGAACACTGGTGCACCCTCCCCTCGTCCTCCCCATGTTACCCATGTTACAACGAGGACAATATGGCGAGCAAATCTTGGACAACACACAACAACGAAATGACTTCCCATTCAACATGCCTCCGACTTGCCAAAACAACACATTTCCTCACTGCGAACAATTTTTAGGCGATCTGTATCATGTAAACTGGTTTACAGTTTATGTCCACACGCCTGAGATGATGTATCACTACATTTGTCCCACAAATCCTTTTTGTGTATGTCAGTGAGCTTCAGGCAGGTCACAGGGAAGACCACTTTTGAAAAATTGTGTCATATATGCTAACTGATTTAGAAACGCGGTAAGGCTTTGGGTTACAGCTCTTATTTTCTGTAATCACAATGTAATTAGATAAGTAACAACATAAAAAAAAATTGATGATTCCATTGAGAAACATGCTGCCAGGCCTATGTCTCCTCACAATATGAGATGTTTCCTGTATAATAGCTGAGAGTTTTCCTTGCATTATATTTTGTTACAGTCTAATTACGTTATGATTATGGCACCACTGTAATTCAGGCGCAGGGGTAGGTAGCTCATTTTCTAACCTTTATTTAGTCCGGGAAGACTTTCTGGGTCCGTAAACACCTTTTCAGCAGTGTTCTGTTCACAGGAGATACAGTAGAGTGTCAGAGGGATTAAGTGCCTTGCCTAAGGGAAACTTCAGCAGGGCAAAACCAGGGTGGGGTCGGGGGTTACCAAAAGATAAGAGGGCTATCTCCTGATATTTATATGTAGGCATAAAAAAAGCTGTCTTGCTGAAGTCCATTACTCTGGACTGCAGGGTAATAGTAAGTTAAGCCGGAGCTGTGCTTTCATCTAGCATTCCTGAATATTTCAGAAATAAATCACTGCCTTTTTTTTTTTTTTTAAATTGTACAAGGAGCGACACAGAATAACAGCATGGGAGGCTGTAGACTTTTACAAACTAAGCCTGAAAATGAAAACAAAACAATAACCAGCCAGGACTCAAACTGGTGACCAGTTACATGTTCACTATGACTGTGACCACCTTGAGATACTACGATAACATTCCTGTAAGAAAATGAGTGCAAACTGCGGAAGAGCAGATACTTTATTGTGACGAAGAGGTTAAGCAATCTTTGATCTTGAAGTATCTTCATTAGTAACCAACATAAATATCTAAAACAAGTCTCTTGGCAAGCTCACCACAGGACCTATGAATTACACAGAAAGCATTACTGTGTAACAGAAACAAATAAAGTTTTAAGAGCAGAGATCTGCTCAGATCATAACCACTGGTTATGTTTAACCAGTGGTAATAATACTGCAGAGTCCTTTGCTTTTTGGCTATATAACAAGAACAAGGTGTGAAAGCCATCAATAACTTTATTAATGTGTCAGAGATTTATTATGATCATTTTTGTGCCATAGGGCAGTAAAATCTTACTTAATGCCCCAATAATTTGATATTTATAGCTACTTTATACTTCCTCATGTCACGCACACACACACACACACACACACACACACACACACACACACACACACCGAAGAGTAGTCCTTTGAAAACGAATCACACAAATTCATTACATCAATAGATGACCCCTAAGCCTTTCAGAATGAAGTCTGTGCGGCTAACCTGACTTCTTGTTGTCGCCGGCCCGGCTAACAAGAAAATGAGCGCATGAGTGTCGTTAGGAGGTTGAGAGCATGTTGCACTCAAAGGCTTATCTGATGGCAGCCCTTCTGTCCAAACGACGAGGTCTGCGGACATGATCTTAGCAGCGTGGCTTTTCCAACATGACATGTCACTATTTCAACGGCTGTTTCTTTAATCTGAGAAGCTGGACACTGATCCCATCAGAACAGAGATAACACTGATCTCAGGCATAAAACCAAGCAGCTGAAAAGACTCCTTCTGCACATTCACTAAGATGCTGAAGATTTTAGACTGATATTCTTCAGGAGTACAACCATGATAACTCTTAACTCTTAATAAGCTCTTAACTTAATTGTATGCAGTTTGTTTAAAGCTCGTTCTAAACTTATATCATGACAAGAAACTCACCAGAAAACAGATTTCTCCGACATTTACACGTGTTCTTTAGATGTCGACTGCGCATCAATATCCTCTTTCTTTCAGTTTTTTTTTTTTTTTTGATGAACTTCTCATGCATTTTTACTTGTTTCATACCAACTCTACAGTATTTCCTACAAAATACATTCATACACTACTGATTTTGAATGAATGGAAAAGTGACATTCTTGTAGTGCACAGAAGTCACTGGGAAGAGGTAAGCCTGGGTGGTTGGGTGCACAAAACATAGGAACATGTGAGGTTTAGACTACTAAAACACTTGGTCAAGGTAGGGGAAATACAGCGTTTTCCCTAAATATTGAGAAAATCAACATGTCCCGCCCTTTGCCTTAAGTCAACATTGACTTTATCAGTATAACAAAACATAACATAAGAGTATCAATTATTCTTTATGTGACAGCAGAAGATAGTGTAGTAAAAGAGATCAACTGTGGTATAATGCTTCCTCAGTATGTTCATAAAAAAAAATGTTCCTACAAAATATAACTTTTAGGACACACGGTTGTCTTATCCAGAAATAAGTGTGCCATGTTATACTTACCATTTGCTCTACCACTAGAATCCCTTTCCTTAAAACCATTCAAGCATTTGAATCTCCAAAACTTATGGGCTCAGTTTCTATCCAGAGCTCCAGTCTCAGGGATGGAGATCCTCTTTCGACCGTAAGCCACAGACTTTCGCCAGCTCCACTGCCAACACTTGCACGGCGTTCACCTCGAGATCTGAGGATTAGCGAGGACAAGCCAGCAGTAGCCGAGACTCTCGGGCCTCCTCGGCAGGCTGGGCATTAGTAGAGAGGGACATGGGAGCTTGGCAGGCTCCCCTACCACCCTGTCTGGCTGCTACACCGGTGCTGCTGGCGTTGTCACAGAGATTCAGGGGGATGAAGGTGGGGGTAGAGAGAGAGCTGTGAAGCTGAGGGAGGCAGAGGACGAGGCAGTGGGGGATTATCTCACTGCAAAATGCACTGTAGGGAGGCCCAGATGGACCAGTGGGCTGTGGTCTGCTGTGATGCCAAGTGTGTGTTACCGCACACATATAGAGATACACGCAACCAAAAGCACAAAGTGTGCGCACACCAAAGATTATTGCATTATGCATACATTATGCAATGCCTAGTATTAAGGGGCTTTGAACCTAATCACACTGCACACTGTACATAGAAATATACAGTATATACATAAACACACACACGTTAACACTCCCACTGGGACGTGTGTCTAATGCACAGTTTGCACATTGCACTGACACATATCACAAATAGGTTCTGTGGGAGGAGGAGAGACTGTGTGGGGGGGGGGGGGGGGAGTGATGGTGGTGGGTGTCTCCATCTGTCAATTCGAAATGCTCAAATAAAGCTGAAACTATAAATGTCTGTGCTAATTTCAACACCGTTCCCACAGAAAAGGGGGGGTACCATGTATAACTCAAAGAGGTGTAGCTATGTGTGCCTCACTTTCTGGGAAGCCATGAAATGTGCAGTTACCGAATAAAACTGGGCAAAACCGATGTGGTGAATTTTACAGACTCCCCGCTTCATCGGCTAAGTGTGACTGTGAATTTGTATGCACCACAGCTATAAGGCGATTCCTTTTGTGTAACGGATAGAGGGGATTATATCCCAAAGGCAACACATTGTTGTGTAACATTGAGGCAATAGCAAGAAATGACACCTCCGCAGTCGCCAAGTGTTTCAAGAGGGATCAGCCAAAAGGTATGGCTTCAAATGAAACCAAAACACAAGTCACACAGAAATGTAGTCAGATTAAATCTCTGTGGCGTATCAAGCAGGCTAAATATCTGGTCATGTCGGGGACGGGTCGGGGAGCCATGCAACAAGCTACAGCCAATGGGAGGGGAGGAGTCAAGAAGGAGAGACGGAAGATCCCTGCTTGTTGTGTGTTTTCACCGCAACAACTTCAAGATTCCAGATCACAAGACAGAAAGTTGTGTGGTGTGAACAATACGGCGATATGACGACTCTGAAGGTCATGTAGTGTGACCAAGGCATTAGCTGCTCTGGGACCAGCTGTGGACTGGGTGAAAGTTTTGATTCACAGGTGTGAATGTGTATAATAAATAAAGAAAAAACACATTTTCAGCTTATCATTTTGGAATTGATAATGCTTTGACAACATTCATAAATGTCCATAAATGGTGCAGAAACCAGCCTGAGTTTCATCAACATTGAGCCTGTGGCGGTGCAGCTGCAGCCTTTCACAGTTTGAAGTTTTGACCTTTAATTATCTTAATTGTCATCCCTCATTAGGCCTTTATGTGTTATTTGTAAGGGTAGCTGTGTGGCAGGTCTAGTGTCATTTGGACTCTTTGCTTTGTAAAGTTTTTCCTTTGTTAAGTTTTTGCTTTGTAAAGTTTGGAAATTTTGACCTTTAATTAAAGGGCCCCTATTGGGCCAATTAGTGTAATTCCCTTTAAAAAGTCTGTTCACCCAAGTAACATATTTACTCACTCACATCCAATGATTCCATGTATGTTAATTCTTTAGGTTCCATGCGCCCACGTTTTGAGATATTTGCCTCGTACAATGCGAAAAAATTTGTTTTTGGATAGGAGAAAAATAAAGAAGGAAGTTTCACTTAAAAAAAAACCTTTTGTCATGGTGCTGAATTTGTTTATGAAAGGAACAAGACGTTATGTATTTGCAATTTTCTTTAAATGTGTACATACTGTATATGTGTACAGTATATGTCTGCACTTGTATGTGTAGGTATATTCATGTCTGTTTCTGTCTTTTAATACTTTGAATCTTTATTTATTTGCTTTTTTATTCTGTGTAACTGCAGCACATGAAATGTCTCCCTCTCTGTTCATGACACAGAACAGGAATCAACCAATAAAAACCTTTGTCAACACATCTTCAGCTACTGTTACGACTACTTCCACCCCTCTTTTATCCCAGATTCATTGGTTTTTCACAGCTTGTAAGAGCTTTAGAGCCCTAATTTACATGTTATTTGCTTAATACTTAATTTTCCTTTCAGTTTGAGTTTATGATGGCAACCATGGAGACCACTCACCATCCCCTCTCCGCAGGCGGTATCTCGGCCTCTCCTTTGTGTCTCTGCCACTGTCCTTGTTGTTATTGTGACACGGTGACTCCTCCTCCGTCAGCTCCTCACTGTGCTCCAGATCTCCCTCTGATATTGGAGACGCCGCAGGCGAGACCTCGTCCTGATGGCCCTCCACCCCGCTCCCTGAATGGTTCCCAGTGTTCTCACTTTGATTCTTCTCCCCACCCGGCGCTCCTTCCCCAGCCTCGCGTGATGCTTCCCCATTCCCCTCTTTGTCTGCTGCTTCAGCTTGAGCTCCAGGTTCTGCGTGGTTTTTGGGGCTTGAGGGGTTTGAGGGGCTGCAGCTGCCCAAGGAACCGAGCACAGAGCTGGGACTGGAGTGCAGGGAAAGAGAGGGGGTGTCTGGTTCTCTGATCCTGGTGCATGGAGCCCCATAGGGTTCCTGGACAAATCCCACGAACATCACCCCTTGATCAGCAGCATCCTGGATCTGCTGTTGAGAGAATGAACATAAAGACTTTAGGTTAGAATGATAAGCTACATATACAAGTGAAGCCACTGCTGCTACTTTGCATTCACTGATTTTGATTTGATTAGAGCTAAAACGATGAGGCGATCAACAGAAAAAGAATCACCTATACTGTACTGATAATCTATACTGATAATCAATGAATCATTTCAGTCAGTCCTGAAGCAAAAATTGCAAACATTTGCTGCTTCCAGCTTCTTAAATATGAGCGTTTCTTTTTTATAAATGATAGTAAATTGATTATCTTTGGGTTTAGACTTTAGTTCAGACAAAACAAGCTGTTTGAAGAAGTCACCTTTTGCTCTGAGAAATTGTCATGGCGATTTTTTCACAATTTTTCTACAATTTAGAGACTTAACAATTAGCGATCAATCGTGAAAGTGATCGGTAGACTAATCAGTGATGAAAATAATCACTGGCTGCAGCTCTGGACTTGATTGCATGTACTGTTGGAGATCTTGGATGTGAAGCTGCTGTGGCACTCATTAGTTTTAGGTTAAGGGCATCAGAAAAAATGCCAAAAATGCAAATTCAGGATGAGAATGAAAAACTCCTATGAAGCAGAACATATACAACCTGTTATTTCCCAAGAGATCTCAAACTGAAACCAAACTTTCAGAATTAGTTTGAGATCAATTATCGTGAAATGGAATTGTTTTTCCCACAATACTTTCCATGGGATCCCCTGCATCTGTTGGATCTTTGTTGTTTGTTTCTTTTCGTTCCTCCCCAGCAGCTTCTCCAATCACACAGCTGCTGATTAGATTGGAGCGGCCACAACCCTAGTCAGGCCCGGGCCGCATCCCAAATCCAGTGCTTCACTTTTTTTTTTTCTTTTCTGTCTTATTGTCATCTGGCATCTTATGTCAATATTGGGATTCTGCCACGGAGCGAGATTGAAATGTTAACTGTCAGAGAATGTTAATGATGCCATTCTCCATTTCTGCCCCATTCCAGCAACCCCCCGCCCAACAACCCACCACCTCCTCCCTCCCCCCAAGCCAAAGCGGTTCCCGTCTCTATCTCAAGCCACAGTGACTGGAAGAGAATAAAAATCTAATCAAATGCGCAGGTTATTCACTATGAAATTAAATTGGAAAACAGTCACATTGTTTCCAGCCATATTGTTTAATATCAGTGAACGCTCTCTGGGTGCTTCCACATCATATTCCCCTCACCAATATGTTGAAATGGAATTGCTGAGATAAAAGGGAGCAACTGTTGTATCTCATTTAATAGTAATGCGGGCAGACAGAGTGAGAGTGATGCCTTTGACTGCTGTCTAATGTTGGTGCAGTTGATAGCAAAGTATATTCGAATAGTGGGCTGTAATGATTGAATTTATTTGTAGTACCATTATAATTACTGATTTATAAATCTCTTGTTTGACAAAGCAGAACCATTCAGATTGAATTTCTTTCCAGAGACATCTTGCCGACAGTCCAGCATCATAACAGATTAAGTGTATATGGGAGACGAAAAGAGAATGAATCACAAAATATGTCATTGCAAAGTCAAATGTAGTGCAGATTCATCTTTCAGAAGAATTCACTGTAAATAAGTAAATAACTACATGGATAAATAAAGAGTCCATTAATTGATTAGTTGACCAACAGAAAATTAATGGACAACAATTCTGATAATTGATCATTGGTTTAAGTCATTAAAATGAGCAGAAATTCCAAACATTTGCATGTTCCAGCTTCTAAAATGTGAGAATTTGCTGCTTTTCTCTGTTAGTAGCATTTCAAATTGAACATTAAAAAATATCAAATATGTCTGGATGAATTTTGGGCTGGTGCTAGATGAAAAGTAAAAGGATCGTCAAAGATACTACAATTCATCTTGAAGGGGACCTGAATGTCAAATTTCAAGGCAATCCATCCAACAGCTGTCAAGATATTTCACAAAAAATACAAAAATGTCAACCTTAGGGTGGGGCTTGAGGAAAATTCAGGAGATCACTGAATTCATTAGGATTTATTCTTGGGAAACATAATGGCCTGGAACAAGATGGTACAGAATAATAAAACAATTCTAATAACTTTAAAGCTACTCGCTAAAGGATAGTTAAAGGGGAAAACAATATGCTAAGGGAGTAATTGAATATGAGAATAATTGTTAATTGCAGCCCATATACTGTACACTAGTGGGATCTACTGCAGACCACTTTCTACAGTATCAAACCAAAAAATAAATATATAAATAAATAATGTAGGACAAAAATGAGCATCTTCTCAACTTCTTAATCTAAATGAAGTTGCTCCGGATCAGAAGGAACCAGCCCAGGTCAAGAACATTACGTTTTTGAGGTCAAAAAGGAAACTTTGCATCGCATTATTTTCATTCATTAACCAAAATGATGCCGAGCACAGACTTGATGAAAAATATTCTGGAAGCAGCTTCCCTTATTCTGCCACCAGAATATCAACAGGCTGCAGTGAAAAACCCATTTCAATTTTGACTTGAGACCACATTTCCTATTTCCCCCGTAAGTTATTAAAGTGGCACCAGGAGGAGGTGTCTGAAGGTCAAGATGAAAACCCCGGAGAGAGAGATTGAGCAAGGCGGAGAGAGTGAGAGGGGAGATGACAGGAAGAGAGGCAGAGGGATAACGACAGAGATTGAGACAGTGAGGAAAGAAAGTGAGGGGGAAAAAATGAGATCAAGAGAGAGAAAAACAGAAAGAAACATACGGTAATCCAAGAGAGGCTGAAGGGAATGGACTTCTCCGCTCACTCCTCTACCACTCATCCATGTCCACTTCCCTTTTAATAGATTTCTAGCATGGCCGCGACTGCCGCCTCCTCCTCCTCCTCCTCCTCCTCCTCCTCCTCCTCCTCCTCCTCCTCCAGCAGGCCTGTAGCAGCTCAGTAGATTAAAATGATAACCAACAGTAATGAGGTCCTACAGGACTGCGGTTGCATGACTAATCGAAGGGCAAAATGTACAGAAAAGTTCAGGAGTGAGGCTTCAAAGGCCAACATAGTGCTCAGTAATATACAGATTAGGCAGGGGGGGGTTGAATCATGATGACACAGCATAACCAAGTCACAAGAGAGGAGGGTGTGTTCATATATATCATCTGAAGTGCCATTTCAAACAGGCGCTCTGCAGCAGTGCATTCATAACAGTGACATACGCTACAGAGCAATTCATTATCCAATCAGTGAATATGATTTCAGCTTTCTGGCTCCTGTTAGCTGCTTCCAGCTCCTCTATTGAAAACTACAGAAATGTTGAGCTATATATATATACACATATATATATATACATATATAGATAGCTGCCAGGTACTTTGAAATGTTGAACATTTTATATGCAAAAAAGTATTGAACTTGTAAAATATGATGCATGATGTAGATTATACTCCACATCCACAATATATAAAATAGTTCAATTTAGTTCTACCTGGACCAGTCAACCCAATTACGTTTAGTCTAATCAGGTCAGGTAAGGTCCTGTTGTATAGCCGAGGGTCTGTGTGTGAATATGTACAGTAGAATACTGGATCTGAGCAGACCTGCTACTTATCAGCTTGCGCTGCATTACAATTACAGCATATAGAAAAAGCTGTTATTTTGAGCTGAGGTGGAGAGATTGAACTGTGAAATTGGAATAAAAATGACACATGTTGCTGCTCTTTTTGACCGCTGCTGCTCGTTAATCATCCTGTTGCCAAAGTTGGCGTTCTGTCTCTATTTAGGTTTGTCAGGTCAACCGCATTATATTATGTATGTATATGTATATTTGGATTCTGTTCTGATTGTGGGTCCACTTTCTTAAAAGAAAAAAATAATTTATAGGGTTCAGGTAGGTTTCCCACAATTTTTTTCGGATTGTGTGAAGACCTGTTTAACTCTCTAATCTGAATACTTCTGCCACTATCGAGCCCAATAACCAGGACTGCAGAGTCCCAATTCCTGCTGCCCTGACTGAATTTGACTTCATGTCATTTATGATAAACCGCTGCATGATAAAAGTTAATTTAAATTACTATGTTTACACTCTATTGTTACTTCTTTTCTGTTTGGAAAATGTTAGATGCTGAAGTTAATAATTATCTATCACAAGCACATTTTCTTGAGGTAGTAGTAGAAGCCTGTCACCATGGCTCATATTAGAGGAGTGGCAACAAAATCTAAATTGTAAAGTTGCCACTATTTCATACCTGACATCTCCTGAAATTACATACACTTCACCACCAACCCTGTGTTTTCTTTGTTATTTTTTAAAGTGGCAATTATATAAAGAAAATCCTTTTATTGTCACTCCTCCAACATGGTGTACTTCACTGACAACTGCACTCCAAGCATTCTGTGACAAGCTGCTGTTAAAAGCCTTCAGCCTGACAGCAGCGTGCTTGCAAGCAAGTTTAGCCATGTGGTTGCCTCACTGAAACACAGTTGTAAACATATGAACATTGTGTTCTCTGGGCCTACTGACAGGGTACATGCTGAACAAAGTAATTTGAGTTTTTGTTGCAGACTGAGTATGACTGGGTTCATATTCGGGTATTGGGAACACTTTTTCACAGGCTCTTCTGTGTCTGCTTTAGATCTCTGACTCATTATTTGATGTTAGAATACGCATCTAGCCATCTACTTGGAATAAAAGCCACTAAAATTTATCTTGCTCCCTCGCTGCATCCCCGCCTTCCAGCTGGGCACAAACTGACAGAACCTCCAGCTTGTCATTTTTAAAGCAGCCCTACCTTCTTGACGTAGCCCTGGATGAGCTCTGGGGTGGGCACCTGCTCAGCAGACAGACACTCTTCCAGCTGTAGTTTGTACGGTGGACAGACTGACTGGCTCCTTTCCGCCCTGCAGGCACCACAGTGGGAGAGAGGACAATGAGTTTCGGCCTTTCAGCCGGCCAGCCTGGTGGACAAATGTTCACGATACACAAGGGTACCCATGCATTCACACTCATGCAAACACACATTCAAAAATAGCCTAGATTATTATTACAGTCATAAAACATGCACAAACAGGGTGCTACTCACAGACCCAGGCATCAAATCTACAATACAAAAATAACCCCCTATCAACAAATTACACTGCATCAAGAAGCTTTGTTAATGGTATTGTTGCCCTGTGGGAGGCGAGAGAAAAATACAATAAAACACTTGAGTGAGACAAAGATCCACATGGATGAAAGAAAACACATGGGGAGCACAGAAAGCAGGAAATTCAATGCAAATCTCGTCTGCCCCCCCCCCCCCCCCCCCCCCCAGGCCTCCCCGCTGAGTCCATATCAGTATTTTGAGCAGGGAGAATCTATTTATATGGTGTTGTATTTTCCTATTCTGTCCTCTGGAGGAAATCCCAGAGCCAGCCCTGAGGTGAGTAATGCCCCAGCTTCCATCTCCCTCCCCCTCATCCTGTTGACAAGGGGAAGAAGCCCCATACGCCCTTTTCCTCAGTGTGCTACAGAGTGCATATACAGTAGGTGTGTGTGTGTGCGCGTGCGTGTGCTCTGCGAGGGGCTCTGGTTTTACACGGACACCTGATGTGTGGGAGGTTAAAAGATGGACGCGTGCATGCTGCTGTGTGTATTAATGGCTGTGCTTGCAGCTTCCCAGTTCATGCAAAGACTCTCTGAGTGCACTTACATGTCCTTGCCTCTTTGGGTGTGTGCATGTAACTGTTTCTAATACTTTATCACAGTGATTTTTTCTGTGATAGTTTGAATAATTTAATGTATCAACTATGAACAAACATTTGAGAAATTGGTAGCAGTAAACAACAGTTTAAACAACCTGCAAGGAAATTGTTCAGGGAACAATTCTGCTTTTTTTTTCTTTATTTTTTTGACCTGTGGTTACAGCTTCATTAGCGCCCCCCCCCCCCCCCCAGTCTGTATGCTAAGCTAAGCTAACAAGCTGTGGGTTCAGCTTCGTATTTAGCAGACAGATATGAAAGTCAATCTTCTCGGCATGAGAGCAAATAAAGAATATCAAACTATTCCTTCAGTGCTATTTTACTGAAAATACACTGTCACTTAAGCTGACATGTTTCCTTTTATCTTTTTATATTTGTTATTGTTGTTCACATTTCTATTTTCCATTAAAAAATGTGTAATCTCTGAGCCCAAGCGGAGATAACGCCAGTAATTTTCTCAGGCTTGACAAAGCTCCTTCTAGACCCACAAAAGACTGTGTGAAGGCTGTGTCATACTACATGTGACTAGTAAATTCACTTTAAACATATAAAGATGGAGGGGGTGCCCCTTCAAAGTTTGCTACAGCTTTTATTCACAAAAGACACACACTTGTCCTACTACATTCACAGGCACCCAGAGAACGATATACGCTTCTTCACATGTTCTTGAAGCGTTTGATTGATGTACCTTGCCTGTTTTTCTTTTCCGCCCTGTCAAAAAAAACGCCTATATTTTACTTTACATGTTATTTTACTGCCTGTATAAATGTTGCTTGCATAAATTTTCACAGGCTTGCTAGAGTGAAAGCACTCTTCCCCACATGAATCAGAATGACGCAGTTTGAAAATCACTGCATTATCACTGTAAACCCAAGGCCCAAGTCTCTCTGTTAGACTTCACAGCAAAACCAATAGGCCTCATTTATGTCATCCGTCCACAACAGCCCAAATAAAAACAGTCACCACACGTCTAGTCTGCTGTCAGAAACTGGGCTGACTGACTTGTTAAGTGCAAACTTCACACACTCTGCGAAACATTCATCACGACGCACTGAGAGCTAGCTCTTGTCTTTTGCAGCGTCATAACATTCAAAGACACAAACGGCAGAAGCCTGGTGGCTCTGTCAGAAAAGGTGGATGTATCCCCTGTTGGTTGTGCCATAAAGCACAACCAACCAGCTTGGCTCCAGGCACATTTTCAGGGAAAGAAACAGAGAGAAAGAGAGATATAGACAGCCAGTATAGTGTTAGCTGCAACCCTTTTGTTGTTTTTCCTTTCTTACAGTCAAAATGATTATACTTGCTCTATCATATACCTTATACAACATGTTTTGGCAATACTGAAAGGTCTGCAGGTGCCCCTGTGTGCTGCAAGTTAAAAGGCAGCTTTAAAGGATGAAATGAAAAGCTCTTTTTTTCTTAATTATATAAATTCATTTTGGAGAGAAGTTGAAATTCCAGTTCATCGTTGAGAATCTATCAATAAAATTAAAAACGATTCAGTCCTTCTGAAAGAGTTTTATAAATCAAGAACTGGCACATAAGCACTAGAATTTGGTTGAATTTTGAGCTATCAAATGTTTTGCACAGAGAAGGGGCCACTTATTTTTAAATGGTGAATAACTCATTTTGATGCGAAACACTGAATGGGAAGGAGGCTTCTGCAGGCAGGGTGTCAGAAAGAGGAGAGAGGTGGGTGAGAACAACAATTCAAACGGTGCACTCAGTCCTGGAGGGAGGCCTCGGGTTAAAAATAGCAGCTGCATCACCTGCAGTCCATCTTCTCTGTGTGAAACGGTGACTTCTCATGCAGCGTGCAGCACCGGCTGTCAACCTCTGAGGTCTCGTGTGGTTAGACGGGTGTCAAATGCTTGCCCGCCTGCCTACCTGGAGTTCCCTCCTGGGTTATTACACCTGCTAACACCCCCCCCATTCCCCTGCCCCCGTCTGCCCCACATGCTTTGTTTTGCCATAGAACATCTTGCATCGGACTAATCACTCCCACTGGAGCTAGACGTTCACATGGTAACTAATTGCGTATTACCTGTTAATGGCTTGCTTTGGGATTTATTTTAGCAGTGTAGTGGCTACATCATTTGTAAATGTGCGGTTTCCAATTACACTGTATTCACTGAGGCATGAAAAAGGATTGTGTTGACATATTATTGTTTTTCAGTGGAAGTCAAACTGTAAAAAAAAAAATGTCTACAACTGGTATAGTCTTTTGTTTGAACTTCAAATCTTCTTGGTCACCAAACACCTTGTGTTTCTCTTAATGGAGTTTCTATAGATGGCGCTGTGTGATTTGTCTGCTCAAACAGTCACTGCTGCCGCTCATACTATGTCCCAGGGAATGCTGACTTGAGACTGAGACTCGAGTCAGATTTAATGCTGAGCATGTTCACCATTTTGGTTAAGTGTGTTAGCACGCTAGCAAGTGTGGCGTTAGAGGAAAAGTCAGAAGGCTGCATCCTCGGGGGATCATGAATGCCTCTTGTTGAGAATGAAAAAAGAATGAAACAAGAATTCAAATCAGGTTCTTTTTTTTTTTTTAAAGCAGTCATTGCGAGAGAAAAGTAAAGTGTTTTAAATAATTGCTTTAATCTAACCTGTTCCAGGAAAATTGCTTGAGAGGAATTGAATTGCACTTAATAAAAGCTTTTCTCATCCAACATAAAGGAGGTCCTTCACTTGATACATTTTTTTTGATACCCATCATGTGAATGGAAGCATACACTTGCATAATATGCCATCATCCTCCCATCCAAGTGATTTTTACACAGAAATAAATTTGAGTAAAAGTAAGTATAAAGTATAAAGTGTTCAAATTATTAAAATATTTATTAGATTACTGTAGAAAACTGTACAATTTAGTATTATTTAGGTAGTGTGATTTCAAACATCACATGAGGTGCTTTATCATGTTACTCGTATTCCCAGCTTTGAAATGATCTGTCTGCATTTAATTTTATCAGATGCCACAGTCGTGCTGTATAGCCATAGTTTCAAATGTTCTGGTGGCATCACAGCACGCTAAACTGCCAACACGTCAAATACACAGTGCTCACCTTCACCTCGCCACAGACTATGGGCTGTAGCTGCTGCGGAAGTCAGCCAATCACACGTCGCATTAAGTCTAAGAACGCTGGCAGTTATTGGCTGTGAGTCAAACCCTACAAACCATACAAATAGTATTTTTCTTTCTAGATCTGGGTACAAAAAGGATCGAGTGCAGGTATCATGTGACTGGAGAGGTTTCGATACTACTTGATACTGGGTTATCTCGGTCGACACTTTAAAGGTGTCAGTGAATATTAGTGAAAATGTGAATTCACTACTGTTCCTCTTGCATCAGGAATAGAGCCTTGTCAGACCTCTCACCCACCTTCATCACCCACCGCTCATCTATTGGTATGACTGAACCCATGTTTAGCGCTCTGTCACTGTGAATCTTTAATAATATAGCACACCTCTCCTAATGTCACATGTTCACCAGAGCAAATCCCCACTAATGGTTTTTAGTGCGTACCTCTTTATTTTCCTTTTTCTCCCCCTCTCTCTTACACTCTCCACCCTTCTCCTCCCTCTCTACCCATCTCTCTTTTTCAATCTCTCTCTTTCTCTGCCTGAGCTCACGGGTGCTCCTTGCAATTACCCAATGATGATGAATATATCCCATCAGACATTGCCTGCTGAACTGTAACCCTATTCTATCGCAATCAAATTGAACACTGGGAGATTTGACAGTTGACATTTAAAATTTCCAAACGATCCAATCCATTCTGTCTGCATTGCAGGGTTTTTTTTTTTTTCTTCTCTCCCACAGCAGGTTATTGGGGGGGGGGGGTGTCTAAGGTTTCTAAAGTTATAACCCACTTAACCAGATTTGTCAGCTAGGTGACAGTGTCTTAACATTTAAAGATGACATGGCGCTGTATGTACACAACCTCTGTGTAGCTCCTGACTGCGCATGGAGTCCTGCAGAGCAACCCCCCTCTTTGGCCGAGCACTTCACTCTGAGGCTAATACTGTAGAGACTTGACTGTGATTGTGTCCACAGACATACTGTGCATGCTAAATAAAGACGCCTATACAGCTGCTGTACGCCCGTCAGCTCCGCTACTTTGACTTTCGCTTTGTTTTCAGTGTAGTCGCAAAAAGCTGTATGTTTTGGAGCGACGGATGAATGGCTGCTCGCTGTCATGCTTTCAATCCCATTCACTGCAACCCCCTCCCTGTCTTTTTCTCTTCTTCTTCTTCTTTTGATTTCTGGGTCTGACAGCAAAAGGGAACTGGAGAGGAGATACTCTGCTTTTTGGTTTCTCTTATTTCTCTTCCTTTATTTTCCCCTGGTGGAGATTTGGATTCCCCAGGGCTGGTGCTGATGTGAGCAGCTGTCTCCACGGTGACAGACGCTGGAGATAAAACCCGGGCTCCGCTTTCGGCCGGGGCCATCAAAGGATGGTAGACTCCTCTGCCCTTTTCACTCAATATCACTCCTTCTCTCTCATTTTTATCCCATTCAGCCTCACTGTGTCGTCCTCTTTCTGAGTCTTCACACTCCAACTGGTTTCTTTTCTTCCTCTCTTCCCACCTCCTGGTGTCTTTTCCTACAGAGCGAGACAAGCACGTCTTTGAAAAAAAAGAGGGACGCAGTTCATTCAGCTGTAGCCTTCTCATACAGAATCAATATTTCTGTTGTTTGGTTTTGGCGAAGGGCTGAGGAGTGTTTGGACTGTTTGTAGGACTGTCGGGGCATGCCGAAAGTGAACCTGAGGTGTTCTACTAATGGACACAATCTGCAGGAAGGGAGGGCAGATAAGGTGCCATGCATTTCAACTATGTGACCTTCTAAAACATGGCTAGCTGCCTTTTTCACCCCACAATGGGTGCGTCATCTTTACACCTTTACAAAATAGGTGCAAAGTAATAGGAGATATTTTTGGCTTCCAGAAGTAAAAGTCATGTCAATTTTCTGCAAACACCATGGTGTGTGACTGGCAGTTCCAAGGCTGGGATGGGCATTACACTCCCATCTACTGAATCATAAGTATAGAAGATAAACAACTGAGTTAGAAAATATCTGGTTCTTTGATAAAGAGCCAAAGGTACGATCCTGTGTTCATGAAAACGTAAGGAGAGGAGTCAAGGACGACTTTCAAGAGTTCAGTAAGAAACATCCAATCACAGAGCTTAAAATTCTGTTGTGTGTGCCATAAATGCTGAGCTGAAGCTAAAGATTACACTTTGTAAAAACCTGATAAAACATTTAGCAGTTTAATTCAGTTCAACTTTGGATTATTTCAGCAACTGCTGTGGTCTGTTTTTTTCCCCCAATTGTAACGACAAGGGTTTCTGAATTTCCCTATAGCAATGGCTGCCGGGGCTCAGTGGCACTGTAGTATGAAGTGCCAGAGGAAAAAAAGTCAAAACATTGCATAATATGTTTTGATGCTTCACTAAGGTGGAAAAGTTGGCTAATCAAAATAAAAGAGAGAATGGCTGACGGAAAACAGAGTTTTTCGAATAAACCGTGACATTGATAGTGCTTTTTCTATTGTGGACGAAACATTAATGTCACACTATCACTCACAGTGAAGTGCTTCCACTCCACAGGAAAGTCAAATGAAATTAACGATAAAAAAAAAAGAAAGCGGGTGGGCTGTACATTTCTGCAATGTCCTGATTCAAGTCTAGTCAGGTGACCATTTCTGCATGTCAGCCTACGTCTCTATCGCTATAGCAGCTGATAAAAACATCACAAAGTCTGCATGGATGGGAAGACACCTTAGGTGGGGGGCGGGGGGTTGCAATGAAATACTGTGATGCAACAGAGTTACCGATGCTTGATTAATTATGTAATGTTGTCACGTCTTCTTGAATATTTTCACATGAAGGCAGCTGACGTGTTTTATTTTGCTGAAGTTTCAGAAAATTGCACCAAAAAAATTGACAGCATTCATCGCTTGTTCTAACGAGCCATGTCTACACTTTCCTGAAAAGTGACCTGATGTGGCCGCGTGAGCGATGATTGCTCTCTTTCAGAAGCAACAGCAGAAGTGGCATGACGCTACTAGAATGCCACACAACATCTTAATGAGGAGGTCAGGGTTGATAGTTAGGCATTAAGTGCTCTTCCAACAGCAAACGGTGGTGTCTCATGACCAGAATCTTTCCCTGAACTTAACCAAGTCATTTCAGTTGCCTCAACACGCAACAAAGACGATGAACAAAGAAGACCTGGACATGCAAAGTAAGACTGTGCAGCAACAAGTCTTTAAAAAGATTATTTTTATCTGTCAGGGACTTCAGTCTCTTCCTGGGGCTGTCAGGTGACTTGACAGAAAGCAAGGCATATCATAACAGTTAGTGACGCACAACTCTGGCAAAATTACGGTGAATGATGATAAAACAGAAAATTTGACAAACCCAAATTAAGTTGTCATGTTTGTGGTGATGAATTATCTCACACTGCGGAGGTAGTTTCTCACGCCAAATGACGAGAAAATGCGGTGGATGGTTTCCTCTGAAGAGAGGGAAAACAAGCTGTGATATCTCCAACAAACACGAGCAGGGATGAGGGGAAGGAAAGAGGCCTGTTAGAAAGTTGGCACTAACTTAAAAAAACAGTTTTTCCTCAGGACACAATTTCTGCACACTCTCACCGCACCTAAAAATTTTAATTATCATCAGCAAACATTTGCACTAACCAATTAATTGCTTCCCTCCTAATTTATTACTTTCTGATTGCATTATGTTTACTGCTCTTATCTTTGTTATGTCATTTTTTTTTGTTGTTTATTGCTTATTTTGCTTGTGTTATAATTTTGTTCCTTCACATTGAATCCTTACATTCTCAGTTACAACTTAGCTCTCCTGTGAGGATCAACAAAGTTTCATCCTGTTTTATCTTATTTTAAATTCATTTTTTCATCAAACTCCATCCGGTCAACCCGCTTCTCCCTTCTGAATCACATCCCTGATCCTTCATTAATTTTTCTGGAAACAAAATCCTTCCACAGTTAGTCACTCTTTAGTATTTATTTTATGTCTTTCATTTTTGTTTCGGCACATGATCGGTCTGCGGTTGCAGCAGAACTACCAGGGCACAGCGGCTCTGATTATTACACTCCTTGCTCTTGGTTGCTTGTAATATCGGGTATTGCTTTTCTGCAGTTATTGTACTGTCGCTGTGGGTGAGAGCTTTAACTAAATGACTGAGATGTCAATGTAGATTAGTAGCAGTGGTGTTGTGTTTATGCTCTGCAGCGATGAAATTGCAGAAATGGTTTGCCCGTGTTCAGAAATGTGTTTTAAGCTGTGAGGAATCTTCGGAGGATTCTGCTCAGGAACAGCAGAGACTAAGAAGATTTATACTGTACAATGACACACACACACACACACACACACATTCATATAAAGCCATATACTACATGCTTAAAGACAAGCTTAAATGCAGCAGTATTTAGAATGTGAAGCTAATAAAAATGCTCCAAAGAAGAAGTGGAAATTTCAAGTGAACTTTTTCAGAAAAAGCTGCTTGATCTCTAACCTCTTCAGAAAGGGGCAAGACACTCTCGCAACACACAAGCACACACACACATACTCATGTACAGCAGACACACACTCAAACACACATCCATGCCCTGCAGCCAGGAAACAGTGTTTTGGTAAACAGGTCTGGATGTTCGCTGGACTTCAGAGCCAGACAGAGCAGCCACTGGGGCTTCTGCTGCTGGACTCCGCCTGTCTGCATGTCACTGCTGCCAAGGAAAATAAAAAAATAAAATAGAATTCTCTTCATAGCTTCAGTCTTTTTGATTGTCATGTTTTTACTTGAATTGACTTTACAGTATGTGGTCCTGAATAAGGTGATCAGGTTTCATGACCCCCTGGGCTGTCAGATCCATTCAAAACCGAGGATGATTTTTTCCAAAAGCTAAAGCAGTTTTTCTGCTGAAGTCTGGATGAAGTGATTTTTTAGAAGCATTCTGACAAGACAAAAAGCAACCTCCACCCTCCCCAGCCCATCACTCCCCCTGCATGCCCTTCAACCACCCTTGGAGCCGCTCCCTGGCGCCTGCCCCCACAGTTCCCAGGACAGAGGGGGCTCGGGCACAGGGCTGGAGGGCAGATGTAGGGGGCGGCAGTGACTTTGGGCCATGCAGCCGGTCTTGGCTGGAGCATTGAAAGGGTTGGAGATAGAGGGTTGAGATTATTGCTGACTCACGTCCAAATACAGCTGCCCACATAACAGCTTGCTGAGCCACAAACAGATGTTGGGATGCTCTGGTGTAGAAAAAACACTGAAAGGTTGTACCACTGATATAAAATGCAACATGAACCTTTTTTTTTTGCATAATGACACCAATTAAGGTTCATTAGTAATCTCAACATATTTTCTTAAGTGACTATAATGGCTACATTATTTTGTGATAACCAAGGTCTTATTCTCCGGGGTGTAGCTAAGATGTCTGAATTCCCTGAAAGATGATTTCTGTAGCCAGCCCCCCGCCTTTGTTTAGTACAATTATTAATAAGGGTCCTTCTCCCTTTAACTGTCACAGTCTTTAAACCCGGGTACTTTTCAGTTAATGTCTGTAGAAGACCAAAAAAATCACCCTTAAGTACCAGTATACACAAATATACTGTGCATAAGTACTAACGTATTAGAAATAGTTTACTAATGATACTCCTGCATACAATATGTCACTGGAAAACAAACTGGAATAAGGCCACTGCCGCTAACCTTTAACGACTAAATTGTCTGCAGAGACTGTAGGTGGATGTTTGAGTTTCCATTAGCTTTGGCAGGCTGGAAACTAATGTTTTGACCCTGTTCTCCTTTATAAATGTACTCCGAGGTCAGATAATTACACATAGTCAAATAGTCAAAAATCATGTGGCTCTTACCCGTCGTTGAGTCGGACCAGTATGGCCCTGTAGAGCTGATGCTGCGGGCTGTTGGACTCCGGACCACAGGGGTGGATGAACGGGTGAACGGATGCCAGAACAAAGCCCTGCTGGTAAAGCTCCTGCAGCTGGCCTGGCAGCTCCCGAACTGACGAGAGGCGCAGCGTGGACGTCCCGCCTGAGAGACACCAAGCAGGGAAATAATGTGTGAGACACAACAATTTGTATGTGGGGCGACTAAAAACGTACAAATAGTGCTGCCGGTGTATAATTTTACATGCTTTTCTACTTTTCTACGACTATTGTTGTGCATGTCTTTACATCCACAGTGGCATTTACTACTTCATACTGTGTCTTTATAAGAAGCCACTGAAGCATTTTATTGTGCATGTACTTGGTATGACTGTGACAAATACAATATTAATTGCTGTCTTGATTACTGAGGGGGAAGTATAATTATATGCACATCACTTAATCTTAATTTTGTTTGTGCTTTTGGACAACTCTTTGCTGCTAAGTGCCAACGGACTTTGAACTGGGGAGAGTTCACAGTTTCCTGCTTATCAAACAGAGCCAGCGGGACTGTCACTTTGGATTCCTGTTTATGAAATTTGAGTTGTCTGTATTCCTTGTCTGTCACTTGTGGTGGCTGCTCATGTTCATTATGCACTTATTTTTTCTGTTTATTCTAAACAAAGGCTCCAAAGCAATCAGTTCAAATCAGTTCTGTTACAACAGAAGATTCACATTTAGAACAACAAAGTTGAACTCACTTTCCTGCAGTATGAATCACTTTCAGCTGGCAATAGAGAGACTTTAAATGGACATTTACTGTCATGATGTCACTTGCCCTGTCTGCTTTTCTTCCCCTTCAGCCTCAAAACCTCTCTCTAGCACCTGCCTTTTCATGGACCTTTCCAGACCTTATCATTCCCCATCTGTCCAGCAGATGCCCTCAGACTTTACCGCCATTTGCACCTGATCCTGCTCCTCTCTGCACACCTGACCCTCAGTGCCTCGCTGACCCACATCTGTCTCTTGTTCCCTGAACATATATACTGTATACAGTATAGCGGCCACTCTCCTTCCTCATTTCGGAATGTCTTTTCTCTTTACCATAGCTTCTACCTAAGGCTCTTTAATTCTGTTCTACTAGTGTCTGAATTTGTGTTTCCTTCCCTGTTGCACCTATATTTACAGTTTATTATTTTTAATTTTTTTGTGGTAACGGTTTTGCACAGATTTAGTCGTTCCAGTCTTCATGCAGCTCAGTCGGTAGAGCAGCAAGAAATATCCAGTGTGCACAGTTTCAGGTGACTCAAAGGTAAACTGATGAAACAAAACCACAGAAAGAAATGTTCCACTGCAGTTCTTAGTATTTGGACTATTTCTGTCACACTATGCAAATGACAAATGACAGTCCTTTTCACTACAGTTAGCTTCTTTTTGATTTCTTCCATTTAACTGATGTGTGAGGTCTTTATTATTGTCAAAAAGTTCTGGTGCAAATACACCTGTCTGTCTTCACACATTCTTTAATGATAATACCCAACAACACGACAAAGATGAAGAGGCACCAAACTTGTAGACAAGAAGGAAAATTGCTTTGCAAAAAATAAAATAAAATAAAAACGCCACATAAAGATTTGCAATTCAGATATCCACACTGATTTCAGACTCATTCCCGGTTTGTTTTGGCAATTAGCATCACGCTTTTCGCTCCATCCCCTCAATCTGGGAGTTAATAAGAGTGGATCAGAATCCAATCAGAGCTGATTGCTTAGGCTCTGTATCACAGCAGTTCTCTATATTCTGACACTTTGATTCCCTCTCAGCTCAACTGAACTGTCCAAGTAGAGCGGACAGGGGTCCGACATTAATGAGCCACGATCAGCAAATGGTCGGGCTGTTTAAAAAAAGAAAGCTAGGGACGGAGTTGCTGTGCAAAGCTCTTTTCTCAGCGTTATTTTCTCCTACCACCCACCTTCCACCCCCCACCTCCCATGTCCCCGAGGGATGAAGACCTGCAGGAGACGGCCACTGGTGATGGCCTGGTTCAGGAAGCAACCAGCTGTGTTACAAGAAGCCACACACAGCTTCTGTCAGGCAACATGGCCCAATCAGGATGTATGATAATGAGTGCAGGAATGGAGAGCGGTTCAGGTTCAGGAGTGGAAGCAATTAGATACGAAAAGCTTGATAGCAGGAAGGAGAGGAGGATGGACAGGAAAGATGGGGGAAGAAACGACAGAGGTCAAAACAGAGAAGAAGAGAGGGAGAGTTAGAGAGACCATGATCGAAACGGTGCTTGGCCCTGGATGCATGACGGTGGGGATCCCGGGAGTACGCCGTACGAGGCGACATTTACTGTGGGCCAAACAGCTGGGGCATGTGGGAGAATGCCAAGACAAAGAGCTGGATGCAAACTAGGGAGAGAGGGAGAGAAGAGGAGGGAGGGAAAGGGGGAGAGGAGGTCTGGTTGTCTGTACGAGCTGTCACAAGACGTGGGAAGTGCCGTTTTGGCTAATTAGAGTCAATGAGACTATACAGAGCGAAAGGTCCAGATCCATGGGAAAAGTCAAAGTACGGAAGTTCAATGGGAGGTTAGAGAGAGGGCGAGTGTGGGTGGAGCGGACTTGCGAGACGATGTCAGTAGCGTTTCTTTTGTGTGTGTTGTGTCTCAGGTATAGTCAGCAATGCTAACAAGACTTACAGTATAGTCCATGACAAGGCTTGAAAAGCTACTTTTAAGTGTATTTGAATGCAGATTACTAAATATTTGAAAACCCAACAACTGTAGATATAATGCTTTAATGCTTTAATATCTGTTTCTGATTGTTTCTGGACGTGCCTCCAAAATCTTCAAAAACCTGAATATAATTGGTCAGTACTCCAACTTCCAGCTTCTCAGGAAATATGACTTTAATTGTCCGGTATAAATAAATACAAACATACATGTTCATTCCGTACACAATGACTGTAGTTGTTTTTTCCCACGATGCAACACGAGGGCATCAGGGGCCAAATTAAGGTCAGTCATTCATTCCACATTTAAACTCCTGACACCAGACAGCACACTCTCACACATACTGAGTGTTTGATGTTAAAGTCTCGATAATGTGCGGAATGTGTTCTGCATAACATCTGTGCCATTTATTACATTTGGCCAGTGCAAACAAAGCTTTTCCACTAACAAGCTTCTGTGTTACTGTTATAGAAACACGTGGATCAGTTGTTCTTATTTTAATAGCGACTGATTTATTGGCCTGCACAAATAGTGCTGCCAGTGTATAATTTTACATGCTTTTCTACTGTTTATTGTTGTGCATGTCTTTACATCCACAGTGACATTTATTACTTCAGATTGTGTCTTTAGAAGAAGCCACCGAAGCATTTTATTGTGCATGTACTTGGTATGATTGTGACAAATACAATATCAATTGCTGCCTTGATTATTGAGGGGGAAGCATAATTATATGCACATCACTTAAGACTCAAGACTACTGAAAACCAACAGACAGAAAAACATGCATGCTCATTGACTCCAGAGTCCAATGTAATTTAAATACATAATGTTTTGTTTCTTGGTGGATGCGTTTTTCATCAGTGTTCAGACTGAGTGCCAAGCAGATTTCAGAGGTGGCTTGATTATATATAAAGTCAATGCAAACACACAAGCACACGCAAACAGATGCTAATTGGTCCTTGTGGGCAAAATGAGGTGCAGATGCATCCGCTTAAGCTGAAAATGTTTCAGCTCAAACAATAAATGGGAACTAATCCAAGGCTTTTTGACTCAAATTAATGAGCAGACAGCTATATGAAGAAAAGGAGGTGTCTGAAGGGAAAAACCAGAAGTGGAGTTCCTGGCAAGTTTTGAGATCAGAGGTTGAACTGTCGAAAAATAACACAGCACATGTACACTCCACTATTGCTACATATCTACATTTAACATCAGTACAGTCGGTACATAGGATGCTTGTGGAATTGTGCTCGCGCCTCCATCTTGGTCAAGTAGCCGCAAAACACATTTTTCTTGCGGTGGCCTTCCTGAAATGAGCAGTTGTGAAAGTTACTATATTCTTTCATGATCAAGGAGTTGATAAGCAGACTGATGGTTGAATATCTGAAGAGATCGGGTTGTCTTTTTGAGACAGCCGCGCAAACAATAATACCACTTGGAAACACTAGGGGGCTGTGACAGCAGGAAAAGTTCACAAGGTTTCTATTGCCCCTTTAAAAACCACATTTACATTCATTGGGTCATTGGGTCCTGGTGCTTATCCTTTTAATGCTATTGGATAATAAATGTGTTATAGGTCCGCCCATCTGGCCATGAACTCACACAAGGCATCGGGTTGTAGTTGTGTAATTCTTTAAGATGATATTATTACAATCCTTTTGCATTGAATCATTGAGTCACCCCCCACCCTTTACACCTTGACAAACCATACTTCCTCTGGCAGACAAATTCAACTAAAACTCATATGTGGGACATTGTTCTACCATTTTGTGCAGGCTGTAACACAATGATATGGCATGCTTTCAGCGTGCTACGCTACATCACCAGGACTGCAATAGAGGAAAAAGGGATTTCTGGAACAAGCCTGCTAGCGCCAATCAGGAGGCAGCTCCTGTGATGAAGCTAGAGAGCTAGTGATTCAGTTCAGATCCCAACTCTTCCTTCTGGGCACAAATCCAGAGGTTCATTGTGAAACCACGAAAGAAGCAAAAGAGGAAGAAGGGGGAAAAAAAATAAATAATATGCTGTCCCCTCAGGGCAAGTGAGTGCTTTGGCTAAAAATACTCCTCCAAATTTCTCAATCACACTCTGTCCTACTGCGCCACAATGCAGGAGCTTTAGAAGTTAAAAGGCGTGGAGGAATTAACACAAAGAAATAGGCCGCCATCGCAAACGGGTGAAACGTATTCGTCTTCCCCCCTCTGCTCCTCCTCCCTCTCTTCTCCCCTGTCCTCTACCGCTGGCTGCCTTTAGAAATGGAATTAATCCTTCTGTGATCTGTGATTTTGTTTTTTCTTTCCTTCCCTCTTCATTTCGGTGAGACATGAACACCCTGTCCCTTTCCCCAGAGGGATGCTACAGTGTAACGTGTGCGCATGATTCACGAGGCGGCAGATATTAAGTGGAAAATGAAACCGTCTTTGCTTGCTCCCTGATCCCCTTAGTTGAGATGAGTAAATAAGGAATGGTTTCAATTAGGCAGTGGGAACACAGCCGCAGGCGACTTCTTAAGTTGGCTTTAATCGCTGTGTGAGCTGCTAATAATCTCATCCAGAGGCCTTTAAATACACAGGCTCTACATTTATTTATCAGACCAAATTTTATTTATCCTGCTGTCCCCAGAGCAAAGTGTTGCCCAGTGCTAAATCTCATGCTGTTGTAAGGATGTTTACTATGGTTACTATGCCCTCAAATCGTGTTATTCAAGGAGAATCTCTTTGTTTGCGTAGATGAGAGCAAATTAGCTGCCGTATAACTGCAGTATGCAAGTGTCAGTGTTGATGTTTTATACTGCGACTATTTAGGCCCTTTGAAGGAGTCTGTGGTTGATCAGACGGGCAATCTGGTAAACCTTACATGGCAAACTGGCAGCCAATTACTTCATCCCGTCTCTTTGTTTACCCTGGAAGACGATTCTCGCGCACATCAACAGAGTAGAGCCCCAAACTCACAGGAACAAATCGCTCCGTGACAAATAATGAGAAAAAAGGAGGCTTCTGGCTGACAACCAACAAATTGGTTTTCTGGAAAATTGTGTTAGCGCAGAGCCGTCAAACAGACACTGCCATTAAACACAGAGGAGGAAACAAAAAGTGGGGGCGATGTATGCATGAATGTATGAAGAAGGAGCGATAGCTGTGGCTTCAGGCTGATGGTAAGATGCGTGATCACTTGCTCACTGTTCACGTTAGATGACAGATCAGGGGTCGGACTAACTTTTGTGCTGTATGGGTCTCCAGCGCTGTTAGTATCAAAGCAGTTTTACAGTAACCACCTGACCACTACAGGTGTGACCAAAAAAAAAAGGAAAAAATGCTGCTTGCTGTGGTGATGCAGATGACTTGTCGGTCAAACAGGGTGATGTCTTTTTTGTCCCCCAATACTCTAGCGACAGTTTGAGATGCCTTTTTCCACTTCAAATACACCCATAATGTGTTTCTTTGAGGATTTATTTATTAAATCAACATTTATGTTGAGCTTTAACGTTCATTCTCCACCTTGAAAACGGACAACAATCTCACCGCAAGGTCCTTTTAGTAGCTGTTCTGAAGCCTTTGGTCATATCACATGATCTTCATCAGAGCGTGGTGATGTTTCCTAGGTCAAGGGTGAACTTTGAATCCCAGCTTTTAAGCCAACATGGACAAGAAGTCCTTGTAGTTCTCAAAAAAAAATTCTGTGACAACTGAGCAAACTCCATCAGTTGAAGGAAGATCATGAGAAATGATCCAAAGCTCCAGAACAGCTACTAGATGGAGCTTGTGGTGAGATTGTTTTCCTTAACAACGTTCAGATTGAACCATTTGTAGATATGAAAGTGGTTGAGAAAAAAAGGATGACAAAGAGGAAAAAATGACAAATAGCACAAGGAATTAAGAAGGGAATATGTGAGGAAAGAGTTTCGTAGTGAGTGACAGGTTGTGATTTTGTGTGTGTGTTCAAAGAGAGAGAGAAGGAGGGAGGGAGTGTGTGTGTGTGTGTGTGTGTGTGTGTGTGTGTGTGTGTGTGAACAAGCCTTGCCTGGCTCTGCATTCAGATCAGAGTGAAGATGTAAACATGCCGTGTGAATATGCATGACTGAGAGAGTTCATCTAAGGAGCAGAATAAATAATAAACACCACGTTCAATTTATTTCCCTGATGCTGACCTTTCACACACAGCCACACATATTTAACTGACTCACCACTTGGTATTAGCTGCTGCCCTCATTTCATGTGTCTCTTATCTGGATAAAACCCAAAAATGATTTAATGCATGTAGAGAGCAGAAAACTAAGAAAGTAATACCAACAAAGGGATCGAATAAGAAAGCAGGGGAGGAGGCAAACAAGGGGAACGAAGAGAACGGGGGGATGAAGTAGGGGGAGGAGGATTAGGAAAAGAAGAAAAAGTGGGAGAAACCATTGTTTGGTTTGAGCAGTTGGAATCTCCATTACTCAAGTACACAAGTTGTACGTGGAGACAATGGAAAAGAAGCGCTGCTGGGTCTCCTTGTTGTGATCCTACAGGTGCTCTTTGGAAACTTCAGGTGTGCTCCGCTTACTCCATCTTAGGAGGGGCTCTTTGCATGAGTGAACCAACGCATTGGTCATTTTAAATATATTGCCACGTAAAATATAGGCATTTTAATTTTGCACAAATCCTACATTGTGGCTATGTGGCGTTGGCTATTTTTTTCAAAGAGACTTAAATTCTTTTTGGGATTGTGGTTCACTCATGCAAAGAGCCCTTCACAAGATGGAGTAAGCACTTCTAAGTTGTATTTAGCTTGCGTCAAGACTGAGACAGCCGGGTTAAAACAGCACAAGAGGGTGGGTTTGCGGGTCTGAAATCTGAGTCTGAAGGCCAGCAACACTGCACAGAAGACATATATTGAAAAAAATTCTCAACTGTCTCAAAAAAAATGCCGTCAGTTTGCTTTTGAGCAGGGCAGTAGAGCCCAAAACTGATCAAGTGTAGCTTTTAAGACTGTCAGTCAACTTTCAAAGGATTATTCTCACTCTCCATGAATAAGAAAAGAGAAAAGATCCCTCAACTTTGAATTGAAATCCTGCCTCTGACACCGGCTCACTTCCCCTTTTAAACCCATCTGCCATGTAAGCACCTCTGAGCTGCAGTCTGCCGCATTTCCATCACTCAACACGTTTAAAAATAAATGAGTAAATATGAAATTAATAAGCTGAAAGATTGGAGCAGCCGAGGCTCTGCGCTCGCACACACACGCGCACGCCATGCTCCGCCTCTGGGAGAAATGGTTCGACCGCATTTGCATGGGGGAGAAAATAGCCCGGCATATATTATCCACCCGCTGCAGCTGATTTTCTGATCTTGCTGCTTCTATCCGCCACATCTCTCATTCAGTGATATTGCCTCGCCTCATCATGATTAAAGAATTGTTTGTTTCTGCTAATGGTAATGGCTTAATTAGCAGCTGACGTGTTCATACTGGAGCAAGGCATCTTAGAGGACAGAGTGTTTTTATTCCCTTTCAGATGAAAATAAGTTGAGGTAAATGTAGCTGTGCCACGGAGGACGGGAGGAATTTATTCCTGATATGACACAACAGTGCCTGAAAACACATGAATGAAATGTCAAATCTTGTACTTAAGTTCAATTTTTCAATACATCTGTGTTTTGTTTTACTTAAAACAAATAATCAGTATTTCTGTATTAACAATGGATCAGAGCACAACTTGTATGTGAAAGGGGTTGCTCGTTTTGATAAACCCACAGATAATTATATCTCAACTCTACAAGTCCGCTTAGCTCTGCGCAGCGTTTTAGCGTCTTTCAGCTCATCTTTTGGATCCTTATAGTTACTGACCATCCGACAAATGTATATACATGTACATCCTACTGCTCATGCTAGTAGAGTGCGAGATACAAACAAAAGAAGGCACTCGCTCATGAAAACATCAAACCAAAGGCCTACTAGTGGTCAACAACCACCGCTTGGCGATGGCTATTTGTGATCTTAAGTGTTTTCTTTCCCAGAGAAATCCTTCCGCAACACCACCATGTATATTCCCTGCACCGTCATAAAGTCTTGATAAAAGCAATGCAACATGAATATGCTGTAATTGGCCTTTTGGAACTGAAAGCACCACCCCACTATTCTCTCTGTGAAGTAGTCATATCGTTATTCAGTGTCCAATTAAAATGGCCTTAGTCTCCTCGGGAGCTCTCCACTCCTGTGAGGACCACCTGCAGTACCCTCGCTCGGTCTCAGCAGCCCGCCTTGAGTCATTAGCCTTCATGCAGGCTCAAAATGGAAATGCCAGTAACTCCTCTGTCCTCCCCATCGCCACCTCCTGTATTTTTTCTCTCCTCTCCCTCAGCTCCGATTTCTCTCGCCCCTTTGCTACAGGAGAGGGGAAGTTTCTCTGCTTGGCTCCTCTGCACATTTACCCTATTTTTCTGCCTCTGCTCTCTGCAGGGAATCTGCCCTACTCTCCTTCTCTCTCTCAGTCTTGCTTTTACCACCACATCTTTCTGCCACCCCCCCCCCCAAACCCCCTCCTTCTATTCCCTACACTGTATAAAGACGAGCAAAATCTTTGAAGGGTCTCTCCTGCTCTTAACCTCTTTCTCTGCCTCTACATGTGAGTGTCTATTTTCTGTATTTTTCTGTCATCTCTTCCCCTCAGTGTCAAGACAGTGGAGCGAGCCAGGGCAAGGTGCCAGTGGTGTGATGGAGAAAAGAAAAAAAATCTGATCTCCTGTTGGTCAAATACTGGCTAGTGTAAACAAAACCTACATTTACTGTATGTTTTCAGGATTTGTGTTGAGTCAGTTGTTGTTATTAAATAACAGCGGTGTCTCTTGTGCCATAAAGCAACCATGCCTTTTTCCTGCAAAACACAATCCAAGCTGTACACACAAGCTGTAACGAGACTGTAGAGACTGAAAAGAGTCCACAGAAATGCCTGGGTGTTGTTTAGCAGATATCATTTTTGCCATATTAGTTCAGTGTGTTAGCATTTGCTAATTAGCGCTAAACTGGCATTACTTTTAGGTATTTGGACAAAGTGAAAATTTGACCTGATGACAGTGCTGGAGGGAAAAGTCAGTTAGGATTCATCCTAATTTCATCGCAATTCACCCCATAGTTTATTGGAATTTTGCCAGTCTAGCGTGGTATAACAATGCAACAAGTAGCACCTACCCGGAACTACCCGTCCTACAAATGACATGTCCCTAAGGTTTATGATATATTTCATTGTATAGGTTACAAAGATGAGTGAACGCTACATTATTCTGCAGATGAAAACAGAGTTTTTGTCTGTCTAGTTTAGCTGGGTTTACTGTCCATTACATCCCTGAGTGGGAACGCTATCGACCGCTCTGTCTTTTCACCTCTCTGTGTGAGGAGCAGTCGGGGCGCCCACTGTGTGGCCTTATCTATGTCTCTCTCTCTTGGTTTCTCTCTCTCCATCTCTCTGAGGTCCAGGACGGCGTCATTAGCAGTCGGGGCTCAGAGTGCAGCTCGGTGGAGCCCTGGGGCAGAAGCTTTGTGCCTTAATTACCCACCTAATGAGTAACTGGGAAAGTCGCTGGGTCTGTTGGTGCCTCCCTCCCTCTCTCTCTCACACACACACACACACACACACACACACACACACACACCCACACACACTTACTGTATTCACTTCACTCCCTTTGACTTAATCACTCATTGGCGCACACATTTACACATCCCCCAATGACTGCAGTTGTACGAACTCACTCACTTATTCGCTAGCCTGCCCACTCTCTCCCTGATGTACACACACACACACACACACACACACACACACACACACACACACACACACACACACACATTTATCCACTCACTCAGTTGCATGTTTGGACCCTCAGACTTCATCCACATTAAGCCGGCTAAATCTGACAAAGCTGTTTAGGTGTGAAAACGATAGATCCACACCGAAATGCTTAAACACTTACTGTAGCAAAACTTTCTTTTTTCTTCCTCCTCTTTCATTTGGAAAACAACAAAACTACAGCCAACATATGGTAAGGAGCTGGACATGCACAGCCCAGCTGCTGAAGCTGGATAAACCTCTGTTCTATCCCCCTCACACTCTCTCTGTGATCACCTATTGCAGCCAATTCCCAGTATAGTTGTTTTTGTGTACATATATTTCTGTTTCTGTTGTCAGATAAAAGAAAAAGCATCTTATACGCCAAGCAAAATAAAAAACACTATTTCATTATCATAAAGTTGTCAAAATTACAGATTAATAGCAACACTTGCATCAAGTGATAGACTATACTGACTTTTCTGCCACACAGACCCTAACTCTGACGGAGCAGGCTTGCATGATTGTTTTGCAAAAAATCTTCCCCTATACACGCTAAAATGCTAGGCCAGCGTTTTCAGGTTTATTTGCTCTGCAAGTGATTCAAAAATCGCAATTTTTCTAATGAAATTATATTACATTATAGACTGCAATCCTTCTCGCACACATACGGACTGGAGACACACATGCTCCCTGTGCCTTCACACCTCCTGCGCTCTCCCGGCTCACATTCTCACAGTAACACTCAGGCCGATGGGATCACACCTGCATGTAGAGCAGAACAGTCTGCTCCTGTTCACTTCCCAGATGCTGCGGGTGGACACGATGACACTTGACGCTAATAATGTAGGACCGAGCTGCTGCTAGGGGTCGAATCTGAAGAGCTTTATTAAACAGGTCCGACCTACACTGAAAATAAACAAAAATTAATCATGTTTTCTGGGTAGTATTGATTTTCATATCAGTCTGAGATTATTTGAGAAATACCAGCTTTAACAAAACCATTGCTAGAATGAAAATTAAGTTCAACAGCTTTCTTATGACCTTTTGCTTTTAATGAAAACACTTGTTTGAGAAGGACAAATAGTATTTCTATTATATATATATATATATATATATATATTTTAGAGGGAAGGCCACACTGATGTAAAATGTGGCATAAAACTCTACTTCACAAATGTAAAATGTCTCAGACTGCAGCAAAGTACATTTACTTCTCAAAAATCGAGGTGATTTGTGAGAAGTTTGTGATGTTGTTGCCAGGCTTAGGTAGTCTTACCATTATGGTAATAGTTACTGAAGGATTGGTTTTAAACAGGAGGGAAATGGTCACTGGAAATTTGCTGGAGCATCTGCCCCGAGGCCAAAATTCAAAAAGCAAACCCGTGACCGGAGGAGCAAGAAAATCTGGACACAGGAAGTAAATGAGACACGCTTTTTTTTTTTTTTGCTCCATCCACAACTCACGTTAAGATGCCCTCGAGCAAGGTGTTTGATGGCCGACTCCTCAGATGGAGCTGCTGACTGGCACCAGACTGTGGTTGTACTGGGCAGCTCCCACGTCTTAATGTCTGTAACTAAGCGAGTGTGAAGGGCGTTGCTGAGCACACAGTAGAGCTTTTCTGGGTAAATAAAGATAAAAACAAATACACTGGATGGTCGGCTAAATGCTAATGCAATTGCTTTCTCTTTGTCTAGACAGAGCATTTAAGGCGGCCTGGGCAAATTTCTAAATACATATGCATCTCTCATTCTGTGTCAAGAGCTCCGGCAAAGGCTTTTACTGGCGATACAGAGAAAAGCAAGCCAAATTCATCTACTGTTCCCCTCGCTAAGTGACTGGAACAGTGTATTGTGAAGGCACACGGCTAAATGAACAGGCGCCGGATGTCTTGATGGGGGGAAAACTACCTATAATTTGTTCAGCCAGCAAAAAGGTTTATATATAGAAAGGGAAAAGGTCTGTAGCTTTCCCTTCTGTTTCATTCTCTCTCTCCCTTTCTCTCAGGAACTGCTTCCATCACCAGGCTTCAGGCTGACAGGAGGCCTCCAGAGTGCGTTTTGTCCGCTCGACGCCACCTCCTCTGCTGACAGCCCTCAGTTGCCTGGAGACGCCGCTTGAGAGACAAGCTGTGGTAAATGAGCAGGTTGTTGATCAAAGCCCACGACGGCTCCACTGCTGCGTTTTCAACGGAGCGCCGCTCGGGCGCCGCACACCACTCTGACTTCCTGTTCTCTGCTAAGTACAAGTTGCGGGCTTTTTCCATACAGTACACCCTGACATTAGCCTCCTGTCGAAAATCACATTCGAAGCGTTTTTTTTCTGCCGAGACGTGCCGGCTTGATTGGGGAGTTTTCTGCCATTAGCATTGCAAAAGAGTGCAAATTTGAATTTTAAAACATGGGGTTCTGCGATGATTAAGTTCTCTGACAGGCTTGGGATGTTTTATTGGCACCGTGGGTCTGCCATCAGATGCTTTGTGCTGCTGATTGTGGTGCATAATTTACTCTATACCATATTCTGAAGACTGCAGGGCAAACAACCGGTGTTATTACTGTTGTTACCTTTCAGGTAAAAAACTGAGTTCAGTGTCTGAAAGGAGACAAATCACAAGTTAGCTCACAAGTGTTTTATTAAATTCAGAAATATTTTGAGGACTTCACTGTACGGATGATTATTTAAAGTAGAGACTGTTACGGCAGGTGTGCGTGTGTTGTGGTGGAAGAAGTATTCAAATGACTTCAGTAGCAAAACCACAGTGTAAAAGTCTGTGTTGTGTATTTGTAGCTCAAAGTAGAGGAAACAGTTAACAATGTGACACAATTTAAATAGAAAGTTTAGCTAAGCAATATCATAAACTTTTTATGGGCCCAGATAATTAAACTCATGCCAAACTGCAGCGGCAAGTTGGAGAAACTTCACCCACCCTCAACCAAGCAGCACGTCAAGCAGCCACAATTGCACACGACCACGAGAGCGGCGGCCGCCCCCCTTCTCTCTCCCTGACGCTGCTGTCTACCTTGGTGTCGCCTGCCGTCGTGTTTGTTCACACGGGAAACAATGGAGGCGGATGCAACCTCTCGCTGTCTGAGAGCGGCAGACAGCGAGGTGGTTGTCTGCCACTTGTCCACTGAGACCTAACTCTCCCTTGTGTGGGTATGTGTGTGGACAGGAGAATGAGAGGCAAATTGTAAAGCACTTTGGATAGAAGTGCTATATAAAATGCAGTCCATTTACCATTCCATACCACAACTAAAAGTACTTACGCAGGAAGAATGTCCCCGTCATCCATTATATTTTATTATAATTTATGATATATAGATAGATTATTATTACTGATACATTAATGTGAATGCAGGAGCTAATTTTAACAATTTTACATAGTGTTGGGTAGTTGAATGTACTATATGATAATGCACTGTATTTTACATGCTCATTATAGTTTTAACTGCATAAATCTACAGTAAGCAGTAAATACAGCTGACAAAAAAATATTGTGGAGTAGAAGTATAACATAGCATATAAGTACAAGTACCTCAGATCTGTATTTAAGTAAAATACTTGAGTAACTGTATGCAGCGATGTAATCGTGTGCACAGTGTTTGCATGTGTGGTTAAAGTCAACTACTCAACTAGGAAATGCAGACTTGGGCACACACACTTACTTAAAAACACCCTTAAACTCAGCCCCAAGCCTTTGACATTCCCTCTGGTTCACTTGATGAAACTTCTGCAGCGAGAGCTGTTCTTGCCTCTTCAATTACTACCGGAGGCCTGACGGGAGGAGAACCCGACTTGTCACTTCAGATACTCTGCTCGCTGAAAGCTCGCCCAAAAGACCTGGCTTGGAGAAGCTCAGTGTCAGTGCAGAGTGAAGGCGAGTGTGGGTGTGATCGGGAGTGTCAAAGGTAGCTTTGGGACATCACAATTTACTACTGGGTGTGTTGTGATCCAGACTCAAGGAAACATCTGGGAACCTGCACATGTGGGAGCTCACTTGTCACATTCACCTCTTCCCTCTGACATCTGAGCCAGACTTTTACTACATGGGATAAAGTGAAACCCCAGATCTTTTCTACTGGTGATGCTTTACTGTTGTGCACGTGGGCAATGAAAAATGAAACTAGTATGGAAAATGATCTATTATATCCATCAAGTTGCCAAATTGTGACTACTGTCCTGAAAGGTCAAGTGTTTTTTGATGGAAAAACCCCCGAGTTGTACAAAATCTTGATGATATGTTGGTAGCAGCATGAGAAAATGCCAACCCCGCACAAACAATTGCGTCAACGAAACAAGTATAACAACTAATATTGTAAAAGTCTCGGCAATCAAAGTGCAGAAAATGGACTGCTTAGGGACAGAGGGCATAGCCTTTGTTGTGCAATGTGCGTAGATCAATCAAAATGCACAAGCTGTGCCACTGAAAATCAGATCAAAGGCACACATAACCCTCAGTGTAACACTAAATATGTTTCTCCTCTAAAGACTCCACCAACCAACCTTTAGTCAGTGTGTTCCACACTTACAAGCTGAGGAGTTAGCCTAAAAATAACAACAAAGTGTGAAATGGTTTCAGGCTTGCAAATTGCTCTTGACTGTGAAACTGTACAAGGGCTCTGGTGACCTGTTTGTTGCAGAGCAGAGCAGTTAAAAGTTTGGGATCTGGGCCCGCTCTGCTTGCAGTCTCTAAAACACCATCCCAAGACTAAGCTCAGGATTATCTTCTCCTTTTATTCCACATCTTCAAGCTTTCAGAATAAGGTCTGACCATGGAATATTGAAGATTTCCCCATTATTCAGGCTAATACCTTCACCCCTAATCGATCATTATATTTAAGGTGTTGCAATAACACAAGCCAATTGACATATATTGTCAACTGCAAACAAATAAGACAGTTGTTGCTCATTATTTCAAAGTATTGACTGCTAAAGCGTGTAGTCATGTAAATTGAAACTTTGTTTATAATGAAATTATATTATCTTCTATTTGAAATCAAATAATCTACATTAAAGTCAGCACCATAAACTACAGGACCAAGTTAGGCTCTAGCACCAAATGTCTATTGATTGATCAAAGCTGGGTTTCATTGCTTATGATTTCAACTTTCATTTGTAAGAGGATGATTGTATAATTTATTATCAGAAATAATGTATAGTCTCACTTTTACCTTCCAAATGAAACTAAAACTCTTCAGTTTGAAACCCAAGCTGATTAAATTCTTGTCAGGTTAGCATCTCTTTAAAGTCAGGGACACCTGTTCAATCGCAACCTTGGGCTACATTAGACATTTAAAGATTTAGACTACACATACAAAATATAATTTGGAAAGATTCAATTAAATACGACAATGAAATTTCCTGGCAAGTGTAGACAGTTTTAATGTCCATCCAACACATTTGATGTGGATAACATCAATGATACATGTCCAGTACTCGACAAAAGGTACAGCCGGCAGCTCTGTGGGCAGGTAGAATGTTTGCCGAGTCCATGTCCATTTGTTTCGAGTGTTTGCATGTTAACATATGCTTATGAGCGCCAAACACAAAATACAGCTGAGGCTGATGGGTAAATCATAGTTTTGCAGGTATTTAGTCATAGCCGAGAGTAATGGACAATTACAAATGTTGACCTGATGAAAACTCAGGGAATGACCAAAGTTATTACAGTTCATCCCGAGGGGGCCAATAGTTGCTGAGATATTTTAGTCTGGACCAAAGTGATTGACCGACCAACTGCCAGACCAACACTGCCGTCCTTAGAGACACACTGCACTAGTGCACAAAATAAAAAATCATTTCAGCCTTACATACTTGCAAAGCAATATATCGTCTAATCGTAATTCACCTTCTAGGTGGAGGAATACGGATGGATGGTTTTAGACAATTAAGAGTTTCACTGGGCTGCACTGGAGGGCCACGGGGAACCAGAGACCGAGCGTATGCTAATAGAAACACAGTGCTAATCCATCACCCAGTCTCTTCAGAAGTAATTAAGTCAAATTATAGACGGCCCCCGCACCCGCACCTTAATCTCCCTCCAGATGGGGACCCTGCTGAGCAACAGGTGGCCTCTCTTCATACGAACCTGCGTCCCACCACTGTCATTTGAATCCTTGGAAACAATGGTGGACCCAAAGAGCCACACACCCAAGTGAAATATGAGACGCATGTGTAATTATGATGGCGCAAGTGTACGTGTGCGGTATCTCTTTCATAATTAACCACCCACTATGCCTCTGTGACACCTGTCCCTGTCTTTTGTCTATGATTATCACAATAGACTGAAAAAGAGAAGCACAGAACTGTTGTACACAAATGGCTGCCTATATTTTCATAGGTCAGGAAGTTCAAGTCATCATGGGCTGTCTTCAGGAGTGAAACAAAGCAAAAACTGCACCTGCTTAGAAGAATTATTTTGTTTTTTAATTTTAAAAATTGGGAATAAAAGGGGGCATTATTAGAAGCTCATTTTAATGTCCTTTTTGTGGCAGGAAACAACTTTTGTGTGTGTTTAGAAATAAAACCCAGCTAAGATTGTTTTGAACAGATTTATTTTCCTTTTAAAAATGCAGGTATTTTATGGTAGAAAAACTGTAAAAACACCTTAAACATACTGTTGGTACAACTGCATGTAGATGACCAGCGCACTAAACTCCACAGCAGGTGAACGCTTCTGCACAGTGAGTTTATACATCATAAAGGAGTATAAACTCTACCCATCAGGGTACTATGACCTAACGTCACAGAAGAATAGAGAATTACACGTCCAAGTTGCAGCTGAGGACATTGAACTGTGATTGCTTTTCCCTCGTCTCTCCTCCACGACTGCAAATTCATCACACCAACAAATCGGCCTTTGCGTCCCACGTGGGTGTTAGTGCAATCAAACTGTAACGCGCAAATTGACCCCAATCACCATCCTATTTTTGAATGCCACCCCTTGATGTGATAGGTTGAAAACAGAAGCAGGTTTGAAGCATTAAGCGCTACCCGATTGACAATGGCTTCGGGCAAATTGTTAGTCCATGCTTGAAAGAATGAAATCACATTAAAAGGTCTGCGCGGCCACTGTGTACACCGCTAGGTGAAACCTGACTCACAGTTCTGTCTAAAGATGCTACCTTCATCGGCGGAGCTTCAGAGAAAGAGTCAATTCGGCTTTGCTCAACAAACGCTTCCCATGAATTTCTCGCCCCATTTGTCAAATGCACTTAAATAAAACAACTGCTTTTTTTTACTTATTGATGCCGCAAGTTTGGTAGGCCTTACTGGAGCGCTGATGATGGAGTACGAGGGTCCAGCAGGGGGAGGGCGGGAGGGGGACGCTGCTTCTGCCAAATCATACTAACGAGCGGAAACTTCAAACATGCTGTAGAAAATTGCCTGGCTTCCAACTCCTAACACGTCCAGAGTGGTGGGAGGGTCTCACATAACTTCAGAAGGCCTGGAAGTCTCAGCTGGAGCTGGTTAATAGTAGTGGGAATAGATCTGGCACAAGGAGAAAGACAGCCACAACTGTCTGCAAAAGGACCGTTTGGATATCTCTAAATTGCTGTTTCATGGTCTCTCATCTATGCAGGAGATCAAACACTCACAGACTAACGAAGCCAAAGTCAGGAGTGACTCAGTGAAAGAGGACGAGAATTCAGCCATCTCCGATCAATGCAATAATCATTCATTGGTTGTATTTATCATTCAGTGTCTCTTAATTACAGTTTTAACCCACTTCTCTATTAAACATGCCATTCTCCCTACTGAAGACACAGCACACAAAGCCAATACCACAAATAAGCAGTGTTGTGTTATCTCTAGTCTTAATGGAAAAGCCTGTGCGCATGCACTAAACCTCATCTAAGCAAACCTTTGTTTTGTTGTCTGTCTATTATTTTGGAAAACTGAAAGCTTTCATTTGACATTCAGATAACTGCTACTGAAGAATGGCACCTATTCTAACAAAATGATTGATGGCAGCTATAAAAAAAAAGGAAAAAGCAAACTGGTTACGATTAATGTTATAAGTCACACTTGCTCACAGAGCTGTCGTGTTTTTGAGGATGGAAGGATTTTTTGTTTTTGGTATTGCTCAATTTCAGTTTGTGATGTGTTTCCCAAAATTAATTCATGGAATTTTTAAACAAATATCTAACACTTCATCAAAAAACTGAAGCCTCTCCTACCTGTGTGTAAATAGATTTTTGAACAGGACACAGAGTTTTACAGGAGGAGCAATTTCTAACTTTGCACAGTGGGAAGGCAGCTGAGAATTTCATTATCAAACCAACGCATCGTACTGTACTTATTCACGGCGTTTTCAGCACTTTGTCTCTTTGTCTTTGAAAAAGTATGGAAATGTCGAAAATGTGCTTTGTAACTCCGTTGTGCAAATATTCGCTGTGGAGATCGCTCAGATTTTGATGATTGTTTGTTTTCACTTCAGCTGAGCAATCACATGGTTCCTTTTACGAGCTGAGAAAACTGTTACATTTTTTTCCAACCCAAGGAGGAATGTCAAGTATGCATTTTCCTAAAGCTAAACTCCAGTCTGTTTATGCTTCGAGTCGCCAAAAAGGGGTGATATCTGAGTTTGTCCGCTATCCGACGGTGCACTCGAAAACATCTTTTGCTTTGACGACGTGCTGCAGCCGCCCACTTGGTAGGAAGTGAGGTCAAGGCTGAGGTCACTTCCTGCGCACTCTGCTTGTGCGGCCTCACAGGCTTTTAACACAGGGCATCTAACAATCACTGGGACCACGTGAAGGATCCTCTATTTTTCTCCACCCACATAAACACATTTGTTCCTCTTTGGGAGGTGCTATCAGGGCCGGGCCGAAGGCCGGCGGAGGTGTTTGGTTAAATTTAGATTGTTTGCTCCTCCGCTGTGGAGACCCTGATTGCATTTCAACACAATCAATACTGGCATATTGGATCTGAGTGAGATGGCAATAAGAGGCAATAAAGCTTTGAGGGGGCGCTCGGGCGTATTGTCTGTCAGGCGGGCAGGGAAACAGCCGAGGCCGCGTTTAGAAGAGGTAATAAGCAGGTAGACTGGAGAACACAGCAGTGTACAAACGCACCTAAGTACAAGACAAACCAACACAGACCCAGAGGTTCTGAGACTAAAAAGACACGTCATCCAGCCACACAAGCA
This sequence comes from Lateolabrax maculatus, assembly GCA_031216445.1. Taxonomy (NCBI): domain Eukaryota; kingdom Metazoa; phylum Chordata; class Actinopteri; order Acropomatiformes; family Lateolabracidae; genus Lateolabrax; species Lateolabrax maculatus. The sequence continues at coordinate 22,673,705 of CM062199.1, forward strand.
CGCACACACATACAAGCCATACACACCGCACGCAGTCTCTATCTTGGTTTCTATCTTTTTCCCCTCATTTCCTCTCTCTTCAAGACACTCACACTCACTTACTCATCTAATGACGCAGGCAGGTTCCCCACCCACATGCAGAATTCGTATCTCAGAAATAAAACCCAGAGAGCCTCAGGATGTGTTATTTTGCTCAAGCACTGGAACGGCTGATGACAAGGTCGTTAAGAAAGTGCCGTCATGACTGGAATCTCACGAATCTCAGGGCAGTTCCCCTGAAAATTTACTAAACTTTAGAATCTGTCTGAATCTAACTTAGTGTTGCAAGTCTGCTTTCCTTTTTTTTTTCCTGTGTTTTTTCTCTTATTCCCTGACCTTCTGACCCTCCGTCTTCTATTCCTAACTCCCCATCTAACAAAATAACAACTGGCGCCCACACTCGTGGTGCGGACCTGAACAACCTGAATCAAATCCCGAGGAGAATATTTCTCGGAGAGAGGGAAATTGCATTTGCTGCAACATCATACAGCACATACACATACAGCATGTACCGGCAAACTGAGTTCAGTTAACTGCAATAACAAAGCCTTCAGACACAGGAAATAGTCTGCACAGAATACGAAGCATTACAAGGAAGGTTAATCTCAAACCTGCTGCTGAGCAAGAGACAGGGAGGGAGAAAGAGGAAGGAACCGAGCAGTTTCCTGTTGCTGAAAACTTTGTCAGCAGTTGCAGCCGTTTGAAGCTCAACGAATGGAACCTGCTGAGCTCTGGCTCTGTCACACGCCTAAAATGCTGCCCTGACATCTTTGTCTCAGCAAACGATGGCTTGGCATTTTGCTGCCTGACTGGCTCGAAACAATACAAGTAGCATCCACTTAGTATGCCACTGACTGCGGATGGAGGCAGAAACAAGGCGCGGCGACACAAGGCTGAATTTGTCCTGTCAGTTTGGACGGCGGTTGATGCATATTTCATGCACCTCCCAGAAAAAAAGAATTCGGCAATTTACCGGTAATCAGACTGAATACCTTCATTAGGGGTGCTCAGCGTGCAATGACAGGCTTGTTCCAAAGGAGGTCCGGATTGTTAATTCACTATTTTCCAACTACATAATCACCACTTGCCTGTTTTGGTTTCTCAGACCACCAGAAACACATTTCCCATTCGACTCACCTCGGGCCTGCATCTAATTTACAATCATGTTTTGATTTGAGCCGTGCAGCCACACCCTGGGCAGCGGGAATATAATGGAAATATAATGTAAAAACCAGATGACCGTGAATTCAGTCTTCAATGTCATTCTCCCCTTCAATAACTGCGATTCAATTCCACCTCTCCAGCTGAGGAGCCAGGGGATAAATCCTGTGCTCCCCTGCCTTCCAAGGACTAATCTCCCCTCGGAAAGCCACTCTGGTGCGCGGCGTTCCTGCTGACCTCTCCTGCGGCTCGGTCTTATATCTGAGTGGAGTGACGGGGGGCGGGTGTGGGGGAGGCGGCTCCCGCATGTCATTCACCTGCCGCCACTGCTACAGCTCATATTAACAAGGGGACTTGGGGCTCTGGGGGTTTTGCATATAAATGACGTGTCTAGCTCCTGAGATGATATCAAACGGTGTGTGTCTGGGCCTGTGTGTGTGTATATGTGTGTGTGTCAAGGTTGACATCTTTATATTTCCAGTATACCAAACCTGCCTGCCTGGGAAAACGCATTGAGCATGTTGTCAATTTTTCATTTCTCCTGACATTTTGAACATTTTGAAAATCACATTTGGGGAAATACGATTCATGCCACACATCCCTGAGTCTGTTGTGCTTGTGTTTTACGATGAAATGGCTTCTTTCCACACCATCTAACACAGCAGCAGCGAAGCACTTTCCTGGCTCCCTGTAGGGTCATGATCTCAATATCAAACAGACTCCCCGTTTTGTTTTTCTGCGGCTCTTTCAGAGGTGATTGAATGGTAGCACAGTGACCATGAAGCTGAATGGGCGCTCCAAAATGATACAGCAACATGAGGCAACATCTCACTAGTGGGCTGACGCTGATATCTAATGCAGGGGAGGTTTATTACCTACAGCTTTCCACCGATTTACTCTTCCTTTCATCACTGTTTCTGCAGCGAAAGGTGTTATTTTTGTACGTTTGGTGGCTGGTTAGTAGCCTGTGGGGCCACTGTGGTGGCAGTTGAAGAGAGCTACGATCTAACACTGTGGCAAAAAATTATTGCAAACATTATTCACAGCGCAGTAGTCATAGTGAAGGGAACTCAACATCAGGAGGGCATATTTCCCAAGAAGACAGGGGTGAAGGAGAAGCTAAAAGTCAGCCAAAATGTAATTTTGTCGCCAGTTAAAAAATGCTGATGCAGAACATGTTTCTGCTGCTTCTGGGACATTCCTTTTTTTTTTCTAAAGAAAAGCTTTCTTGTATTATGCAAGATTAAACAGTGACAGTAATAATGGTTCCTGAATTAGAAGTTAACACAAAAAAAAAAAAAAAAAAAAAAACGTCCTTCCACAGTTGCTCCTGTTTTGCATATTTGTAATTGTTTCTGATGCTGCCTACTGGCTGGCAGGATAAAACACACTACAAAGTAATTACTTAATGGAATCATATTACTTGTTCCCATGACATAATAAAATATGACATTACTTAGCTAACACTATTGAAAGGGTAAGATAAGTTGTGATATGAAGATTCCTCTTGCCTCATTCAGTCCTAAAGACGAGACAAGAATATTTGAGTTGGCGGTAAAGAATAAGCCAACAACAATTGACATCTGAATTTAAAATGTGCTTTAAAGTTCTTCTACAATCAAAATTCCTAAAGAATACAGGAAGGATCATCGTTTTAGAGCGTGACACAAAAGTTCAAATGAGACTTGTGGCCACAAGCAAAATTTCTCTTGTCACAGTTGGTTAAAAACATCACAAGCACATAAAATACAAACGTTTCCTGGTCAGGCATGTTTACATTTTGTATTAGTTTGACATACTGTTATATACCTAAACATAATGTAACAGTACCACAAGTAGAGAAGTCATGAAGTCAGCAAACTGACCACAAAATATCTATTTAAAGTGCTTACATTAGCTACCAATAGCTATTACAAGCTACTGGTCATACCAGACCAAGTAGGCTGTATCAGCAAAATCCCTAAGTGTATTGAGTTAAAGATGGATTTTATTCCTTATGAATTCACCTTTTGATTTGTAGGCCGAAGATCATGTTGCTTCTCTTTTCAAAAGTTGCAGATTCACTTTAAAGGTATCCTGTGGAGCTTTTGACTACTAAAAGTGCCATGGTGCAACGTTTTGATGAATAGGTTTCCTTCTATTTGGATGTTGTGCACGTTCATGAGGGCACGAATGGTATAATACGCATTCCTGCCAGTGGTTTCACACTGTTCCACTGATCGGCAGGTAACGTGCCAAGAAAAGCAGAGATGCGCCAGCAAAAGGCAGGGAATAAAAGGACTGTAAGTTAGCAGGTTTCCAATTTTTTTTGTCAAGTCAGCCTTGAAAATGTTTTACAAGGAAGGAAATGCATTCAACATGTTTGCTATGCCTCAAGGATACACACATTTTGGTGAGGAACAGTTAATGTAAACATAACTCCATGGGGTGCCTTTAGGGAGCGAGAAGAGTACCTCGTTCATTTTCAAGTAACACAACTCACCAACGCTGATAGTAAGTGTCTATACTATACCGACCTCCGCGCTGAGCCAATTGTCAAGTAAAACATGATCACGGATTTTTGTTACCGCTCACACTGTAAGTATCTGTATTTATATGCACACCCCACAGCTCTTACAGAGACTATTTTCATATTCATAATCTTTGACTCTGTCTTAAATATTTTACAGGTTTCCTGTAGGAAAAGGCCAGACACATGAATCATTACCTACACTAACACACCTCGTACAAGGTAATTACAGCCATGAGTAACACGCTAACCCTTCAACCTGAAAATCTGCTGATGCAGTGAAATGCTTCAGCCACTGGGGCTGCACTTACAGTACAGACTCTGATTTCTCAAACTTAATGTGTTCCTTTGGGGAAACAGGCAGACACACACATATGTGTGTGCACGCACACACACACATACACACACACACATTTTAGGAGATGAACAACAGAGAAACATAGACAGAGGCGTACTGACAGTGACAGAGAGACAGAGCAAAAGGAAACTGATTACAGTAAGTACCAGCCCCCGCCATTACAGAGAGTACTTGAAGATAATAATGTGGCCATGAGCCAAAGACGCACGCACACACCATTTGACAAAAGGGATACACCCGTCCACCTCCCACCTCCCCACCTAGCCCCGCCCTTACGTCGGGCCTCGTACTAAGGAGGTTGGAAAAGTCCGCCTGGCCCCCAGACGTCCACGTTCCCTGGCTCCTTCATCCATCCAGTCTAGTCCAGCCTGACAAACTAATGGAGAGTAATCAACTGTCAGGGCGAACACGCCGCGCACTACATCTCCCGGCTTCCCGTACCATCCCCCCTCCTGCACCCCAGCTCCCTCCCACCGCCGCCACCAAACTCCCCTCCCACCATCATTTCAGCTATAACTGTCATGAGCAGAAATAACAGAGTGATGGCTATATATAGCGCCCTGACTCCTCCCTGGCCTAGAGCGCACACAAACACACACAGATTCTTCCAGGAGCACATTCATTTCCCATTTGCTTACCTTAGCCATAATGACCTCCATTATATATTTAACTTTAATCTAATCCTAATTCTACACCTAATCATAAATTTACCTTGACCCTAACCCCAGCGCTGATGTTTGTCTTCAAAGCAGCTATTGGCTAATCAAAAAGTCTGTAGAAGTTGGCAGATGACATTACACTCTACTTTGTAAATCAATATATCTGACATCTTCCTGCTCCTGGCAAAAGGATGGAACTCAGTGTGTTTACAGGCAATCTAATCATTTGATTATAATGAGTGTAAGAACACTACTTTTAATTATTGCAACTGTCATTTTAACACCTTAACCAGGTTATTTTAATAGTCTAATAATGGAGCTGGATTACTCTTTTAAAAGACTCTGGGTATCAGTATGCTTTAGTCTGATCTTGTTCGTTGGTTTGGTTCTGCGTGCAAGCTGCAAAATGTCATGGGAGTGAACTGGAAGCAAAGCAGTGTGTCTGAAAACTAAGTGGTATGCCTAGGAGTGGAAGAAGAGGAAGGGGTTCAGCTTCCCTGTTTAAACTAACAGCATCAGGAATATTGGCTGTGCTTGGTGAATTCATTAGTATTTCACTCTTAATTTGGACCTTCAAGGTAAACAACCTTTTTGTATGCATGTAAACATATTGACTGTGTGTCATCAGACAAGTGGAACATGCTATATACAGTATGCGTATCAGCATGCAGCCATGCTATTTATTTGCACCAAATACTTTACTGGCTCTTTAGCTGCTAAATGCTCCACTATGTTCCCCAGCTAGTCGTTAACTTTGGCTGTCTTCCATTTGTTGCTGAGCAGGTAGTGTACAGTGGGTTTTTAGAAAATGAAACGACAAGACTGTTGAGAGTGAGCCAAAACAGTAAAGTTACTGATCGGACATCGTAGCTATAAAGGTCTGTAAAGCCGAGGGGAGCTGCAGATTCAGCTGATAATTCTCTGTAGGTTCATCACTACCAGTGACCCCTTTCACATTGTCATTTAGTACACTGTTATTATAAAAATCTTGATTATAGCAGCTTTAAATTAAAAAAAGTTTAAAAAACCTGTGACAAAACCGTGACAATGTTAATCAATGAATTGAACATAAACTAACCGATCTTAAATCTGCTCTGCCCTAATTCAACTTGACCTTCCTTTACCCTAATCTAACTTAACCCAATCTAATATCTAAATCTAATCTAAACAAACTTTACCCAACAAACAAACTGATCTCAGTGTTGGAAACAATGCCGTCTTTAGGCAAATCATCTGCCTTTGTTGGAAAATTGGGTCCTTTTAAATTTAGAACACATCAACAAACACACATTAATACTCCTCCATACACAATAACACAAATGCAAAGAAGCCCAAAAGCCGTACTTTAGGTGTCGGTATCTCAGGAAGCAACACCCACCTTCCATCTCATAAACACCTCAGACCGAGGAGAGGAAGGAGAGGAGGGGGCTCTACCGGCCTTTTCTGTGTGTGTGTGTGTGTGTGTGTGTGTGTGTGTGTGTGTGTGAGAGAGAGAGAGAGAGAGTGTGCGCGCATCAGTGGAGAGATGCTATCTTTGTAAAGGGAAGTGATTCATTTCCATACTTTCATCCGCAGCACAGGGAGCCTCAGATTCAGTTTGACTGTCTATCTATTACCTTCATAGTTAACTTATTTACATGTTTACAGCTCACCAGGCATGTCAGAGCCAGTATCTCACCAGCTGAAACCTACTGAAAGTCACTAAAAAACATAGTTTGTGATGATCAAACCTGTGACCTTGACCAAAACAAGTTCTACCCAGCAGGCCACCCTTTACTTTGTTTGCATACCCTGCTAGCGAGTTGGAGTCGGTGCCATACATAATTGATGGCCACCAGCAGGATGTTTGGCGTGGACTGGGCTGGAAAATTCTATATCATTAGCACATCGGGAAAGCATGACTGACTAATTGTCACAAAAGAAATTACAACAGTGGCTGCTATACAGGGAGCAGGCGCTAATTAACACTCCATCATTACAAGAAAGTCCTGATGAAAATTACAGCCAGTGTGCTGTTATTCCACATACTGTACTGTACTGTACATCTTCCAAATCTGAATCCTTAATGTTTAAATACTGGTAGGTATAATGGCATTTTCAGAGGGGGAGGTAGTATTATTCAGTAAAATACCACACAGAGCCCATACTTGTAGATTGCAGTGCAGATCCGCCCCTCGCAAAACTTGGGAGGCATATTGCCATCTTATCATGCAGAGGTATGATGCAGTAAAACGCCAAGGTCCTTGAGCTATTCATATAAATTCAACTGTGTATGTGGAAGGGACAATAATTTTGAGTTTTACGACCACGCAGCACAAAATGACCATAACATATCTGCAAAAGGGGACTGTGGGGATAACTGATCAATAACAACCATTGCTATGCATATATTTCTTGCTTCTACTGCTCAACTTGGTGGGCCATACTGTGTTTAGAATAAAAACTCCTACTAAAAGTTAAAGGATTGGGGGTCATACGCATATATAAACATGTAAAAGTAGATAAATTACATTACCCGCGGGTCATTTAAAGCTGATTTTAAGCAGAATGGTAGAAATTCATGTCTTACCATCTTTGCCAATGAGGAAGTCCAGGTAGCGGTAGGTGTAGGCAACGCCCACCTTGGTCTCCACCTGTGGTCTCTTCAGGGTGGAGTAAATCTTCCCTGGACTGCTCTCCTCCGTCGTCGGCTTCATTTTACGCAGCCCGCAGCCCATGGCGCCACAGTGTGTATGTCTGTCTGTGCACGGACCCTGCCAAGCAGGCAAAAGAGACGGGGACAGTGTTTCAGTGTCACTTGTGTGTCTCCGTGTGTAGCAGGCAAGTAAATGAGTGTGCACATGGGTTAGTGTGTACGTGTGGTGCTAAAAATTGGGGCTAACCTGCGGTGAAAGAAGTACTCAGAGTTTTAGCTCTGTAAGTACAAATCATGTACCTCGCATTCTCTTGACCATTTTCCTACCATCCCAGGCAACCAATGGTTTCCATTCATGTCTGTATGATATGAAAATCATTTAGCTGACCCTTAAAACCTGCTTGAGAGGTGCAATTCTTCACATTGAATAACAAATCTGCATGCAATCTACATAATGACTGCATGTGATGCAGTTTAAGAGCATAGCAGCTTTACTTACTTAATCGAATAATCTTAATGACCCTGCTTAGCTCACGACAATAATGTAAAAATGTTACAAATAATGATGTTGTGTGATTCACTGACCATACGTGTTTGTTGCACTGTTGGGCCTACTCTTTGTGACCTCAGCACTTGCTGAGTCCAATGATATCATAAACAAAAGAACTGATGGCCCTAGAATTTGTATTATTATATATATTAATTAATTATTTTATTTTTATTAACTTAAGTCTTTTATGTAAAATATAAATCATCAAAGCCACTCTACTATGGCTACTAAGTGTCATGTAGTGACGTAAAAAGCACAGTAAGTCAGTAAGTACAATACAAGTATAATAAATACAGAATGGAAGAACGTAAGTATGTCAAAACTACACTTAAGTACAGTATTTGAGTAAATGTACATATTTACTGTCCACCACTGGGTGTGACTGGTTGAGGGCCAGCTTAACCTTTCTGTGACATACTATACACAGACGTGTATACACACATCTATGAAAGCAAACATCCATGCACTCGGATATCCATGATTCCTTGGGGATTTTAGAAGGAAAACCAATAAAGAGGAACATGCTGGATAAGCCCCTGTAAATAAATAAATAAACACAAATAAATGAGCTTGATTTTTCACGGGTTCCCTCTCCCTCGTTCCCAGGGAGACCAAATTAACAGAGACAACCGTGGAGGAAGAGGAGGCCTTAAAGAGCCACCTCACCCCAAATGGTTTGTGACAGCATCACTGCCTCTCTCCAGCGACTGTGTTGGGGAGCAGGTGACATCCTATTGTGTGCCACTGATTAAACCCAAGGATGGATGGATGGATGGATGCCCTCCCTCCCATCCCCACCCTCCCTTTTCCACCTCGGCTGATGAGGAAACCTCTCTATTATGCTCCTCACTAATTACAGAACGTCGCAGGGCCTTGACCGGAGACTACCAATCCGAGCTCGTCGCCGCTTCAGAGACGACAGGACAGGAAGTGGGGGGAGTGGGGGGGGGGGGGGGGGGGGGGGAGTTGGGGGTTGGGATTGTAGTAAGAAGTGATTGTAGTAAGAAGTGGAAGAAGTGGGAGGCAAAGTAGGAAAACGTGCAAACGGGGGCTCTGTTAATGAGGTGAATGGCAAGAATGGAAAAGGTGAAAATCAATCAAGAGAGAAAGAGGAAATGGGGGTGGCCGGGTTGGAGATTGTCTGTCAAAAAAAGGGATGCGAGATGGGTTGGGGGGGGGGGGGGGGGGCAGACAGCGGGTAATGCATGGCAAGTACAGTCTGGAGGGAAAAAATTTGTGTGCAATTAGAGTGTGTTGAATAGAAAAAGGGTGATCAACACACCACGAGGGAAAAGGGAGAGAGACAGAGTGAGAGAAGAGGCAGGAGATTCATTACGGTTGTCATGAAAGCCAGTGTTTCCAGTGGCACTTACATGAAAGTCTTTGTTGGGCTTTATGAATCTCAACGTGCACCACAATCATATCTCTACCAGCTTCGGAACAAGCTCCCTGTCTTGTGATTAATACTGGAACACGCTGAGTCCTGCATGCCTCTCAGTTTGTGTGTTCCAAACAGTTGGTGTGTGTTTGAGGTGTACTGAGGAGTTGTGTCTTTTGCGTCTCAGCACGTGCCACACAGGGCTGATGCCTTGCTTCCGTTTTGGAGAACAAAAAAAGCCAAACACAATCTGCAGAAGCCTTCGTTAAAGCCTCTAAGAGCGCTTCAGTCCCCCCTTAAATTGTCACTCAGGACCGCGCTGCACCGTGCTGCAGTTCACCATGCAGCATCACAAATGGCTCTGCCATCAAAGAAAACAGGGTGAAAAAAATAAATAAAATAAAGCCTGAATTGTTCCAAGTCTTGGATTTCCCACTGTTGCCTACAGTTACTTGTAAATAGCTTTTATCATTTCTACTCCTACCCTGGGGAGTGTAGGAACAACAAGAGGGAAGGCGAGGCTCTGTCATGTAGTCTACAAGAGATGGAGAAGAGGTACTCAGAACAATAGGATGGGGGGCTTTGAGGGAGGGGTGCGGAAGGAAAACAAAGTGGAAGAGAAAAAAGGGGGGGGGGGGGGGCTTTTATTTGCATAGCTCCTTGAGACCAGAGAGGAGGCGATGTGAGGCGAAGGCGAACGGGAGTATTTTTAGAGCAGAACTGACAGAGGAAATTTGAGATGTTTATGAATTTTTTTTGGAGTCACTGTTGCCTCAAACCTCCCCTCCGCGGCCGGAGCTCGGGGCTGCTGAAGCCCCCACACACCCCACCTCAGCTCCTCTACGCGCCAATTTTTTTTGGGGGGGGAGATTGACAGGCGGGATTTATGGATGCTTCACGGGGTGGACGGACATTGGGTAGCTACGGAAAAAAAAAAAAAAAAAGAGGGCCATTGATTTCCCTTTTGCTGAATTAGCAACGATCCTCTTGCCATTTTGTTCTATCTTTTGTCTCTTGCTAATGGCATTTTGATGTTTTATTCGATAAGAGGTTTTATTCGATAAGATTCCCCCCCAATAAGCCAAGATTGACGTTCAGATGCTTTGTTGTAGCCGGGATGCACTTAACTTTGGCCCTACTGACCAAAACATCCCACAGCACTTTGTATTGTGCTGAAGGTGAAAGACATCATCAGGGAGGTGCCTGTCTTTCACTGCCGTGTTTTCTATCTGTCAATCAACTCCAGTTTGTCAGTTGAAGGCTTGCTTTGTTTTCTGTGCTCCCTTTGGTCACTGGGGTCATTGCCTGTCGTTTCTCCAGGGGATTTAGCCATTTAGCACAGTATTAAAGCTGAAGTAATTCATTTTTGGTGCAGATAAACTCCCTGCTGACATATTATCACCTTATAAAGTTGTTATTGCAAACTTGTTGGCAAACAGCTGCTTATTTACACTTCCAGAAGACATGGAGCGACATTGACAATCAACTGGACCTTTTCTGGCCACCAAACAAATTCACTCTCCTTTTAGCTCCGTTTTGGTCCCTGTTAACTCCTGAGGGAAATATGAAGCTCTTTACATGCTAAATGCTCCACTATATTAACTAGCCAGCCGCTAACTTAGTTTGTTTTGTACTACGCAAGTAGCGAACAGTTGATTTACCGGAGCTTTTTCACTAAAAACAATAACCAATGACAGCTGTGATAGGTTTTGATCTCAAACAATGCCTAAGAAAAATATCTAGGTCTGGGTCACTGATCTTGTCTTTCCTCCATTTGGTGATCAGCAGGTAGCGTACAGTTGGTTTATCAGATGTTTTTGGAGTGACAGCTGGATTTTCGTGCCATAAAAAGCAAAACAACAAGCTTAAAGAGGCAAGAAAAGCCATGTAGAGCTGGAGACCTGGGTAATAATTATTTATGGATTTGTCACTATGTAGACACCTGATAAAAATACTGAGTAGTGGCGCTTTAAATTGCAGTCGTTCTAATGAGGAATTGGTACTTCATGTGTTTTACATATGTGTAGAAGACAAAAATCCTACATGCACTTACAGACATCACAGCATCGGCAACAAAAAGCAACTGCGCTGAATAATTTTCCTTAATGCTGTCTGACTGAGATCTTCCCCATATTACAAGACCACGTTACAAGGCTTTGATACCAACGTTGCTGAGATCAAACCCAGCAGCATGGGAAGCTTCAGAGTGGATTAATGGAGGAAGACATTAATTAGGACACTGTGTTCTTGTGTTCCTCTCCATGTAGTCTCCCTTTTAAGCCCGCTCTCTCCCACTCTCGCTCTCTCTCAGACTTTGTCTCCTTCACCCTCTTTGCCTTTTTCTGACTTTTGATCTTTTTTAATCTGACAAGTAAAGTGGAAAAGTAGCATCATCCATAGTTTATTGTGAGGAGTAGACTCAAGGGCTCTCTTTGCGGAGTGCTTCAAGACAGCATCACATGAATGAGAGGACAAGACTGACCACACAGGAAAAACAACAGCAGTGGTTTTTGGTTGAAATGCTTGAAATGACCCATGTTTACAGTACGTCTTCCTGACAAACAACTGCCTATGGCTGCGTCGCCCTGAGAAAAATGACGTTACAGCTTACTGCTATAATAGTCTGCTCAGAATTTGCTGGTATGTGTGTTTTATTATGTGTTTCTAACAATATTATATCATAGCAGAAGTGGCCTGAGGGACGTTCAAAACATTTGTTAATACAGTAGAATTTTTTTTTTATATCCAAAACAGAGTTACAGTGGAGTCTAGAACCCAGTCTAGTTTTCCATAACATGTTCTTATTATAGATAAAAACTGATATTTCCAAATTATATTATCAATAAAATATATATAACATTACATAGTATGGGAGAAAGATGCATTTTAATTCATGTTGATGAATCAGATTCCAGACGAACAAAGCTCCTTCCTTTGTCCATCCATCCGTTATCTATACTGCTTGTCCTTAGAGGGTCCCAGCTGACATTGGGGCGAGAGGTGGAGTACACCCTGTACACCCCGGTCAATCACTCAACCATTAACGCTCACATTCACAACATTCACAGGCAATTTAGAGCCACCAATTGACCTAACCTGCATGTCTTTGGTCTGTGGGACAAAACTGGAGTACCCGCACAAGCCCGGGGAGCAACATACAACTCAATAACAGATAATGTTAATAACTTAATAACACATCTGGATATCTGTAGCTTGGTTCATTGGTTTCAGACTTTGTTTGAGCTCTGGTCCATTTCGTGTTCACACTGGCTTTTTACAAACAAACTAAGAACTGTAATATTGAATCTAGGTGAGCTCACACAGTAATAATTGACCATGAGCATTATAAGTCAAGACCTCATGTCATATCGTCTATAAATGGTGACAAACAGATACAGTAGAAAGAGGCATTTTGTTCTGTTCTGTTACGGGAAGCCAGTAACTGTAAGGTTGCTACATTTCACTCACTATTTACTGGGGAACTTCTAAATTAGTCAAGTAGGACACATACTCAACACATTTCTGTTTTCAGGCATTTTTACTTTCTGGTGTATCAGGGAAATTCCCTGCGCTCATGTGCTGACATGCTCAGGTGTTACCACGGTTACCAATCTACCTTGCATAAATATAGGCTATACATCGCCTGTAGCGTACAGACGAAAAGACTTCTTTCTTAATGGTTCACCATTAGCAGATGGATTTGACAGCAGTTTAGCATTTGAATTAAATCACATACTCAAACAGCACCAGAGTTCAACTGACAGCTTTCACGGCAGCCTACATGAACAAATCTGAACGGGTGAATGGAACGGAGTTCAACTGAACCAAACAAAACAGGTTAGGTGTGAAAGCACCAGTTGCCTACATTTAACCAGACCTTAAACATAGCGCCGGCAAAGAAGAAAACGCTCACATGGGTTGTCTTTCTGGTACAAGCACTCACAAACAGCCTGTTTTGAGGAAAGGTCACAGGACACACAGTCGATATGTCCAATAGCTTTATGTCTGGTCAAAATATCCTTCACTAAGTTTCACTCTCTGTTGCTTCGGATGACAGTGTTTGCTGAAATTGTTAACATTTGGAAATATTTGGAAATCCCCCACTCTTCCTTTCCTTCCGTCCGTCCATCCTGACCACCTTGAATCCTCACCTCAGTGGGACAGAGAGGATGGGAAAAAGAGGGGCCCCGAGAGAGAGAGAAAACACAACAATGGACACTGAGGCAGGATGTTAATGCTGTAACATTTAGTGATTACACAGTCCTTTTTAGAGAGGGCCCCACTGTGTGTAGCTATATATACTGTACATGCCATTCACAGGACCCTTTTTAAAAATTCATCTGATTAGAAGATATAATCCACCAAAAACCTGTTTGAATATAGTACTGTCTGCCTGTAGCCTTGAAAGGCTGGTAGTTCCTCGTGCAGTTAGCCTTATCTACACCTGCTCACACTTCTCGTGAGCCTCAGACAGAAAAAGCTAACCTAACTAGTAGGCATCAAACAGATGTATTTAGCTACATGTTGGCATATTTTGGTAAAAATAGGACATTTTGGACAATACAAAGCCTACAAATGGACAGCGAAGAAGTGGATTATGCTGCATGAGTGGCTTGAAAAGCTTCTATAGACGCTTTCACACTTGAAAATGGGTCACCGTTTGAATCCATCAATTATAGTGAATCTGAGCCGACTACGTCTGTCCGTCCCCCACAATGGAGCCACCATTTAAGGTGCAGGGGGCTAAAATTTGATGTTTGAAACACAGGATATCAGTTGAGTATTCCTATTCTATATCTGTATGTGATAGCAATAGGAACCCCCTGGGCAGAAGTTCACAATTCATGTACTGCCTGGTGCTTGCAGATTAGGTTAAGAAGGCCTCCCTTTCTTTGCTGCACTACAATTCGCATGCTAGTGTAATATCCACTAGGCCATAAATCAGAATAGGCAATGGTTTTCAGGGTCTTAAGTTTAGAGGGAAGTTTTGTTCCATTCTCAACAAACTGTAAAATTCATAATTTACTGTAAGAAGGTCAGAATAGAAATATTGTGACTGAATGTGGGAGGCCCCCAAAACATTTATACATTGAAGAAGCTTATACACAGACATCTACACATCTAAACCCTTAAGCACTCCCAAGTAGAGCCATGGGTGCCGAAGGTGGAATTGCTTTTTCTACTTTACGAATTTGTTACATTTGCTTTGAATGCCCAAGGACGACACATAATGGCAAAGCATGCTGGAGAAGGAAAAAAATGGATGATGAGGGGTGATGAGCGAGGCGGAGAGAACAGGCAAGTAAACAATGGTGTCTGTCTGAGATTCTCCTCTGTTTCAAGGCTCTGGGTGGCTCAGCGGTTTGCCACGGCCTCGGCCAACCTTGTCTCCGTACAGTCTCAAGGCCCGGTTACAGTCCGTCCACACACACACAAATACACACATGCAATGAGGGAGCTATTGCCATGGGAACCAACCCCTCTATGACTATTCCCTTCTCAGGAGAATAATAGGCACCAATCTTTTTCAACCTCTCTCTCTCTTTCATTGACAGTTTCTCTTTCTTCTCTCTTTCTGGTCGCTACAAGTTCTCACCCCTCTTCATCACTAGGACCGGCGCCCTCCGGCGTCCCCTTTTCCTCCTCCTTCCTCTCCTCCATGTGCAGGAGCAGACACTTGTGTCCTCCTGTTCCCCTCCTTTTCTCTCTGCATGTCTTTGACAGTCATGAGTTTGATTTGTTATGCATAATCTCTCCACGCTGGGATTTGTACAGTTCTCACACGTGAAAAGCAAAACATTATCTCAACCGAACCGGCACAAACACTACGCTGGTTGTTTTTCAAGCTGCAGCCAAAGAAACATGGTGAAAGAAGGATTGTTTGTCATTTCAAGAGAGCAGGAGAGGAGAACACTTGGGTAAAACTAGAAAATTCTTTGGTTGCCCCCTTTTCATTCATTTTTCTCTAAAACACGGAGGAGTTCGAAGAGATTTCCCGTGAGTGACTCATTGGTTTCTGTGAACTTGCTCCAGGCAGGTCATTTTTTATTAAAGCCAAAGCCAAGTTCTTTCAGACTATCGACATGTCCATGTTGAACATTACCCAATCAATACTGCTGCAATTTTCTTGACCACCCATTATAACAGGAGTCAATTTGCCTTCTAGAAATATCTGGCGGGGGGGCTTTTTTTTCCTTTTTCTTTGGTTCGAGGCTGAGCTACTGCACAACTGGCTGAATATTGGCTCTTATGTTTTCCGTCTCGCCTGGAGGATTCATTCTAATATGCCGTCTCAGGTCTAGGGCAATGCCAGAGGCTTGAATAACTCAGTATCTTCAAAAGCACGATCACTGTCACCTAGCGGGGTAGTGGGGGGGTAATAATCTTTGCCCGAGATCTTGTAACTAAGCATTTCAGAGGGAAAAGATGTGAGACTTTGCAGCAGAGGCTGCAATCAAGATGACACCCTGTCATGAGAACTGAAAAACTCACGCCTTATCTCCCAGTGTGTCATTCAGCCATGTTTACTGCCCAGTTTATATTACTGCCAATAAGGATGCCAAATCTGATTTCTGTTCAACACAAGACGCCAGAGTTTCTATCCAATATGCACCAAACCGTAAAACAAAATACCTGGAATTAAACACTGAATGTCCCTAAAATACAAATTACTCTGCCAACCAAAGACCAAACCAAAATGTTTGCCCTCTCTTAGATTTTGTAAGAGTGGAAGTCACCTTCCAGCAACTTATTTTGGAATCAGATCCTTCACATTTCTCTGGCATCAAACAAGCGCAGCATGAAAAGAGAATAAAATTAAATTAAGATGGCTTAAAAATAACTACCTTTCAATTAAATGCACCCTAAATTTAGTATAGAATGTTCTGGTATTTTGTCGTGTCTGTCTGTGGGTGTTTGTCTATACATACGAAGTAGAGAGGAGTACACATTATGGTTTACACAAGCCAATGCTTGCCAATTACCTTAATCAAATTTCACACCACACAGGGGGATTCACTGTGCCCGGATCAGATAGCAAACATAAGTTGATTAAAATACATGTTTGCTAAAAGACTGGAGCGAAAGAAAATCAACACAGGCTCAGAAAATACACAAACTGATGGATGGAAGTAAGGCTTCAGAAAGTAAACGAGTAACGTCTGAAAAACTGTATGTTGTAACAGACAGGCTTCTTGGTTTCCGTGTTGATTATACAAGAAAATAGTTTTGGAGTGATTTTAAAGGGTCGGTTTGCTCAAATTAATTTCTGACCTACCTCCAGTGGTTTTATGATATGCAGTTAGTTTTACATGCCTAAGGTGTAAAGGGTCATAAATCTGCGCAAACATTGGTAAGTTATCAATAGAGGTTCATGGATCTAACTTTCTAAAAAAAAAAGCATAAAGTGTGTGGAACAAATGTTAATAAAGCCATTAATAAAGAGTCATTCTTCACTTTCTAATAAGCTAAACCAAATTTCCTCTGGTGGGATAATAAAGTTTGACTTGTAAGTCGTCACCAAAGGTTAGTAAGTCATTTGCAATTCTATGTTAATAATTTATCAATAATGGGTTTTACAAGAATCCATTAAGCCTGCAGTTGTGTGTTAAAGGTCCAGATTAAACAATAGGTCCAGATATTTCAAGTCTATCAAATATAATACTTGCCCATATGAACATACATTGAAATAGTTGCTGTAATCATTCCTCCTGTCCGTCCTGTCCATGAAGTGATTACTTCCTTGCATGACTACAAGAGAGGATTTTAGGAACTGCAGCAGTCTGTATTAACTAAATCAAGTGGGAATCTTTAAAAGTTTTTTAAGTATAAAATCCTTATGTTTGTTACATTTACTCCACTGCAGCTCAGCACAGAAGCACTGCCAGGGACACAAAAATAACTTTGTTCTCAACTGATACTTTCATATTGTTTTAATCTGCATTTTAGTATGAATTTTGCCTTCCATCATTTACATTACAATAGGAAAGTATCACTTCACGGCCAGTATGGACAGGAGGAATGATTACATATGGGCATGTGAGTATTGTGTTAAGATGGACCTGCAAAACTCTTAACTCTTCTTCAGTAACTTTTTGATAAAAAGCTTTGGAGTGAGAACACAGCAAATGGGATGAAAGAGGATAAACGCTCGACAGAGAGGTTTTTCACAACCTGGCAACCCATACACTATTCGTATTAATAGCTTATAACTGATACAGCATTAGTAAATAATGTATCAACTATTAATAAAGCCATTAGTTACATCTTAAAAAACATTTATAATGGATGCCTTGTTAGAAAGTGGTTTATCATTTTTTCAGTGCTGTGAATTCCACAAATTAAATGTCACTCACCTCCACTGTATAGGGATTGGAGGCAGAGATGGATATCACAAACCTGGGCAAATAAAACCAATCTGCGAGGCTACATATCATTGGAGATAAGTAAGAAAATATGTTGGGGTCTTTTTTGTAATTTGGGTGAATTAACCTTTTAAGGTAATGGTTTCTTCACCTTTTGCCCTACACAATGAATCGCTTTTCAAAGTGACATTGTAGCAAAGCAAAGCCCAAACCACAATCACTACCACATTTCCAACAGCGGAGCTTCAGAGTGGCCAGTATAGGATGCAGCCACATGGGGTTTCTATGGCTAAGTGTTTTCCTCTGTGTTTGTGTGTGTGTGTGTCTATGTGTGTGTTTACGTGCTCACTGTGTACGTGCAGGATGTACGCATGCTCACGTGTGGTAGTGCATGTGTTTATTGCATGTGATACGTATTCACTACATCTACTCTGTGAGGCACACACTTGACACGGCGCACATGGCTATTCTTTATCTCCGTGTGCACGTGCCCGTGTGTGGTTTGTGTGTACAGTGTGCACCTACTGTGTGTGCGTTGGTCCGTAAGGCTGTGAATGTGTGTTTTTATTTGTATGTCATGCGTTTTACACCTGTTGCCTTTTCGTTTTAAATGTTTGTGAAGCCACATGTGCGCACATATAGATGTGTGGTGTGTCTTCTTGTGTTTGTGTTTATGCTTGTCTGTGTGTGTGTGTGTGTGTGTGTGTGTGTGAGAGAGAGAGAGAGAGTGTGAGTGTGAGTGAGAGAGAGAGAGAGAGAGAGAGAGAAAGATTTTGTGTACATCATGTTTCAATGCATTTGGGGTGCTGCCCATATGCTGTATGCCTTCTGGGTAATTTTATTGCAATGTTTCTGTGTGTGTGTTTATTAGTGTGTGTGTTTCCATGCGGGTGCGTGTGTGTGCGTGTGTGCGTGTGCGTGAGACAGACAGACAGACAGACAGACAGAACTCCTGACCCACCAACACTGTAGAATTAACGCAGCCCGACGCTCCACAACTCAGCAGCTGGAACTAATTAACAGCAGTTCAGTCAGACTGAGCTCCCTCACTCACTTTCTCTCACACACACACACACACACACACACACACACACACACACACAGTTCTCCTCTTCCCCCGGCCTTTCCTCTCTCTCATGCCCTCTTCCTCCTCCTCCCTGACACCCCCCTCCCCCCCTCACCTCCTGCCATCGCTCAACTTGTTTTTCCCCTTTAAACCTCCTTGTCTCGCTCACGCACGGCCGCCGGGGTGAGCCGGTGCACCGGAGCGCACAGCCCGGGCATGTAAACACGCACTTGTACAGGCGGACACGTACATGTCGGCAGGGGAAACCCACACTTCCACCCTTTGAAACGTGCAGTACAGTAGCTCACACATCATCATCATCATCACACACACTCTCTCTCTCCGCTGTCTCTCGCGTCGCCTGTGGGGGGGGGGTGTGAGACAGCACGCCCGGCACGTCCTGAACACACCGTCAGGGTCCGCTGTGATTGGATCCAGGTAGACATTTTTGGCATTCTCGGGCCCTCTCCGTACCATCCTGCGCGCATGTGACTTCAAAACAACCAGACCTACTGATGTGTATGATGAATGCCCGGAGTGCGTGCGCGCGCGCGTGTGTGTGTGTGCGTGTGCGTGTGCTCGCAGTGGACACGGAGCTTTTCTCTCGTCGAGCACGCTGCTCCGAAGCCAAACTTGCGGCTTGCGGCTCCGTCTAATGAATCAACTCTCTGCGGTAAACAATTGCAGCCGCGCGGTCCAAGTTGGCCCTGGCTGCCGTCCGGGACACACACACACACACACACACACACACACACACACACACACACATCTGCCTGGAAGTTCCCATCCGTGCACGCGCTGCTGGGGAAAGCCGCTGGACACAACAAGAGAGCCGACCTACCTGCTTCACGATACCTGTCGAAAAGTTCACTGCCCGGCAGAGACTGGACCAGAGCTGCCGGCGGAGAAGCGCATTCCACTTGGGAGGGCGGCGGGCGCCGAGAGACGGGATGGAGGACCGGGTCAGATCCGGTCCCCGGCGAGCCGGGGGCGACGTTGCCGTGGAGCCGGCTCGGCTCGCGGGAAGCACTGGCCTCGGGCAGGGACCGTGACGCGCGTCGTCGGCTCCGCGGGCTCGGCGGCGGCTCGCGTCGTCTTCCTCCTCCCCGGACAGCGGAGCTCTGACACACTTGTAGGCTCGGCGTGTTTAGGTCATGCTCGAAGTATGCCTGTCTGCCGATGTTCTGCAAGCTCAGGGAAACCACATCCTGTCACATATTTACCTCCCTCCCCTGTCTCTCCCTCCCTTTTTCTCTCTCTTTTTCGGTCTACCTTTTCTATGTGCTGTTCTCTCCCTCCCTCTCTCTCTCTCTCTCCCTCTCTGTGTGTGTGTCTTCCTCTCTCTCCCCTGTGATTGTCTGAAGCTGCTGAGCGCTCTGACCCAGCGTCTGGCTCCGCGCTGCCTCTCTCTCTCCAGCAGCCGCACCGGTTCCACTCGGCTGAGTGAAGAATCCATCTGAGGAGGGGAGGGGGGGGGGAGGAAGAGGAAGAGGAAGAGGGGGGGCTGCATGACAGAGGGGAGGTCGAGATGGGGGCTTCACTGGGAAATACCAGAGTTAGGGAGAGAGGGGGGAGGAGGAGGAGGAGGAGGAGGAGGGGGGGGGGGCTGGGTGTTGTTTAGGGGAGAGACGGACTAAAGAAAGATGGGCCGACAGGAATAGTAATCAATAGTTGGTTTGAGAGAGAGATGGAGAGAAGTAGAAAGAAAGAGTGCTGTGCCACATAGTCAATACATGTGCACACACACACACAGGCACAGGCACGTACACACACACTCACACGTGCAGGCAGTGGGGATGGCTGGAGTGTTTTTTTTGGGGGGGGGGGCGGGGGAGCTGGTGATAAGTTTGACCAAAAAAAAAAAAAAGGTAAGGGGAAGAGGTGTGATGGTTGTTTTGCTGAATACAGATGTGTATTTGTGTGTGTGTGTGATCCTCAGTACTTCAGTCTTCTATAGTGGTTATGCATATTTAATATGTCCAGGTCAGGACCCCCTATAGCTCTGTATTTATTATTTAAGCCAGTTGGGACCACCACTCTGGAGAAACAGACTTCTGATACATAAACTGTGATTTCCACCACAAGCACTGCTTCTATTTGACAACAAAAACAACAGCAGAGATCCATGTTGGTACAGATATCCTCGCTGGGGGCAAGACACTGCTGACATCAGGGAAAAAGTTTCCATCACCATTAACTCTCTGCAATGCTTAAGATGTATTGATGGGTACGGTAAATGACTGCATGGTTTGACCCTTGTTTGGTGTTTTGTGCTGACTGCGTTTTACTGTACTTGACAAGAATCGAGCCATGAAATTTCGCACGGCTGTTTGTGCTCCCCGGGAAGTGAATCCTAATAACTTTGGTGATCCCCGGATTTTCATCAACCGCATTCACCAGATCAATGATTTTTAATTTGTCCAACATTCTGGTGTGTGTCCAAATACTTCCTAACTACTGTCATTATTTTCAGACTCAGCTGTGTTGTGTTCAGTGTGTCAGCATGCTAACATGCTAAACCAAGATGAAGACCATGCTATGCGTTATACCTGACCTAGCATTCAGCTCACAGCACCTCTGTCTCACAGTACAGTACGTACAACCTGATAGCTGCTAGTATGGCACAGCGTTTTCCTATTATTCCTATAATATCTTTCAGCTATAAGCAAGCAGGTGCTTATTCAGAGTATGAAACAATTGTGGGAAAGAAAAACAAATCACAATCTTAAGACAAATTTTTACATATCCTGCGATCTATCTAACAGACAAAAAATGCAACTGAAAGCATATCCTCATAAGTACGAGTGGGAATTTAATCCAAATATATAAATTATAAATAATGTTTGTCAAAAATGTATTCATTGACAAGCCAAGCAGAAAAGACAGCTGAATAAGCGGAGAGACAGAAGAAGACTTGCTTTTTGATGAGTTGCTATAATTACTGGTGAAGAGTTCCACGTACTGTGGTTAGGCTTACTAGCCTCACACTATGTAATCATGACATTGGGCTCTTCTCAAAGTCATATTAGCCTAATAGGGGATTCACCCGCTCATTTGCCAGGGTTGTAGCTGCCTTTTCAAGGAGAGCTCTCGATGTGTCGCTCAGACGTTGCTACGAGAATCTAACTCCAGGCTGCAAATTAATGATATGTCTCTTTTAAAAATGGAGCTTTCCTGCGTCTGTTTGCTGTCACATCAGGAGCCCCATTAGACTTTAATCACCCTTCCTGAACGCACGAGCGGAAACTGCCAGCACGTGTCTGGATCTGGGCAATGTGCGTCCAATTTTGGAAGGGCATTTTTCAGCATCAGGCCACCTTCACGTGAAAAAAAGGTTCAACGCTGGAAAGGAAAAGGCTCATTCTGGCAAATCTTATCGTTGAAACACCCATGGAGAGACCTGAGGCTGGGAAAGGGAAAGGGAGATTGTGAACGTTGGGTGGATGCTTGACTGGTTTTCCAGCCCTTTAAACTGAATGAAATCAAACAGATGCCAAAATGCTCAAGGCTTGAATGATACTAATGATCACCCGCAGTGTAATTGCCAACATGCTTTAGCTTTGGATAGTAGCTTAAAAACATGCCAGAAAGTGAAAAACATAAGTACCGTATGTGGTAAGACATTTACATGATGTCATCTTCAAATCATACACTTCGATAGGTTCATTGTTTAGGTCCAAATGAGGTGTGTTTAATGTTCTGTAACTTGATGGAAACTTGACCTTACTGCTAAAACGACCACAAAGGGCGCCCTGCTGAATGTCTTTTTCCCCCACTTGGAGAACTGTGGGACAACTGGAATGGGACAAACAATGTGAGACAAGTTATAAAGATGGGAAGCCAAGCATTGTGTTTGTGCAAGCTGGTGTGTGTGGAAGCATCAGTCTTATATGAGTGGCTGAGGACTCAAGACAGACAGCTGATTGGACGGTGGCTGTGAGTGGAACAAAACACATCACTGAGGGAGGCTAAATGAGTCTCCTCGTTCTGCTGTAAACATTGTTCAATCACAGGGTCTTTGGTGTTAAGGGGTTTCATGCAAAGCGCGTGCACAGTTGTGTTCACTGGACCTCAGCTCCTCTGTAACTAGAGATGTGACACTGCCCTCCAGTGTTTAGTGTGGAAAGTGAGCTTTTAAAAAAATGAGTCACATGGTAAAGGACATGGATATGTCTTTCAATGTGGCCTTGCTTTTACTGTGCCTCTTGCTCTGCGGATCATTTGCTTGAATGAAGCATAGCAATGTCCTCCATGGCATATATTGTCTTTACTTAAATGAACATCCTTTTTTATTATTTTTTTTTTAAATTTTATATTCTTGGGCTGCATGCATTTAGCAGTTTTTTCCGTTTTCACTAATATACCTGACTTAGGTGACAGGGATGAATGAGAAAAGATTTCCAACAAAAGCCTTCGACCTTTTTGTCACATAATTTCCACCAAGCCACGCTGCATTATGCTGTCAGTGCTCTGCCCAGGGAGTCCGCCTGTAGCTGCACTAAGGGCTGTCTAGCATTCTGTATTATAATAGCTACTATTACTTTAAACGGTGTGCCTTCATTCTTACCTAATGGAAAGAGTTTTTGTTCCAAGAAAACTATATCTGAATGTATGCAAAGCAGTTGGTACATAGAGTACTACACCCATGATATCAATCATCGCATAGAACGTTTAACACTGTTGACAGTGGAGAGCAAACTGACTGCGGTTTGCATTTTGTATTGTGCTGCTGTACCATTTATATGGAGCTGGGTAGACACATTGTAGCTTTATCAAATATATCATGGACTTGCACTTTTAGCCAAGCTACAGTATGGCTCTCCAGATGGCCATGTCCGTTTGTCTGTCAGTTGGTCATTCCACCACTATGGGCCAATATCTCAGCAATTATTGTATGGATTGCAATGCTGTTATGGACAGAAATTCATGGCTCCCATCTCTAGCACCACCACCAGGTCAATATTTTCATTATCCATTAATACATCTACCTGATGGATTGGCACCAAATGTTGTCTAGACATCCATGTTTCCAAGAAGATGAATTATTTTGGTGATCCTCTAACTTTTCCTTAAGCACCATCATGGGGTTCACATTTGGGGTTTTGAGTAGAATATCTCAGCAGCTTTGGGATGGATTGGCATGAAATGTGGTACAGACATTCATAACATTACATATCATTCATTTGACAGATGCTTTTGTCCAAAGTGACTCACAATTATGCATTCAAACTCAAAAGGATCAAGAGCTAGATGTCATAATTTTCTGATGTAGCAGTAATGAGATTTTAAAGTAATGTTCTTTAGCATCAGGAGAATTAAAGCATGTGTAATCATAGCAATATACTCCAACATCTTTTACACAAAGAAAAATAAAATAAATCTATATATTTCATAAAAATGAAAAACAATGCGAAAATGCGAAAACAACACTCCAAGAGTAAACATACTCCAAGTAGAACTTGTCTTTGACCACTAAGACTGTTTGACTCCAACTAGCCATTGTACAGTATAACAAATGACACAATAACGCATTAAGCAAAGAGGCGATTACAGCATAATGCTTATTGTGCCTTAAGTTGCATAATCAAGAATCAACAGAGAGGAATGTGTTATGTTCCAAGCAAGCAAGGTCGCTCCAAAGATAAAATTCTGCTTTGTCCACACATAGTTTCTTACAGTGTCAGCAATCCAAGTTGCTTCTGTATTTCACACAGTTAATCTACAGACATAACACAAAACAAAAAACAACAATAAATACTAGAAATGCATGTACTGTACTGTATTTAGAATTTCTAAATAAAACAAGTGAAATATTACAGGTAGGCTTATCATCAAAATAAGTATAATATAGTTACATATTTAGACTATCTTGACTGTTATCTTGATTGATCATAATAATCCTGTGGATTATATTATTATATTATTTAGAGTGATCATCTGAGAGATTGCCATTTTCTTTTTATCAACATCTTTCGTCCCCTTGCTCTGTTTACTAATGATCATTGTCAATCAGACTATATTTTATCCCTCCTCATGTTATTTGGGTTTTTATCAGCCATAGTGGCTGGCACTCATCCTGAACAACTAACAAGTTTCATTTCTATGTGTTTTCCAAAGACACATTTTAAGAAAAGTTAAAGCAGCGTTAATTGATTTAGGGTAGCGAAACAAGCAACACAACACTGACATATTATCACCTTATAAAGTTGCTGTGGCGTGTTGGCAAATGCTCGCCTATTTACACATCTAGCTGAAACATGAGACACATTAACGTGCCTTTGCAGTTGTGTGTCTAGCCTCTTGATGAATGTAAGCCCAGTGTTCTTTCTCCTCTTTGCTCAGTCTTGGTCTCTACAACTCCTAAGGGAAATATTTGGCTCACCGGCAGCTAAATGTTCCACTGTTTGCTCACTCGCTAACTGTCTTTTTGCCATTTGTTGCTGTGAAGTCTATTTGAAAACACCTCAGCACTACCACTGGAAATGATGTTGATGAGAGGTTGAACCAAAACAGAAAACCCAAAACAATGAGCTGAAAGACACTAAAATGTTTCGTAGAGCAAAGGGGAACTGCAGAGTCAGGTGATAATTATCAGTGGGTTTTTCACTATGAGTGACACCTTTTGCACTACACGTAATGATTTGACCCATTGTTGATATAAAAATATGGATTAGTGCAGCTTTAAAGACCTCATTTTCTGTAAGATGTTTCCCAGGACAGACTTTGTGTTTGCTTTATATAAGCAAACTAGCAACAAGCATACACACAGACCAGATACTGCACTGTTCATCCATGATGATATACATCACAACTTGAAATGTAAACCTTTGTAAAACATTTTGCTGTCCTTTCTCCTACACGTTGGTCAGAATCACATGATATTTTGCATTCCATGCCAAAGCAAGCAATGGGTGCGTCTTCAGCTCAAATGAGCTGTATTAATTTAATCCATTTACATACAGGACTGTGAGGCTCAATCTTGTAATCTACGAATGCTCCTTCTCTTTTGTTTACCTTCACCACACATGCCTTTCTATTCTATGCTGTGTAAACTAGAGCCAATACATCAGGTAGTCACTACACCCTAGGGTTTAACAATTCCATGTTTACTCCCTGTCAGTTGCACTCTTTTGAAGAAAAAGCATTTTCAGTGCTGAATGATATGTTTGTTTTTGTCCAGTGTCCATTGTGTAAAGCCTTTGGAACTGCTGCATCAATACTAGCCAGAGGGGAATATGCTATACTGTATTCAGAGCAGCTGAGCTGGGTCTATATAAGGAGGTAGAGGAAAGTGCCAACTCACCTACACCCCCTGAAGACCATGGAGCAGGTATGCCTCTGTCCTCTGTCTGAGGTTTAAACCATATACTAAACCTTTTTTATATTTTTTGGATGATACAAATAGATGCATTTATATCTTATAATATTTCTTAAAATAGTGTTTTTTACTTTTTTGATTGACCTTTTAAATTTATAACAAGAAGATCAAATAAAAACACAATTATTCTAGTATACTACTACTACCACTACTACTACTAATAAGACATTTCAGTAATTTGTTTGTTGTAATCTATTTTTAATCTTCATTGTACATAGGTATCTTCCTTTTTGTACGGGAAAATGTTTGCACTCTTGATTTGCATCTTGACACTGCATCAAGGGCACTCTGCCTGCATTGTGGTGAGTACAGTATAAGTGTAAACAAGTTTTTGAATATTAAAGGACATTGTAATATAATGCATTATGCATAGTGCAAGTCTTTTTCATAGACTGGAATGCATGTTTACTCAAGTACAGTACTTGAGTACAGTTTTGACGTACTGATACTGCAAGGGAGTGTTTAGATTTTGTGAGATTTTGTAAATTTTAGACATAAATACTTGGTATTTTACTGTTACTTAATTGAGTACCTTGCAGAACAAGGTTTGCATGCAAAATAAATGATGAACTAATAAAACTTGATCCATTGCTGGAGTGTAATCTTGGTCTCGGCAATATGAAAATTAACTCCTTCTAATATCATTATATTTTATTTTTGAAAATCACCTTTTAGATATTTATTATTGATTGAATCACACTGGACTGTGGTATGGAGACGTTAAAGTGAAATTACATTTTCAGCTGAAATTCATAAATTTCTCATAAAATATCCAACCTAGCCTGACTAGCCAGCAGTGTGTATATCAGGAACAACTAATGTAACATAAATTAGTATTTTCTTTATACGCTTATTTTGAACTGCTAATGCTTTTTGTTTAAAGTAAGTAAAACATTCAGCCTGGTTTTGCTCTTAGTGTAATGTATTTACAATGTGGTACAAATACTTCTAAAAAAGTAAAGGTTTTTTATACTCCCCGATCTACTGATGAGAACTTAACTTAAATTTCTTCTTATTTTCAAATGTACTGTTCTGCGTGCCATGGTGTGTCCACAGCAAGGTAAGCACAATGCATCAAGTGTGTTTAACTTTAAACAGGTATTTTATTTCCAAGCATCAACTCGGAGACCATGCCAAGAAGTCTCCCAATAAGATTACTGGGTTTCTTTTATGTTCTTTTGTTATGTCAAGTCATTTTAGAGTAATTAAACCAGGATGTTTCTGAGTCACATAGAAGATTAAGCCGAGATTAAATATCACTCTTTATTGTTTCTTTAATCTGTTCTTTAACCACTGGTTTTAAGTATTTGTGTATGTCTGTGTGTCTCTGTGTACGCACAGACATTTGCACAGAAAACAAAGCGGTTCAGGCTGAGATCGTTGACCTGCACAATGCCTTCAGGAGAGCCGTTCAGCCTACTGCTTCTGACATGCTGAAAATGGTCAGTCCTGCTTTCTGCTCGCAGAATAAAAGTGGCTAATGATGAAGTAATAACGTTTTCTAATGGTTCTTGGCCTTTGTTTTCCCTCACTTGTGGGAAGGAGAAAAGACAAAAAAAAGGGTGAGGTCCTTTGCATGGTGCCTGAAAAATCATAAAAGTCTGAAGCAGCTTTTCAAAATCAGGGTTGTATAGTTTAATGATTAAGAGCTGACTCAACCTTAATTGTTCTGATGCATCGAAAGCAGGTCAAAACCACAGACTGTATAGAGTTACAAATGATGAATGAATGCTATTTGAAATGTGGTCTGTCATAGATAAATATAATCATTTGAGTAATGTCATTTCTTCCATTTAAATCAACATCCTCTAATCTATTTAATATCGGGAGCTGAGCCCAACCACTGCAAATGCTCTGTACACAGCTGAAAATCTGCCCATCAGCAGGACAATAAAGATGTTATATTATATATTTCCAAAAGAGTTGCACATCTGGAGGTGTAAAGTTTCTGCACGAAAGTAAAAAGAAAAACCTCATGTTTGTATTGGAACTCATGAGTTTTGGCTTTGGACTGTATAAAAAGCACTCCAGCTGGTCTCAAAGGGGAAAGCCACTTCAATCACAATGTTCTTGTTTTAAGGGTTAGAGTGGAAAGTATTTTTAAAGTCACAAATGATCCGATTTGCAAAACCAATATCTTGCGAGAGAATGTGTCTTTTTCTACATTGTGGGTGTCAGTTTGGAATTAAATGCTTGATTTGTTATGTTATTTTGCCTTTTTCTCTTTTACAGAACTACAGTGAGGAGGTAGCAGTCAGTGCTCAGGCCTGGGTTGACAAATGTATTCTGGGTCACGGAGCACCCAACACTCGCATGCTTGATGGTATATTCCGTCTTCCTTCATTCGTCCTTTCTCTTTTTTTGTTTCTCTTTTACCTTGCTCCGCATATGCCAGGACCTTAAATAACTCCTCGGTATAAAGGTTCCCTGTGAACTGACTGACCTTGTGATTGATGGTCGGAGTCACAGTGAACATTATCTTATCTCCAGTCTTAATACCTTCTTTTGATAACAAATTACACAGAGTAGGCTATGCTATCATTAAGGAGATTATCATCAATAGGCCTTTTAATGAATCCTGTTTTATCTTAATAACTTAATCTACTGAGACATGAAAATAAAACAGTGTGTTTGCAGACGCCAAATAATCAGTGCTGCCATGTGTTCCCCACCAACTACCAGGATATGAATTGGGTGAGAATCTGTTCTATTCATCCTCACCTTACTCATGGACGGACGTCATCAATGCCTGGCACAGTGAGGTGTCACACTACCTGTATCCCAAAGGCTCCACCAACGGCAAAGCTATCGGTCACTACACACAGGTAACATTTACCTGTTGCCAGGGTAATGGTAATGTGTTAACAAAGATAATTGTGTTTTCTTTAAGAAAAACAAAGTATGTTGCAATGACAGCAATAACAACAGGTCATACACTAATGTTGCTGCTTTCTTAGTGGATGTTTAGTGGCTATAATCAATATTTTTATATTAACAATGGATCAAATGATTACTTGTATGTAGAAAAGGTTGCTCATGGTGATAATTTACAGATTATTATACACATTACCTGGCTCTGCAGTTCCTACAGAGCACTTTAGCATTCTTCAGCTCATTGTTTTGGTTTTTTGGCCCACAACTTTACAGTTTTGGTTCACTCTCACCAGTCTACTTGTTACGCACCAATACACCACAGCAAATTCCTTGTATGTGAAAACCTACATGGCAATAAACCCGATTCTGATTCTGATCGCATAGTGTTGTTTTCAGCTGCAGCAGGCAGCTGCGAGAAAACTGTAACACAAATAAACAGTAAAACTAAAAGGAGAGTGAATATTGGATGTAAATTGCTGCTGGATGTTTAAATAAGAAACTGTTTGCTAACAAAATCAAGTTAAACTTAAAAGGTGATAATATATGATAAATATATGATAATAGGTTAACAGCTAGTTTCTGCTGCCCACAAGTGGCCAAACAAATCTGTTATTGCAGGTTTATTGCAAGTCCTACAGACGAAGGACCAATATTGCCTCTGAGCTTCACCAATCTTTTATAAAAGTGTCTTGTAGCTTTCTGTTGCTGTGTAGTTTTTTTTTTTTTTTTTTTGTAATTTCACGACAGATTAGAGACTGTTTTTTGCTTTCAAAGAGCCTTTTCTGTGTTTCAAATTATTCATTTTATGGTGAATTTAATGAACAAAATGAGTGTGACCAATCCTGATATAACCAAAGGACTTTTCAAAGAAACTGGAGCGCTAGCTTTTTATTTAAAGCAGTTATCGTTCATGTCTTTTAGCAATAACAAATGGGATGTTTTTTAATCAGTTTTCTCACTTCTATTACAAGTTACACCTAAAAGTATTGACCAGGTATTTCAAGAAGTGAAAGTAAAATTATAATCAATATGCACAACTATTTAGAAGTCCCCATATTAAAGTGGCGCTGAAAACAATGACTTTTTGTTTTTGTTGTCAGGTGGTGTGGAACAGCTCCTACAAAGTTGGCTGTGGAGTGACATTATGCCCGAACAACATCTATTTCTATGGCTGCCATTATTATCGAGCGTATGTGACCCTCACTGGCCCTCCATGACCATGTTTTACAAGTAATTTCTGAGAGAGCTTAACAGTGGTGGAAAAGAATAAATTATGAAATAATCTATATTAATCAGAGGTTAGTTTTGAGAGGTTAAGGTAATGATGGGGGAAAAAATGTTCTAATTTGTTTAACAGAGGAAACTTCAGGAGATGGCCACCTTATAAGGCTGGACCTCCATGTGCTTCCTGCCCCGAAAACTGTGACAACAAACTCTGCAGTGAGTAATATTGAGATATTATGACTAAACATGCTCTGGGTTCTTTGTCTGGCAAATAGGCTGAATATTACAAAGAATATTGTCTACTGTGGTAGAAAGAAAGACAACAAGCTAACTTCTTTATTGTTTTGTCTATTTTTTCATTGCAGCCAACCCCTGTCCTTACATAAACAAGTACATCAACTGTCCAATCTTGAAAAACACCACTGGATGCAGCAATGAACTGGTGCATGCCTGGTGTCCTGCTTCATGCAAATGCACCAATTCAATTATTCCAATAGCCTAAAGATAAGACCTTGAGCCTGCAAATTCTATTTTGACTGAAACTGTTTGGACTATTAACATATTTGTGGGTTCTATGTCTGTAAAGCAAGCTAATGTAACTGTTATACCCATGACACAAGGAAAGAACATGTGTCTGGAAAAATCTTGTTTAGTATTGCTTGCCTTAAATTAAAGGGATATTTGAGGTTTTAAAATATTAATCTTTAATCAAAATCTTGGGACACTTGGGACATCAGAGTTTTGAGAAATATTCTCAGTGTTGAATGCACATCATGTTGGATTTGCAGGGTATCATATATTTAGGGGGACATCTCCGACTCTGTGTTATGAACTGCAAAATGTGTCAGCAGAAACACAGTTTTACTGTTAATCCACCCAATCCCAAAACAATATAAATAAAACATATCAGTTCCACACATAATCATACAATAAGCATGATACGGAAAAGTGTGGTGATTGCTGTACTTTTGTTGTGGCTGATAAGAATTAATGCTTTGGTTGTAGCAGTTTGAGGTAATTCTGCTCTCCATATGACATAATTGTGACAATGTCCAGTAAGTGAAACCTTTTTTTCCCTTTAATTATAATAAAAGAGTTACTTCACATACAAGGAGGGTCCAAAGTCACTTTATTGTTGTCCAATGTTAAAACTCAATTTCAACTGTCAGCTGCATATTCTTCATTAAAGCTTGAATCAGTATTGTTATATGTCATTATTACATCCATTTGTATGGTGAAGTATGAAAAAAAAACATTTAGCGGGGTTGGAGAGTATACTCTGATATGAAGAAATGACTGACTGCGACTGAGAGTGCCACTGCCTTCTAACATCATCACTTAAGAAAATATACATATGTGTACTCATTTTCGCTGTATACACCAAAAACGACAAGATGAATCACCTTCAAACACTTGAACCACCTGATGCTCATCTTTGCTTCAGTGTGTAAATGCTACAGGTTGCTGCTTTGAGTGATTATCAACCGGTCCAATGTTAAAGCTCCACTAATCCATTTTTTGTATTAAGAATGGCTCAAAAGACTATTTATAATGTGAAAAACCCACAGAGAATTATCTTCATTTGGTGTCTTTCAGCTCATTTGTTTTGGTTTTATGTCCCACAACTTTACTGTTTTGATTCACTCTCATCGCGCTCATCTGTGTTTCCAGCAGGAACAACTGTCTTTAGTGAAAAAGCTTTGCTAAAACTACTGTGCAAAGTTAGGAGCTAGCTGGTGAACATAGTGGAGCATCTAGCCGCTAAAGTGACAGATATTTTCCTCAGGAGTTGGTGGAGAACAAAACAGAGCTAAAATATAGCATATAAAATATGCTAAATTCACATAGGATTTTCTGTGTCTGCTGGATGTTTAAATAGGCAATTATTTGGTCATGTGTTCACCATGTCAACTCAATAATGTAGTAAGAAGTCAATTTTGTGTTTACAGCTTGTTGCCATCAAGTGGCCCAAAAATAATAATACTTGTTTAATAGTGATTAGAGCTACAACAATTTACTTAGAGAGGGTTAGGTTAGGGCTACCAATGCTGTGGTTATGTTGCTTATTAATCATTGGAGCAGCTAACAGCAGTCTACGGATAATGGAAGTGGAAGTAATAAAACAGAGTATTAATATTGGACATTCCAATGCCCAGTGTTAATATGTCAGTAAAACTGCATTCTATAATTGTTTGTGCATTCAAACTACAGCAATGATCTCAAGTTTTTCTGGAGCTCGGAGTACACACACCACCATACCCCATCCCATCTTTAATATTATTGTGACACCACAATTTTTGATCAAAGAAGCATATTTCTAAAACTAATAATCTTTCCTTTAACATCACTTTTACATTCGCTGGACTGCTTTTTCTTCCTGCTTGGCTGACAACAATAAAACTGCTCTGTTGTTTGATACTCTGCAATATTGGCAACAGTTTATCCAGCCGCCTTCATACATACTGATATAATAAACATTAATGATGCATGACTGCAAGTAAGGTAAATATCACTGCAACATTGTCATCTTGATCAGCCTGAACTTTTGCCTGTCAAGACTGCAATGTCATCTGTATTTGTTTAAATATCTCCTTTCAATAAACAATGCCATTTCATTGTCACAAGATCTCGGCTTTTGAATTTCTTTCTGAATTTCTTCAAGGGATCATTTTATTTATTTATTTCAGACTTTTGCTTTTTGTTCCAGAGAACTATTGGATAATTTAACGTCTCTTCAGGCCTCTAAAATTTAATGCAGAATAAAATAAATCACTCTTTGGTTGGCAGTTTTACAACCTGTAGACAATGCAATGGGCAATGAGGGGCCACAAGTAGACATCACTCATTTTAAGGGGTCACGGGCCAAAAAGGCTGCAAACCACTGCCCTAGATATCAAAATGTGACAACAAAAAAAATCGTTGACTATCAGTGTATTGTCAGAAAAACACGTACAGAGAATTATAAGAAAAGCTGCACTGCACAATAACCAAAACATCAACAACCCTTGTGGACCAGCAGATGGCTCTGTCTCACAACTCAACACCCCCGCTCTTGTATCCCACACTATTCAGTTTATGTCTGAGCCAGTGGCCTATGAATAAAAGGCATTAAATCAGGCAGAACAATGTTATGCCTCATCACTCGCGCCCTGTGTATTTAATGCAGGGGGCTATGGTATGAGGCTATATGAACTACATGTAAGGTATGTGGGACTAATATTTCAGAGCTCTTGGTCATCTCCAAGAATTGGTGACTTGAGATGATTCTGTTTGGTCACACAGTTTACTGTGCGCGTTTATTTTCACAAAAAGCTAGATACAGCAGCACAAGAGGCTGTTATTCAGTGAAGGCTATTACTTCACCATTGAGATCAATCCATTGTCTCCATGCACAGCACTCATAAAGAGGAAGACCCACAATGTGATTCTACACAAAACCAAAACAAAAACATTTGTCATGTGAGCCTTTCTGAGAGGTAATGGCTGTCCTTGAAAGATGTCATATGTAGCTTCTGAATAAAGCTGACATCGACAGCAACAATATTAATAATATAGAGAAGAATATGTTCTACAGGCACAGGCAGGCAGAACAAGTCGAAACTTTATATTAAAAACCTTTATATAGTCAGGTATGTTGGTTTATATCTTATAGCTATCTTCTTTGTATTTTCTTGTTCACTTTTGTTTCGTTTCCTATTTACTTCCTTGTTGACCTTTGTTTTGTTCCTTATGCGTTTACCTGCTGACGTTTGTGTTCTGTGCTGTATGAGTTTTATGTAGACACTTTAAAGGCCCACCTAGGAGCTACACAAACGATCTTCAACAGGAAATGCTGTGGTATTGGTCCATACACTATATCTGACCCTATAAAAATAAGATACATACAAAAAATAAATAAGATACAGTTACAGAGGACATCTACTGAGTAACGACATTTGGACAAAGGAAACACGCGTCTGTGGCGTCCAAGTAACATTCCTTCATATGCCCAGGGAGGTCCAGAGCGCTGCCTGTGAACTCTGTGTGACACGCAGGTTTGTTAGTTGAGCGCAGGAGCGTGACACAAGAAAAACACTCGTCCGTCGGTGAAGACACGGTCCGGTGTGACTGACAGCACGGTCCGGTCCGGTCTGACTGACAGCACGGTCCGGTCCGGTCCGGTGTGACTGACAGCACGGTCCGGTCCGGTCTGACTGACAGCACGGCCTGTGCCGCGAGTCGCGCGCTCACGCGACGTACACAGCCCGGTGTCCTGGAGACCACACTGCTGCCCGAGTGACGTTTCCCCCAGACACGAGACACCCAACGGCAAATCACGGCTCAAGTTTTTTTTTTTTTCTCTCTCTGTGTGTGTGTGAGTGTTGTTTGTTTCAGACTTTCACCGGAGTGAACGCCGACGGTCGAGGCTGGCTGGCTGGCGGGGGGGGGGAAGAGCTGTCGGTCTGTTGGACACCTGGAGCAGCGCCGGCCGGACTTTCTGCTCTCACACAACTAACTTCACCCAGCTAGCTAGCTTGCGAGCTAAGCGACGCTAGCTCCGCTCCGCTCCGCTCGGCTCGGCTCGGCTCAGTCGCCACACGGTAGCCCGGCTGCTCGGCTGCGGCGACAACTTGAGAGGAAGACCGTCCTTCCCGTGGAGAGGCGAGGGAGCTCACTGGGCAAGTACACAAAGCCACCGCGCGTTACGTTCAGGCGGTCATTAGTTTCGTTGACTGCACTGAGAGCGCGCTTTAATGTTTTTTTTTAACTTGTAACGTTGCCGGCTACTGCTGGGCAGAGGAGGGCGGGTTATTACTCCAGGCAAATGCGATATGGTGGGGTGGTCTGTGGGATGAACACGGCGAACTTACTGAAAAATGCAACAAAGCCCGTACACACAGGGAAGCACGTCGGTTATACGCGTTTTATCACGCTGCACTTACGGTGACAGCATTTACTGATTGTAAGTTAACATCCGCTTTCAGTGCAAACCAAATGTGAGCGCTTCACGCCTTCTTTGTATGGCTCCGTAACGCGAAATAACTGCTACTATTAACGTAACTGCTGTTACTAATGCCATGTTACCCAATTGTGTGCTAATCGCTGTTGGGTTCTGTCTTGCAGAGCACAATGCACAGAGAGAGACCCTCTGTCTGCAGGAGCCTGACAGATCTGTGCACCGAGAGATGATATGGCAGAATCGCGTGCAAATGTTACGAGGCAATAGGCCAGGCAGGAAATTGGAGTAAAGCTGAAACATAAGGCTCTGCTACCCAGCAGCTTGCCACCTTGTGTGAGGTGTGTGTGTGTGTGTGTGTGTTGGAAGTGCCTATGGCGGAGTTCGGGGAGGACGACAGCCTGCCTCCATTGAATCTTGAGGATACGGCCGTGCCCAGCGACGAAGCGGCTGGCAAGACGCATTGCGAAGTGTCGGTCTTGAATGGAAGCTGTGGGATTTCAGAAAATATGGTCGGTTCGGGATCCCTCGTCGCACCTGGTAGCCAAGCCGGGGTGGAAACCGCCAACACCTCTGTCGGATTGGATGGCAAACCTGAAATACCACGCAGGAGCAGCATTATCAAGGTAAACATTGAAGTTAAAGACTCCCGTGTTGATGCCATTCATTCTGGTGAGCTAGCCTCCACATTTACACTAAACATACATGGTGATGTTGCAATGCAAAACCCCCCTCTCTAATTTCATTGGTCTCTTTTTGTATGCATCCTTTGCCTGCTTTATATTAACCTTGCCTATAATAACATGGTTACACATGTCAGTGAAATAGGTGGTTTTCACAATACAGGCCAGTAATGGGATCACCAGAAGCACATCTTGTACTTTGTCTGAATATTTTGCATGGAATTTGTATAGCAGAGCTTCTCCTTCTTTGATCTTGACTGTCAGTAATCTAGCTATATGTGTATCTAGCTATGTGTATGCCTGTGGAGGCAGCTAAGATAAGATGATTTATTATTCCCAGATGGGGAAAATAAAAGTGTTACAACAGCAGAGTACAGAAATAAAGCAGTGAGATATCATACGTCAGAAAATAGACTATGTGCAAGTCTTCTGTACAATAAGAATGTGGTTGAATGTACTATGATAGTAACAATGAAGCTAAAACAAATGTTTAACAGATATTAAATTACAAAAAAAAGACTGCACATGGATAAATGGTAACTGAGGTAAATGGGATAATGTTTTTGTAGAGGGCAGCGAAGACTGCAAATAACATAAAATAAAACACTGCACTCGGGTGAGAATGAGATGGAGTGTCCATAAAGTCAACAGCAGTATATATAGTTGAGACTGTTGAGTACAGCAGCAGATAATGTTGAATTATAGTGATATTGACTACTGGTAATAAAATAGCATGCAAGGCTACAGAATATTTTGTATGTTGAACTCATATGTGCACAGATAAATGATAGGGTCTGCCTAAAAATTGTTGAAATGTTGCACACTGTTAACCTAATATGAATATTGTAACATGAGTAACACAATAAAATATCTCATTGCTGGAAAAGAAAAGGGATTATCCTTGGGCAAGTCTTAACCTGCTCCAGGTTTTGATCTTATGACTTTGCTTTGGGATATGCAGATAACAAACATACCTTTTTAACAGATTAATATTTCGAAACTATTTGGTCTTTGACTTTGTGATTCTTACTTTCAGTCTAAAGCTTTGCATTTTAGTTTACTTGTCTCAGTGCTATGGTGTTGGGAGTCTTGCTTAATGGGTACCAAAGATGATGACACTTCCTCACATTGCATCAATGTACTGTATGTTGAAAGCCTCCAAAACACTGTCTGAAGCTAATGTCAGCAACTCTGTAATGTAAGTCTAAGGTAAAAGTTTGATTATGGTGTCGAGAAGTTACTTGGCTATACTCTACCCCAACAGGACATCACTGTACCAGCGACTCAAAACGTATGTCTCTTATTTTGATGTTGTTTACATTTCACTTTTAGAGGTCAGTGAATTAGTAGTCAAACTCATAGATGTCATTCCCTCTAGGGCCAGCTAGATTTAAAATGCATGAGCTGGTGTAAGGAATTTGTTGAGAAGCACTTTTCAAATGGCAGTGTCCGTTTGAGTGAATTTGGTGGCCTAAGCGTTTATTACCATGTGCACAATGAATACCATTATTAGGCCTATGATTTGATGCTTCGGTGAGATTTCTCTGCTTTGGGTACATTTTCTGGAAGTGGATGAGATTCGGCAGCTCACCTTTTCGCCGGCAACACATTCTTGGCACATTGTGGGTGTTGAACTTTGATGTGTCCTCTGCCTGGAGATTGATAGGGGTAATATTGACATTTCCGCCTTGTAAAGTTCCAAGTAATCTCTCACTACACAAGGACCTATCTCACTTCCCAGGCCATTTTAGTGTAATTTATTTCAGTGGGATGTCCACTTTTGTGAGCTATAGGCTCTGGCGAAACGTGGAAGCTTATTTGAATAAGATAAATGTCAATAGATTTTTGACTCCTTTTTTAAAGACATTTTGGATTCGACTCAAAACTTGCTGTTAAAGAAGAGACAGAGAAAGGTTTCTTTATATAACATGTTTCTCTCAAGATTGATTGTCCCTGTTCAATTTAGTGAACTGGACCAGAGGTTTCTACATGGGGGTCCAGTGCTAGGGTATCCATGCAGACAAGAAATCATTCTGAAATGCTCAATGACCTAAATTAAATTAAGTGCCATATCAGACTACACAATGAAAGCCCTCATGAAAAGGCATAAGAAATAAGTGAAATGCACAACAGGTCATTTTGAAATGATTTTGTGTGGTTTTGCTTAGCAACACAGCACAAATATCCAGTGAGTCACCGCAGGGATGATGGCTTCCAATAAGTTGAAGCGAAATGAATGTCACATTAAGTTAAACATTAAGAGAACATGGACTGTGACCAAGGTTAGGATTGATGCAGGAAGTGGAGTTCTTAATCAAAATAAATTAATCATAAATTAATGCTGCCAACAAACCAAAAAGTAAGGGTCCACATTCTGAGTTGAGTGTAAATCTGGGTAAAAATATGATGTCATAATCACTGATTTTGTACTTGTGTGAAGGCAAAACTAAGAACTTCCTATCTGGGGGCTATCACGCAAATAAAGTATGCAGCAAGCCATGCCCTTGTCAGCATGCCAATATTTTCGTGAAGGAAGTTGTTTTTGTTTTTGACAGCCATGGCTGATCGAAAGTTGCACTGAGACGGTGGTTGTGAAGGGCTGGTTCAGTGTTAACAAAGCAGCCTGTTTCACACCGTCAGTCAGGGCCTTCAATTCTTGTTAAACTGCTTCTCTGAACTGATGGGAGGATGTGGTTGGGACAACACCAACCACATTCTCATAGTAACAGCTGTAACATTTGGTGCTTTACAACAACCTGACTTCTATAAAGGTTTCTGTTGAACATATTTGGGTGTGTATGCATGTGTGTGGTTTGGGGGGTACAAGCTAATGGCACATCTAAACTGGCATGCTGACACTATTCTTCCATAATTGTATGTGCACTGTCTGAAAAAAGTGAAGCTTGCAGTCTTTGGTTGACAAAATAACACCTTTGCACATCTTTTAATTTGATGGTTGCTGAGTGATACTCCATCCGAAATCTACACTCACCCTCCCAGTCGTCTTTCCAATTGTGGCAAGTTTTCAAGTAACAATACATCCACAGAAGCTTCTCTAAACCCTCTCGGTGTCCATTTGTATGCTCAGTTTATTCCAAACTGTTGTTTTTATAAAGATATGCCAGATACACTGCTTCATTGTCACCCCAAATGAAAGTCAGAAGCTTTGGTAAAGTAATGACCTTAATTGGACCGGCTGAGCTTATGGATTACAATGAATATGAGTATTAGGCTGCACAAGTGGTTAGATAATTATTTATGAGTGTTTTAATTCTTCAGAAACCATTTTTAACTGACATAATTTCTAGTTGACCACAACTTATGACCACGTCCTGTTCATGAAAGATAAAACTACTAACTTTTAACAGCCACCATTCAAACCTCCACAGGGTAAATGTCTGATACTCAAAAGATATTAAGATTTTGGGTGGAGGATCACTTTAAGATAACGGCTTTTTCCATAACTACACATCACCATTGTTTTGATATAAAAATAACAAATTCAGAGATTTATGCAGCCTTACCAAAGGTATGCACACAATAAGTGCTTTGTAGTTTGAATTCTAACTTCTGATGCACTTAATATATAAAATGAGGTAGTTAAACTGCTGCATGAAAGATAGAGCATTGTATGTTTAGGTTACATATGCACTCATGCATAGCTTGAGTAACGGCTGAGGTGTTTACTAGTCCATTTTAAACTCTGGCTTCACCAGTAAATTGTAACCATGCTGTATGTGGGTGGCCAGTGGCAGGAGAAATAGTGAGCCCATGGTCACACTTCACACCTCAGATCCTCTTGAACAAAGAGGATCTTTCCATTGCTTGGTAAATAACACTTATTTCACAGCTCTGGTAGGAGAGGAAAGCAAACTCAGTTTGTGGTATCACCCTGTTAAAAAAGAAAACAATATGGTATTAATTATGGTGGACCAGCATTGCTGT
This sequence comes from Lateolabrax maculatus, assembly GCA_031216445.1. NCBI lineage: Eukaryota > Metazoa > Chordata > Actinopteri > Acropomatiformes > Lateolabracidae > Lateolabrax > Lateolabrax maculatus. Next base: position 22,713,463 of record CM062199.1, read on the forward strand.
TTCTCTATGGGAGTCATCATACTGTCACATTCAGTCAGGCTCGGTGAAAGTTCAGCCTGCATTACTCAGACCGAGGATCACAGCCAAGGTGTGATGATGTGAATTATTTCATATATCCAATTTGATGAGCTTGATTTGTAGCATCTGTAAAAGGATAACATGGACTGTTTGCTCTTGTTTGAAGGTAACTGCAAAGAAAAACACAATGAACAGTGCACACTGAATTGGTACCGGTTGTTATTTATTTGAAGTAAGACGGTTAGGAGAGTTAGATTCCCTTTTGAATTCACCTTTGTGTTTTGGAGTTGAATTCGTCAACATCATGTATTTGTGTTTGCTATACACTGTAGGTGTTAGTTGTGTTGAGAGAAGTCTCTAAAACATAATCGACTTCCCTTCAGTGCTTTCCTGCTGCTCTTTTTCAACTTTTGTTTTTGTGCCGAAGACTAATTTCTTTGTCAGATGTTTCCATAGTAAGTCTTTGCACGTGACATTGTGCATACCTACATTTACATTTGACAGTAATGGTTTAAGGTCAAGTTTCTCACGTCGGTGGAGTAAATTTAGTTTGAATATTTGGTATAAATACATATTGGTATTTAAGTGTTTTGGGAAGGTTTTTCCTTGACCCAAAGTATTGTAGTGATAAAATGTTATATTGTTACTTTCAGTAGGATGCCTTCAATATGTACTGTATATCAAGTACTTTGTGCTGCACACTGTTAACGCTAATGTAGTCTACAGTGTTCATCATGTTTATAAATAGCTCCCAAACATTGATGTTTCCATTCTGCAGTCTGATTAATTGGGGTAAATAATTACTATTGTATATTGCACAGTACATTTGCTCATGTGAGCACCTATACTGGAATGGTTAAATGTAGTCATCGCTTGTCCTATTTTGTATGATCAAATAGTGAACTGAAGCAAGGAAAATCAATCGTGGGAATTTGGTGCAAAAGAGAATTTCTCCTGAAATCACTGTTGAAGACAATTGTAAAGACAAAAGAAGTTTAGTGCTCTTTTTTTGAAGTGGATGGCATTAAGTTTCCAATAAGAATGTGGTGAATGTTGTTAATATTGCCTAGCATTGTCAAATTAATTCATCATAATGCCACTCAAGATACTGTCACTTAAGTGTTGTGACTGACTTCCTTACCAGCATTTAGCCTAATTCTGTTGCACAAAAACAGATTGTTATTTAACCCAAACCCATCTTGTGCCTTCCTTCTAAGAGGGACTTGCAGAATATATCTTTGAGCAATGTAGCTTGCATGCTTGAGTGTAATCCAGTTGCCCAAACCAGTGCCACTGGCAGTTGGTGGACTAATTTATTAAAAATCTTTTGACAGCCATCCTTGATGCAGTGCCCTGCTGCTGTATCACATTCAGTCATTGTGTTCAAGGCGACACAGCAGTCGCTTACCTGAATAATTGCCTATTCATTCATCATCTCAGGTGTCACTGATTGACACGAGTGCTGCTCGCCTCATCCAGTCATTTCAAGGGTAGCTCAAATGACTTGGCAGTGATTACAGTTCTGCCACATTAATGGGAGAGGCAGATCTATGCTCTTAAATTAGTTGCATTAATAATTTATCATAATAAGCAATGAAGCACAGAAAGGAGAATATATATTTAAACAATTAACATGGAGTTTAATCATCAGTAATTAAGTTTCAATACCACTATTATATATTATGATCCACCAGATCAAGGCTGTGACTCTGTGATGTCAACATATTTTAAAAAAAAACCTCTGTTGACTGTCACTCCTAGAATGTATGTTTATTAAAATACTACTCTCACAAGAAATTGATTTAAATACTTTATGGAAATGGCTCATAGACAACCAGTATTGTGATTGTGAAACTTGTGTTGATCTTGAGATTTTACAGTAACTATGTTGATATGGTCTACTTTGATTGTAATTGCTGTAGACCAGAGCTGCAAGGATCAATCAGTTAGTAGATTGACAAAAAAATGAATCATCAACTATTTTTTATAATGCTGCTTCACCTTGTCTTAACAATATACTAAACTGATATCTTTGGGTTTCATACTGTTAGTTGGACAAAACAAGACGTGATGACATTAGCCTTAGTTCAGGGAAACCTTTTCACTCTCCATTGTCTTATTAGTGCTTAAATTTGTATTGATTATTTGGGTAACGATTGTCATTTCCTGCACACACTAAATATTTAAATATTTAATAAGACTAGTAATGTTCAATAAGATTGTAATGGTCAACCATGAGAAAATGTTAGTGTTTATATTATTCCTAACACTGTTTACTTGAGTGTTCTTGCAAGCTGTTTTGATTTGATTAAAATAAAATTGACCAGTTGTTATTCCCAGTGCCTCAGCATTGTCTTGCATTGCTATTTAACCTTAAGAGTCTCCTAGGATGAATCAGCTAAGCTGTTTTGCAATAACAACACTGTTGGCTGTAGAAATCCTATGAAATTGGCATCTAATATGTTAATTTTACTCAAAGTACAGGCAGAGCGTTTGAAGCTTGCCAGTGCTCTGAAACTGTCTCATCATGGATGCCTTATCAGATGCTGAGCTATGCTGATACCATCCACTCTCTCTTCTGTTAGTCTGATCTGTGACAGGGCCGTTTTGGTCGATCACTCCCCGGTTGAGGTCTGATCGGAAACTAAATTAAACAATTTTCAGCTATTGTGTTGACCTCACTTGAATAATGTGTAAATGCTTTGAAGTCTTTCCTGATTGAAGAATCAAACCATGCACACTGTGCTTCACAGCTGTTATAGTGTACTACTCATCAATAAATGGGTAAACATTTCCTGAGCTTCTTGTTTGTTGAAGCTCAATTTGATAGAGTTTGTGTTTCTGTGTTTGCCAGTGTACAATGTCAGTGCTTTGCAGGCTGGTCTAACTGTAAGCTGCGGTTGTAAGCATGTTGTAAAAACATTTTGTGTTTTGAAACACACACTAATGAGGGTCCCCACAACAGCTCTACACTGACACACTTCAGTAGTATTTGGCAAAACTGAATAGCAATCATGTGCTTGCAAACTTTCTATGAGATAGTTCATTCTTCCAATCAATGTTACAGCAGGCAAATTCAGGATTTTGGTAGACTTAAAGACTTAAACATAAAAGCTGAGCTGCTGGTGATATAAGTCATTGTAGCATGTATGGCATGTCTAGCACTGCTGTGTGTGTAATATGCAATAAGGTTTAAATACTTATGGCCCATCGAATAAGGAATAGCTAAGAAATAAGCATCCTTCTTTCATAGATTATTGCCACGGAGGAAGACGACACGGTGGGCTGAACTGAGACGATGACGTTGGTGGTGGCAGACTGTCAACTGAATAAAATAATTTGGCTGTTGACTAAAATAGTCCCAAACAGGGGCAGAGGCATTATTTCTCCTTTACTAATCCTGTATTGTGTTATCCCCATGAGGTGTAGTGCTGTTTAAGTAGCCTACCGAAACACACCAATTATGGTTACATTGTGGCTCGTTAGTTACCGCTGTTCCTACAGTGGCAGGTTTACTTACATTAGTGAACTATAACTGACCACACTATCAAATGTTAGACTGACTTTATGAATAGTTTCATTGTGTGGAGAATATTACATGGCAGTGAGCCAAACATCTCGCTAAGTAACGTTAGTATGAGCCAATACCATTGATGTACATCATCATAAACATTTACCTTTTAACTGTTCCAAAAGGTGAACAGGTGTTTTGCTACCTCTTCATATTTAGTAGTTAACGTTAGCTGGCTATAGACTGGAGAAAAAAGGTACCATACATTTTTAAAATGGAATGCTTTTTTGCATGTTACTCAATGCATGAGTTGAATTTAGATGAATTTTCCACCAGATTATGCAAAGTGTGAAGATTCTATTTCCTCACTTGGAGAAAAAAGTGGCGGAGCGATAGGATACTTTTAGGATTTCTAAATACCCTGGTATACCGTAATACCGCCCTATTAATTACTTAAGATTTCACAGAAAAAAAACACTTATTCAGTTAAACCTGAGAACTGTGAACCACAGACATGAGAATTTTGTCATGATACAATTATATGGTGAGATAAATAAGAGCTCACTTATACTATTCAGTCATTTTTGTAGCTCCATCACTGTTTTTACATTAGAAAAGGATAGGTGCAGGTCTATTTTCGTGGCAATTGAGAATTGCACATAAAGCACACATCCCTTCTCTGTGGCCATCTCCAATATCACATTGGCTTTGTCTTTGCAGTGTGGATCAGAGGCTCATAACCCTAGGATTGTCTTGGGAGAAGATTATTTGTTTGCATTTCAGGCAGAGAGATTTTGTATCCTATAGACCCAATAGTGTAGACAATCCTTAGGTGTGGTATGTAATGTGCCTAACATCCATGCTTTAAGATGGAGTTTTGGGGGGCTTTTTGCTACTGAAATTATTAAGAGTGGCCTTACATCTTCCATATGTAATGTCAGAGGAGACCAGCTGAGTATTGTTCCTTTATCTTGTCTCATTCCATCTGAAGGAGGCCCATCACACTGATTGGGAAATGTAGCTACTGGTGATGATTTAAAACGTCTATTTTGGTCGGACTGCTGGTTGACATTTCCCTCAAGGTCCCACTAAATGTTTTATTCACACTAGCCATACAAATGTTAGAGGACCAGTTGTAAAGGGTACGTGGTCATGATTAAATCTGGCTTTCAGAACAAATAAACAAGTGGCAAGAAGAGAAAAGTCCAGTACCCCCATTGCTGCTATCCACAGGCCAGAGATCACTCATGATTTTCATAGGTTTATTTTCATCAGCAGCTTATTGGTAACAACCAATCATCCTTTCCAGTAGCTATGGACTAATTACTGTATGTTATCTTCTGTTCTTCTTCCCAATCCAGTATTTAAAACAAACAAAACATGAACATTTTGTTTGGAGTAGAAGCGACCGGTTTGTGTTTGCATGTGTTGTGTATCAATCTGTCTGTTCTCATAATAACATGAAAAGTTTGGCTTTGATGTCAGAGAAGGTATTCAGTATGCTTCTTTAGGCATAGGGCATAGTCTGCAACTTAATAAAGCATCAACATTGTGTAACTGTACTTATTAATATTACTGAATTAAGAAATGAATATATTGCAACTGTGGCTAATGACTCAATCAATATTTGAGAACATTAGAGGCTCTCTCCCAAAGCCTGGAGCCAAAAAGCTAAGAGCTGATGATGTAAATCCTGGAAGAGCTCCATAGAGAACAGTTTGGAGGAAAATGGTGGTGAACAATTAACTCAGAAGACGTAAGGCGATGTTTGTCTGGTTAATAGTATATTTTTTTTCCTTTCCTTTTTTCCATTTTTTTTTGACAAATATACAAGATGGTAATAAACACATGCTACCTGTTTAAATAATTAAGGTAAGACATAAAAGTATAAGAGACCCTTAAAATCAAAATTATATAATGTCAAAAACTAAGGAGAAGAGATCTTAAATCGAGGTCCCTTTTTTGATGTCGGCACACATTGAACTATAGTGACTGATAACTTTTAGTCGCAACCACAATGTTCCAGAAATAGACATGCAACTCAAATGTATGTGTTGAGGAAATAGTAGAGTTTTTAAGGTTTACTCCCATGGTAGTCACCCTCTTCACACTTCAACGACTAATGGCATACGGTACAGAACAGAGGCAGCTGGGCCATTACCAGGTTTAAACTCCTGAGGGACTGCAGTGCAGCTAGAGAACAAAAAGTCTCCATATGCTAGTTTTAATCAAACAACAAGCTCTTTACTGGAATATTGGTTAGGCTTTCAAAGAGTGAATGTTGAATACACACAATGTTTATAATGTACAGTTTACTGTCTTGTTATTATTTTTAAGGTTCTACTGTTCGTCGGTCTTGATTGAAATAATTATGATTTTAAGTATTTTCACATATACATATTCAAATGAATCTAGAGAGGTCTATTCCAAAAAATGGGGGTGTAAACTTAACTCTTCCCAGATTTAAAAAATGACACCTTTTCCCGTCTTTAGACAGGTGTAAGGATAATCTGATGGTTCTTAGCCTTGATAGTAGGGGGTGTTATGATTCGACTTTCGATTTAAACTTTTTTTTCTCACATATTTTTCTTGATTCATAATGAACACATTGGTTTTATGCCCGACAACTGTTATTTACATTCTAAAATTCTTATTTTAAGTGTGATTTATAACCACCATATTTTTTTAGAATCTACCACACTAAGGCCATACGGTCAAATTGAAATAATTGATAGAAAATGTGATAAACATTTTTTTTTCTTTTAACTCTTGTTACTATGTTACTAGCAACTGGGAGGAACCCCCTGTTACCATTTTATTCTCCCAGCTATTTCACACACATTAAATTTGTCTTCATGTCTTCAGAGCCTCCTCTGCCTGTTGAACTTTTCAGGTGGTGTATTTGTGATGTCTGATGTCTCTTTGTGATGATGCAACTTCGGAAGAAATTATGTTTGATGCAACAGATTTCCCTGCTAGTTACTATACAGTGGAATAGTTGTCATGAACACAATAAATTGCATAGAGGTATGACTCGAAATTGTGATTTTAATGTATGTAATCATTTATTTAATTAATAGATAACATGGGATTTACGCATAATTAAGCCACATTGTAACATTCCTTCATATGTGGATAGTTCTATAATCAAGATGGAACAGTTACCTGTCTATACAGAGAGAAACTGAATTGTGGAAATTGAAATCATCAAATAATACAGTCAAATATGCTGATGTTTTTCACTAAAGGAAGTTTTAAAAGATTACTCTTCAGGCTAACTGATTTCAATTGGCGACCAGCTTCATAAGTCCTTTTGTCATTGACTCTCGCATTGCAATATTAGTCCTAAAAAAGGAATGCATCCCACTGTTAAAGCTGTGGGATATGTATGAGCTTCTTAGGTAACCATACTGTTGCCTCAGCTTGCTTGGTAGTGGAGGAGACTTTAATGCAGTCTGGGGTCTAATCCAGAGTTAGAAAATGATTCAGCATCTGATTACTATATACATTAGGCCACAAGACATGATAAATCTGATTGTTTGCAGTTCCATAAAGAATATGTTGCATGCGCTCATTAATTCATTAATCGTTGAATAGGAGTGTGCCTGTACAACTGAAAAAAAAAAAGATGAACTTCAGGCTAACAAAAGGGCCAGATCTGTACCAGTCTGGTTGCCATAATAAATTTGTATGTTGAAGAAATTTTGCTCATTGAATAGACTTATGTCATTGTGAAGTGAAGCCAATGTTTGTCTGAGTTGAAAGCTGATTTTTGCCGCAATGTGATTCAGGTGATTCACATTGTTGTTGGGAATGTAGGTAGAACATTGGAGCAGAGAGTAATAGGTCCCCTGTTATGTCCTCAGTTGTAGAGACAGTTCATAACTGCTCACTGAGCCAGAAAAAAAATGCAGTATTCAGTCCATTAGGGGATTCAGATTCCTATGGGATCTGTGAGCAGTTAGATATACCGTCTTACTTATTCACTTTCTTTGTCATTGTCTCGTCCTGTGTTTGCCTCTCCCAAACTCACTCACTCACTCACACACTCTCAAACCAAACCAACCCAACCAAACACATATTGAAACAGTATGTAAAGGCATAAAAGTAATTTCCCCTGTCAGGGTGAGCCCGATGGGATTAGCCTTGTTATTATCTCTTTATTATGAAACACCATGAAAACATTCAATATCCTTTTTATGTTCTACTGCCTTTCTTTCAAAATGTACCAGGGGTTTTCTTCTCTGAACATGACTAAAAGGAAAAATAAACTTTGTAATGGATAATGAGAACTGTTAAGGCACAGTTATGCAAAGTTTTCTCTCAACATTGAAACAAAGACTTTAACCTTGATTCCCCTGACATTGTACAAAAAATACAAAAAGTGATGAGTAACAGCATTGTACAGTGTGTTTTGGAACCCTGAAAGTGCAGTGTTCTCATTAGTGACAATACTAATTTACACAACATGATGGTTACACATCAAGTGGGGATTGGATAAGATTGTTGATCAATACTAGTGACTCAATGACACTGATGATGTCTTGTGGAATATTCCCATTTTAAAGCTTGTTTTGGTGCTGTGCTTTTGCTTGGCTAATAAAATTATCTTGATCATAACTCACTTTGAAGTTTATTTTTGAACTGAGATGATCAGAGATAAGTGATATTTGTGTACAGAACAATATGTACCATATAAAGCAAATGTCTGATAGAAATAAATATAGACAATCTGATGATGGTGATCTTGTCTCTTTAAGTACCATTTAAGGACAAATAAAATTATACTTATTGCAAAAGAAAACACCCTGGGCCATCTGACTTCCACCAGAGGCAGACAAGTGACTGTTGCATTAAATAACAGTCTCCTCGGGAAACAAATAACAAATGCTACTACGGAGATGGGTGTGTACAGTATTGTTTTCTAGTTTTGGTAAAGGAAGCAGAGGGAAATCCGGAGGAGAATGCCTGGCATGGCTGCCCTGGCAATACAGCAGGAAGCAGAAACATTTCATTAAGTAAGATATGACCGTAACTCAAGGTTAACATGAAGAGTCTACATCCTTGCCCAGATCATGAGGATTATCTGCAGTCCTGCATTTAGGTTTTAATCTCCCCTTTTAATAAACTATCCTGAAGCAGCACACTGTGTAAAAGAATGTGATTTATATGTTCACATTTTACTTGACATGGTCCATACATGGAGGTGTAAGATTCTACCAAGCAGAGTAAATGTGCTCGTCTCTGTGTTTTGGAATACTCCCAACACTATTATTTGGCCTTCTGTGATTTCAGAATTTCCGACTGACAGACTTTTCTAGATGTTTTTGATGTTAGGGAGGTTTTTGTTTCATCCTCCTTAGCTTATATCTTCCTCTGTACATATCTATTTAGTTTTATTATTGTATATCATCTACTATGATGTGTTAATTGTGCAAAACATAAACAATCTGATTTAGAGTGTGGTGTCAGCAGCAGGCTGCACTGTGGATCAGTATCCATTGCTTTTGAGGCATCTTGTCCAATTGCAAATAAGTATAAACATGATGTAGTACAGGTACTCCTTGTGTATCTCTAACAGCAACTGCTGAGCCAATTAGTGTGGTGAGACCATAGAGCAAACAGTAAGCAAAGAGACAGTATGCAAAAACGAGTGATTTTGATGAAACTGCTTCAAAACTTGCTGTGAACACTGACAGCTACACTCTCATCTATCTTAGTTGGCAGAGTCAAATGTATTATTATTAAAATTGTCAGCTGAATGGATGAAGATATAAATCTTATAAGGAAGACGTGTGAAAGCACTTATATGCATTTATAGTCATGTAGATATAGACACTTGTAAAACATACACGTAACCCATCATTCCTTTTATTAAATTAAAGACTGTTCCCATCTTACCATGACCCAGTGATGTTTATGAGTATTGGATGTTTCAGTGTGCGAGGTATTCACATCTCAGTTTGATTACATAAGAGGCTGTGAAAGTTTGGAGTATTTCATTAAACCCCAAAGGAAATTAAGATCAAAGATTTCTACTGGAGTGCAGCACAAGGAATTCTTAACTTGGCAACATTGTGTAGTTGACAAAATGATGCAGTCCTTTAGTATAAAGTGGTAACATTAAGCCGCCACATGATGATTAACAAGGGTCTGGGTTTGGCTGGTGCAAAATTTGTGAAATGAGTTTGAATAATCCAAAATATTTAATGATGTCCTTGTGCTGAAGGAACCTGCTGCAGCGGAAAGAGCAGGGTTCATTGAAAATGTCAGGAATGTGGCTGCTGTAGATGACTGGATTTGTGTGGGCGATACTCTCCTGAGGGAGATTTCCTGTGGTATCTCTATAATATACAGTGACAGGTACCTTAAGTTACCCAACAAAGTTGCTGCTGTGATTCTGCTCAGCAAATGTTCAGAGGGAACAAAAAAAGACTAGGAAGGAAGGACATGACATGTAAACAGTAAATCAGAGCAGGCAGCATGTTGTGTTCTGTTATATTGTTCTATAAGGTAGACATTTGCCTGAATTTTGTCTTTATGTTGAAAATGTCAAGGCAGAATATTTAATCCTACAATAAAAGACGTTTGTCAGACTTGTATTGCTGAAGGCAAAAAGAGTGTCTGTCTGTATCCAGATTTTATTCCATTTGTGCAGAAATGTGGTTAACAACTGTTGTGATCAGGCTAGAGGTTGGTTGAGGGAAGGCTCTAAATCTGACTAAGCAAACAAACTGCAGTGAACACATGGAACAGCCTTTTGTTCACTTATTGATTAAACAAACAAGTGTCATTGTAAACTCTATTGGCTGACCTGTGTAGGAGTACGAATGTGAAGTAATCCCGGGGTTATGCTTTTCCTTAGCATTGAGATCTTCTACTTAGTAAAGTATCAGTACCACAGTGATAAAATACTCAATTACAAGTTAAAGTCCTGCATTTAAAATCTTGCTTTAGCAATTTTAACACCTTTACTGTTGGGTACTGCAATCTATGACAATGCATATTTCACAAACTGATCATGTTTTTTGATCTGAAAAGTAACTAAAACTGAAATAAATATAGGAATAAAAAGTACAATATTTCCTCCTAAAATTAAGTGTAGTACAAGTATAGAAATTACATAAATTGTAAATACTCAAGTATAAATAAGTATAATAGTGAAGTTAATATACTTTACACCACTGGTTGTGATTTTGTATGTGAACTTAACAAAAAAAACTCCTTTTTTGAGCCAGGTTGGTCTTATGTCTCTTTCTCTCCAGCTGTGAAAGATTGAAAATAACATGCATCAAACATTATTCTTTAAGATTCGATTGATTTGTTTAGCTAATTATGAGACACACTGTTGGGAGAAACCCTTCTATCTTCAAACTGTAAACTGCAAAAGAGAACCTTGCCTCTATACAGCAGATATGCATTATATTCCTCTAAGTTAAAACATTAGGTTTCAAGGGTTTCCCTAATTATGCACTATGTTCTGTTTCTCTGCAGGATGGCTCAAGACAGCGCAAAGAAAGAAAGAAGACTGTATCATTCAGCAGTATGCCCACTGAGAAGAAAATTAGCAGTGCAAGCGACTGCATCAGTGCAATGGTGGACGGCTCTGAGCTGAAAAAAGTGCGATCCAATTCGCGCATTTACCACCGCTACTTTCTCCTTGATGCCGACATGCAGTCTTTGAGATGGGAGCCCACAAAGAAGGAATCAGAAAAGGCCAAAATTGATGTAAAATCCGTCAAGGAGGTTCGGACAGGGAAAAATACAGACACTTTTAGAACTAATGGAACGTATGATCAGATATCAGAGGATTGTGCTTTCTCAATCATCTTTGGGGAGAATTATGAGTCCCTGGACTTAGTGGCAAACACTGCAGATGTAGCCAACATATGGGTTACAGGGCTAAGGTACCTGATTTCCTATGGGAAACATACCTTGAATATGATAGAGAGCAGTCAGAACAACATGCGCTCATCTTGGCTAGGTGAACTTTTTGATGAGGCAGACAGTAACAGCAGCAAACAAATAACGATATGTGCTGCTGTGCAGCTAGTCAAAAAGTTGAACCCGGGACTTAAAAATGTGAAAATAGAGCTGAGGTTCAAGGAGCTTCACAAAGCTAAGGACAAAGCAGGTTCTGATGTGACAAAAGAGGAGTTCATTGAGGTCTTTCATGATCTCTGCACCAGACCAGAAATTTATTTTCTCTTTGTTCAGTTCTCCAGTAACAAAGAATATCTGGACACCAAGGACTTAATGATATTTCTGGAAGCTGAGCAGGGTATGGCACAAGTCAGTGAAGACACCAGCTTAGAGGTCATTCAGAAATATGAACCATCTAAAGAGGGCCAGCTCAAGGGTTGGCTTTCTCTTGATGGGTTCACTAACTATGTTATGTCTCCAGAGTGCCATATATTTGACCCGGAACAAAAAACAGTATGCCAAGACATGAACCAGCCCTTGTCCCACTATTACATCAATGCATCCCACAACACATATCTGATAGAAGATCAGTTCAGAGGTCCCTCGGATGTGACAGGGTATATCCGTGCCCTCAAGATGGGCTGCCGCAGTGTAGAGCTGGACGTGTGGGATGGGCCTGATAATGAACCTGTAATTTACACTGGTCACACAATGACATCACAGATTGTTTTTCGAAGCGTCATTGACGTCATCAACAAGTATGCCTTTGTTGCTTCTGAGTTTCCACTGATACTGTGTTTGGAAAACCATTGCTCTTTAAAGCAGCAGAGAGTCATGTTTCAGCACCTAAAGAAGATCCTTGGAGACAAGATCCAACTAGATCCTCCAAAACCGGAGGACTGCTACCTCCCCTCTCCCTTTGAACTGAAGGGGAAAATCCTACTGAAGGGTAAGAAACTGAGCACCAACTGCACTGCTTCAGAAGGTGAGGTGACAGATGAGGACGAGGGGGCAGAGATGTCACAAAGGATGAGCATTGAGTCCGCAGAACAACAGACTATCGCATCCAAGAAATTCCAGCTGTCAAAGGACCTCTCTGATCTGGTGACCTTGTGTAAGTCTGTGGAGTTCAAAGACTTCCCAACATCTTTCCAGAGCCAGAAGCAATGGGAGCTCTGCTCTTTCAATGAGGTCTTTGCCAGTCGCTGCGCCAGTGACTTCCCAGGTGACTTTGTTAACTACAACAAGAAGTTCCTAGCACGGGTTTACCCTAGCCCCATGCGGATTGACTCCAGCAACATGAATCCACAAGATTTCTGGAAGTGCGGTTGCCAGATTGTAGCAATGAACTACCAGACTCCTGGTCTGATGATGGATTTAAACATCGGCTGGTTCCGTCAGAATGGGAGCTGCGGCTATGTGCTGCGTCCAGCGATCATGAGGGAGCAGGTGTCATATTTTAGTGCCAACACTAAAGATTCAGTGCCTGGTGTTTCTCCACAGCTCTTACACATCAAGATCATCAGTGGACAAAACTTCCCAAAACCCAAAGGCTCGGGTGCCAAAGGAGACGTAGTAGACCCCTATGTGTATGTAGAAATACACGGCATTCCTGCTGACTGTGCTGAACAACGGACTAAAACGGTCAACCAGAATGGGGACAACCCTCTGTTTGATGAGAGCTTTGAGTTCCAGATAAATCTCCCTGAGCTTGCAATGGTGCGCTTTGTGGTGCTAGACGACGACTATATTGGTGATGAATTCATCGGCCAATATACAATCCCCTTTGAGTGTCTCCAGCCAGGTTTTCGCCATGTCCCGCTACAGTCTCTAACAGGGGAAATTCTGCCACATACCTTGTTGTTTGTCCATGTGGCAATAACCAATCGAAGAGGAGGTGGCAAACCACACAAACGGGGACTGTCTGTACGAAAGGGCAAGAGGAGTAGAGAGTATGCCAGCATGAGAGTGCTATTGATCAAGGCTGTGGACGATGTCTTCAAAACAGCCATGCTGCCACTGAGGGAGGCAACAGACCTCAGAGAAAACATGCAGGTAAAACATTTAAATTAAACTCCATTAAATGCTTATTCTAGTCGCTCGAATCCTCAGCCTCTGATGTATGCAGTACTGAGCCAACAATATCATGTGGTAACTGCATGACATTTTTCTTCTATCTTCCAGCATGGGAATGTTTTTCTGTTAAAGGGTAGACTGAAAATGTAACCCCAAGTTAAGTATAGATTACAACCAGATTTACTACAAAGAATCTTGAGCATCCAAAAGGAAAAAAAAAGCCTGAAAGAGAAACACAAAACCACCAGACTTGACCGAATCAGATTTTATCTAATCCTTATGTGTTGTGTAATAGTCAAAACAGATACAGGGAGACAAATTGAGAAACATTATGATGAGATTTCTGTTTGAATGGTAGATCCATGTAATACATATTCATAACTCGTAATGTGTAAATTGGAGAAAGTTTTTAGTGTTTATGATGTTAAAATCACTGCATCATAATGAATATGGCCTTTAGAATGCGGTTAACAGGTTTTAACCAAAGCACCTCCGATCCAGACAAATCCAGTGTCATCACAAACTTTTTTTAATTTTCTAATATTGAGAAAGCTTCACCACTACAGGGACCATGAAAACAGTGTAATTCAATTGTTATAATGTTCACATTTAGGTCATATTTGTTCAATCCTCATTTGAAGCCTCTGTAAAGAAACGTGAAATTTTTGAGAAATGCAGCACTGGAGTGTCACAACACTTTGTGCTTGGTCTCATGTTGTGTTTCTTCAGGCATTTTATGATCATTTATTTTGGTAGCCCTGTTTATATCGCAGTCATTGTGTGATAACAAGCAACTGGCCTTGAGACTATAACACAGCTTGGCCGTCCTGTCACAGTTTGTCCCTCTGGTTGTTTATGTAGGGTTTAAATTTGGCCTTTCACCGGAAGGTTAGGATTTGTGTGTGTGTGTGTGTGTGTGTTCCATTTCCATGTGATACTGGTGTCAGTCCAAAAAGATTGAGCGTTTATGAGAAGCTAACAAGTGCCAAAATCAAATTTAGTAATAAGTTAAGCTTCCACGGACAGGGTGCTACTCTGTAGGGTTGTGGTTATATATTCAATGCAGATCAGTGCCAGATTTTAGCAACATGGAATATTAAGTTCCTTTCTTTTCAGACCTTTAGTAATGGTTATGCCATTAGACATATGTTTTGCTTGGCATGCCAGTATGAACCAGTACCAGTATACAGCATGCAGCAGTAATTTGTCTCTTCTGTTTCCAGAATGCCATTGTGTCCTTTAAAGAGCTGTGCGGCCTTTCAGCAGTGGCTAACCTGAAGCAGTGCATCTTGGCCCTTTCGCCTCGACTGACTGGACCTGACAACAGCCCCCTTCTGGTGTTCAACCTTGCTGACCAGTACCCTAACTTGGAGCCCCAAGGCCTGCTACCAGAGGTCCTCAAGAAAGTCACCACCACCTACGACATGGTTAGTAGTCGTCTGCTTTATTAGCACAGCAATAACATCTAGAAGCAGGTGATACAAGCAGATAAATCAAATAAATTACTGTAATTAAAAATGAGGAAGAGACACAAAAAAACGATCTGTGTGGGTAAAACGTAAAAGGGGGGGAATTTACGTTACAAAGACAAAAAATACTGGGAAACAAATCAGCAGACATGATCTAATCTGCTGATGTTTTGAGGTGAATGTGCTTTTTCTTTCTCCTTGTGAAAAACAGAGAAAAAAAATGTATTTTTCAACATATGAACTGTAGTTTAAGGGGGATTTGGCAGTGGGGGTATGTAGTCATCTTATCCATCCATCTAAGAGAAAAAGAAGACCTAATCAGGCAAACTAGCGTTTGGCTCTAACCTAAGCTTCGCTGGACTTAATGGGGACACACAGAGATGGTTAGGTAATGGGGCTAGAGCTCTGTTAAGTAATAAAATCAATGTTCACAAGTTATGCAACATGACATTGAGGCTATTCCCAGACAACACCATTACCTTTAACACATCGTGTTCTCTTACATTGATTCTCAGCACATTATGAACAAGTAGGCTTTCCTTCATTGTTTCAGGCAGGAGGCAGAAATCCCCTGCAAAAATCCATGGGCAGAAGTAGAGCAACAAGTGAATTACTTGGAATTTTGCATCTGGTAATTAGAGTTTGTTGTATCAAAATGAATCTCCATCCTTTTTGCTGTAGCATTATGTCCCCAGAATATGTATCCAACCCTGCAAGATTAGATTCAGTGTTTAGCATCAGTGTCTGAGCCCAGCTGTTTTTGATGTCACATTTTTAAAGTATGCATAGAGGGAGAACATACTGTAAGGTAGGAATGTATTGGTGATGGCACACATGGGGCTGGTAGCGTCATATTAAATATTTTGTTTGATACATTTCTAATGTACTCTAAACACCTGTGTGACAACAGTTGATCGTCATTTCACATGTAATTCCGTGTGTTATGGAAACAATGCATGGAAAAACAGTGTGATGGGAAACAAAGACACAAAGAAGTGTTATCTTCTATGGCACATTTCATCCCTTAGGCCTCAAAGATGAACATCTGAAAAGTGGGATGATGCTGAAAAGACTCAGACGCAGACCGATTAAGGTGACCCCTTTTGCTCTATTCAGACTCAGGAGTGGAGGGCTAGTTAAATTGGCCCTGATGGAAAGAAAGCCAGGAAAATTGAGTTAGAGGGAAGAAGGGAAAAATTTACTGGTGTTTGGGGACCAAAATCGAATAAATTAAGAGCAAGGGCTTAAGTGGTTTGAAGCTGCAGGCCTTGATCATCAGCAAAGTGCCAGAAGAGACAGAGAGCAGGAAGGTGCACATCTGAAGGGGAGCGGACAAGTACAGAGGCATAAATGAAAGGAGGAGAAACAAACTTAAAGAATTGTAAATAATGTATGAAACGGTATAATTAGAAATTCAGGCACTGTGTCAAAATCTACCACTGGGAGTGACCAGGCTTTCGCTTCCTAATTGGCAAAAATAGAATCTGGGTCTCAATCTCTGCCCATTTGAGTGCTGAGAATAAGGTGGAGAGACTCAGCACGATGCCAGCTTGTGGTCTTAGATAATATGGTCTGATTTCTGTTCTTGTTCGTAACAGATGAACTAAGGGCACTGCCTGTAAATAAAGGTGAGTTAGAAATGGAACATTTCTGAAAACACTGAACCAAGGAGAATACAAAGCCCATACGTTAGTCATTGTTTTGTCAGACATAATCAAATTTTATCTATGGCACTTGAATATTGAATATTGAACTATATATAAGTATTAGTTTTGTGTATTATTATCATTATTATTATTATTATTATTCATCTGAATATCTCCAATAGCTTTGTTTTCATAATTAAAGTGTTTGAAATGTATTCATTTAGCTTTCACAAGTCACATGCATAATGGTATTGCTAAGCTAACATCACCTCCAAAATAATTTTGTCTTTTGTTAAACACGGTTAATAATAATAATAATAAAACTAAACGTACCACTTAACAGAGGTAGTCTTTAGTGTACAAATGGGGCACAGTCCACCCACTTACCTTAGAATGTGCCTTTAAATACATTTGAGATGCTTCGTCTGCCAACAAGGCGGTAATTTCTTCTCCCATCACGGAAGTAATCACAGCGTGTGTGAGAGCTATAAGTACCGCAACTGCAGCTGTGGAGTGACAAACAGCCACAATCACTTAGTCATGAGTGCTTGTAGCATGACATGGTGAAACTGTATCTGTCCCCCCCATACAGTACACAATATGAGGGGATGGACTGTGTAATCATGCTAAAAAAGGCTACGTTTATATTTGTCTTCAGAAAGTCCCTCACTTTGCCATGCCCTTACTAATTCTCTCAAAAATGACTTGTACTGTAGATCTAAATTGTAATGATGTAATGGAGGTTTTATATTTATATATATATATATATATATATATATTTTCCTTATTTTCCATCTTGACAGTTGAGCATGGCAGTCTGGCTTTGTGACACAACCTTCCGGTGCACTTAAGTCACTTAGGGAGTGTACAAGTAAATGTACAAATCAATTACAACAACACTGCATGCACAAAGGCCCCAGTGCCCAAAAGGCACTAATTGGAATCAAAAGCAAAGAATTATTTGGGTATATACTGTATATAATCTCCTTCACCAGAAATAATTAAGTGATTACTAAGATAAAGAGAGAAAGATGGTCCAGATGGTCTGTACACCCTGTTCACTCAGTGCTTATTTACCTATGTTTCTGACGGCCTACGTATGCACCGTTAACCTCATGAAACACCACTGGGCCTTTATCCTTGTGTAAGGAAACCAGAGGTTTTTAGCGTGGTGTTGGCATTTAATATGTAAATGGATTTTGCAAATTCTTTGAGTGTGCCTTAATGGACACCATGAGAGTTTGAACAGTCTGCGGGTCAGCAGAGTTTGTGCACTCGATTAAGGCTGACATAACACCACAGGAGCTAAACTTAGCATCGTTCACAGCTGCAATTTCACAGATAACACGGTAGTGGTCTGCTTCAAAATGACTCGCATGTTTACGCTTTAGTCCAATCATATGACTTTGATTACCTCCCTTTTCTTGTAAAGGGAGGCTTTCAAAACCGACTATTAGGATTGACAGACAAAAAACCCTGAACCTTTAATAAAACACCCTAATTGCTTGTGTCTCTTTCCCTCTAATTTTGGCTTTAAAAAATGCAGTTCAGCGACCACGCCCACCATCATGTCAGTAATAACAGCCTGTTTTTTGAAGCCCTCCCTGGGTAGAAACACCCGGCCAACAGACGGAGACTGTTTCCTGCTTTATTGTGGGATGCTAGTTTTGCTGATGTGGAAAATAAAGGCAAATATGAACAATATGTTTGTCTCCTTCCAGGTGATCCAGACCAGCAAAACTCTGCTAGAGAACTCTGAGGGGGTCTATGAGAGAATTCTACAAACTCAAAAAGCAGGTAAGAGATGGTCAGATGGCAAAGCAGAACAAACAGCAGCCCTGAATGCTTGGTTATGGTCCCACCATCTCTCTGAAGCCACACAACACAGATCACTCCATATGAAATTCAATACTTAGCGTATTTTGCATAAGTGGAATTACCATTTGAATCACGTTCAAGTATGTGATCCAGTCACTGTTTCCTTTTGAAAAGCTGCTGTTCAGACAGAGGTGTTTAATTCACACCAGTAACAGCCTCTGTGCTGTATTTTAATTACAAGGCTTACTTTAAGATTCAGAGCGATTCATCAGTGAGGGCTCTGCTGGATTCAAGTGTATGCACACAGACACAGTCTCAAGGGAAAATATTGGCATAAGAAGCTGTCAAAGGATGGACAGCTCTCTTCCTGTGCTCCTGTTACTTTTTTCTTCAACAATTCTTGTTTAATGTAACAATTATTGCAGTCTATGCAGACATATGGGAGAACCGTAATGAGAAGAAATTCAATTTTGACTAATTCATTTTTTTAAATTTTGATTAATGTGCTTCATAATGCGGCAATGTGGCAATGAATTCCATTTAAGTAGCATAGAAGGCAAATTTTTCACCTAGTGAGCCTGCTGGAAGTGCTAAGTGAGAGTAGAGGGGAGGAAAGAAGGACCATCATTACCGCAGCTCAGCTTTATTGGTTTCCAGATGGATGACTTATAAAATATTCAATTTCTATTGTCTTGGCACATCAGAGAGGAGGAGGACTGTCTTTTTCTTTTTTTTCTCTTTTCTTTAACAAATGCCGATCAAAGGCTTTGTGTGGTTTTTTACTCAGGGTTTTCAGTTCGACTACCTTCCAGCCTTTAACAATTACTAGTCAGTGGCTTTGGGATGAAGATGTGCTCAAACTTACTTGCATCAGGAAGATCCACCGAAGCCTCTGTTCACATCGGTGCAGCTGGGAATTTTATTTTGGCCATTTCCTATTTGACTCAGATTCGGTTGCAGCATGTACAATTTAAAATGGAGACCATATGAACTGAGTGAGTTGCGTCTGCGCTCTTTAGTCATAATGACCCTGTGCATCTTTTCAGTCTTTGTCACCATCAAGGCCACCTGCTATTACACATTGTTTGGCTCATGGAGCACATGTGCAAGTGCGCATTGTCAACTGTTGTGCGTCCCGAGTTGTACCTGTTGCTCATCTTCCATGGGACTTGTATAAATCCCTCTTTTGAAATAATTCAAAGTATTTAATCCTGAAGGAGAGGTCTGCCAGACATTATTAGATCTTTTTCTCATTTATTACTTACTCATCTTTACAAAATGGCATTTCATTATCAGTAGTTCTATTTGAGGGCAGATATAATTCCATTCCATGATTTGTGCATTTGGAAACTCAACAGGATCTGATGTAACTATTCTTTGTGCTACACAGTGAGTCTAGCCTTTATTGAGAAACGCCTTATCAGAGTGAATCATTCTTTTATATGAAACAATAGTCAAGTGAATAACACAGCAGTGTAAATGCTCAAGTAGTCCAAACTGTTTTTTTCAAAAGCTTCCACAGAAGCTTTGTGGGGCTTCTGGTCTCAAAGCACCATTATATATGATTATCTCAAATCAGCTGGAGAAAATTCAACATCCAACAATTGCAAACTAGGACACAACAGATGGCAACCTGGTGAAATTGAGCACTGATTTATTTTCCATCATGAACTGACATAATTTGATCCCAGCGGCATTTGTATCTGTGCATGTGGATGAGCTCATGTACATGTTTTGTATTTCAATGTGTGCATGTGGCGTAGTTTCATGCACTTGTCTGTTGTGTAGAAACTGGGTCAGTACAAACCCAATTCCCCCTTTACAGCAAGCGGAACGTTCCAGCAGCAATAGCTATTAAAGTTGTGAATAATCCATCAGCTCAGACAGGGCCCACTTTCCCCTCAGAAAAGAAAAACATACAAAGCCAGTGTCAAAGAACACGGTCAGGTGTTTGCAGCTCAAACATGGATGTCACTTCCCTTACCCGACACTCACTTAGGTTGCAATTAGCATTCAGGGCAGCTGGAGGGCTGAACCTGCTGCAGACTAACACGATCAGTAGAGAAGATGTTCTTAAATGCCAAGCTAAAAATTATGGTGTGCAGAGTGGAGCTGCAGTGACATTTTGCAGAATACAAAGCAAAGAGCCAATGTTTGTGTTACACACGTTAAAAGACCATTTCATGTAGATTCCCCAAGATGATTCAGTATGTAGGGGAGGGCATTACTATACATATAAGGTTATTTTGATACTATCAGACATTTTTCTTGAACTTTCTTTGTTTAATCCTGTTTTAAACTGTGCTACATCTCCACAAAGAAGGTGTTATACTTTATGGTTCAAAGACACTGGTTCCAGCTTCTCAAATGTGATGATTTCCTGCTTTTCAGTGTCACATCTGATCGTAAACCAAATCTCTGGGTTTTGCACTGTTGGTCAGTCAAAAAAGTAATCTGAAGATGTCACTTTGGGCTCTGAGAAAATGTGATGGGTGTTTATTTTTTTTGACATTTCATATTCATTCACGACTAAATTATAAGATAATTTAGAAAACAACCAGTAGATTAATTGATCATGAAAATAATCAATAAAAAGCATAAATCATAGTTTACAGCTTCTCCTCAGTATTCTGTCTGGTAAAGTGCTCTCTTGGTGGCATTCTATAGTATGAGTAGATGCAGTCATGTCTTGTTACTAGAATTATCAATAATCAATCCAGTGAATAATTCAGGTCATGCACTTCTGATCTGCCACTCGATATGTAGTTGCTTCATGCTGTGAGACGTGCGAGCAGCAGCTCTCACTGTACAGTTGCCGTCTTGCAGCATTACCTCAAAGAGATCAGTCTGAAATTCCTTGCTGAGAATGAGCTTCCCCTTTTCTTGCCTGCCAGACTCCATAAAATGTTGCTAGGCAACCTCGTGTGAGTGTGTGTGTGTGTGTGTGTGTGTGTGTGTGTGAGAGAGAGAGAGTGTGTGTGAGAGAGAGAGAGAGAGAGGAAGCTCTGCACCTTCTTCAGCACAGTCATGGTTCACATGCACAGCAGCTCCTCTGTAGTTACAGAGCAGCAACCAGAAATTGAAGACAGCAAATGTGAGAGAAAAGGTGCATGTGTGATTTAGGAGCAGTGGTGTGATGTAAGGTTCAAGGATGATAAAAGTGTCAGATCTGTCAGTAAATTCTGTGAGTTCCTTGAGGTCATATTCACGCCTGAGATCTGGTGGCAGACTCCGCTGAGAGGCTCCACAACAGCACAACCCCACACCTATTATGGCGATTACACACGAAGGGGGTCTCTCTCACGTGCACGCCATGTTTCCATGGAAACAGCACCAACAGGGGCCAAGGCAGACTCGAGCTGATATCAGATGTTCAAGCGGAAACGCGTGTTATCTCGTTAGGGGTTTCCAGTGCAGATGCGGGTTACGCAGTTACACGTCTCCCTTCAGTTTATTTATTATTTACCAGAGGCTGTGGTTGCCTGTTGCTGCAGTGTCAGTGCTGCACTGTAAAGCCAGCTCAACATTAAACATGTCCTTACTCAGACTCAGTCATGCAAAGAGAAAAAAGAGGGGGGGTGGGAGGTGGGAAAGCTCCTCAGGAGACAAATCCCTCCTCTGTTCGATGCGCTGATGCTAATCCACAGTGAAAGAACGTCATGTCTGTCTGCCTACACGGCATCTCTCCTCTGCCTTTCTCTCGGTTTCCAGGGCTTTCTTTTCCCTCTCATCCTGCCTCACTGCTTCCTTCAACTCTACTTTTTGTTTAACCCGACTTAGAGTTATTTTTCCCTTTTGCTTTCTCCCTCTTTTTTTTTTATTAACCAATTCACCTGTTTTTGCCTACTCCTGCCCCTCGACATCCCATCAACACCTCACTGGGATGTGCCACTGTGCTTTACCCTCCACTTTTGAAACATTTCACTCCAGGGTATAGATTTCAGAGTCATGATGGTGAAGCAAGGCGCACATGCTCAACAAACTGTTCTCGGTTGACAGGGACAACACAATGAAAACAGATGCATCACTGTGTGGAAATAGGGTGTATCTTCCTTCACAAATAATCAAATAATGGACACTTGCTAAATAGAAATCAATTTGGTCACACATCCTCTACCATGATAATGCCTCTTTTTTTCAGTCAAATCTGCTATCAACAAAATAGGGGGCATTATGAACATTTTGACGGCAGGCGCTCATACAGTTTCCCTTCTTCACTTCTCCAATTCACTCCCCAGGTTGTCTCCTTAATTCGACCTGACATACAGTACACCTTCAACAGCAGCAATCTGTTGTTGCCTGCTATTATCACACCACAGATGTACAGTAAGGAGCGAGGAATCCTCCTCCACAGCCAGAGAATCTCTGTACTTACACATACTCTACCTCTGCAGCAGGAGGAGACTGAAACGTTGACAGCACATGCCAGTGTCTTTGCTCTAATGTGTTTCCTCACAGTGACAACAGGCTTAGCACCCAGTCGCACATCCAGACTCCAGTCACCTCACAGCTGCTCTCATGTCTCACAAACCGGCATGAATTCCAGCCATAAAGACTGACGAGACACTTGTTCTTATCTTTCTTTTCAGCGATGGAATTTCACGAGAATCTCCATGACATGGCTGTGAGGGAAGGGCTGAAGGGCAGGAAGCTGCACAAGGCGGTGGAGAGCTTCACCTGGAACATCACCATACTGAAGGTGAGATTTTCATTCACAGCAGGCAGAAACACTAGTGACCACTGCGCCACTCTAGCACGTACAACACTGTTTTCTTTTTTTCCCTGTTTGAGTGGGGTGCACTTGCCACATTGCTCAATGTAATTTGAAAGGTGTTACTTCTCATATACCCACCCCCCACACACACACACGATCAGAGGAGGTCAGAGTTCAGCGTCAGTGGCAGTTTTTCTCATGGATATTTGTAGTTGCTGCTGTAGGAATCCTACCAGCACAACTCCAGTTATATGTCATCTCCCGTTAGGGCAACAGACTTGTTTCCAAGTGCAGTTGTCATGAGAAGCGTGCACACAAGGGCTTGAAAACAAATCAGAATAACTCGTGGCTTATGGGAAACAAGTCTCTGTGCGAGTCTCGTTCCATGATCCCATGCGGCTGATAATAATACTTATCAAATCCTGTATTGAAACAGTTTGTCAATTCTTAGGTTTCTGTATAACTTGCAGGCATCCACCCTGATAATCAGACTGAAATGTCATTTAATTCTGTGTCTTTCATCCAGCTCGACATTGCATCCATGTCAGCAGATTCCTTTTTGACCTGGGGGAATCTGCTAAGAAACTAATATTATGGGTTTTCATGGCAAACAGCACGAATTTGATACATTTATGGTTACTGGTGTGCGAACCATTGATGACCTGTAGGACACACTTTTTGTAGGGTTTAGTGTTATTACTGCTACTAGCTGCCATTTTTCTCTAGAATTCCATGCATCAATCAATTTTTTTTTTTTAAATGCAAGGATGAGTGTCTTACACACAAACTGACCTCAAAAAGGTACTTTTCAACCAGGTTTCATTTGTCCATACAAATGTGTTTTGTGCATCCCTGCTGCACATTCCTCCTAGATTCTTTGTGTACATAAACATCTGTATGGCTTCCAAATGGCTGTACCACGCCTTTTATTTCAACCTCCACTGCCAACACAAGGGGTAATTATTGATGAATGTATTTGCATGTGTTAATTAAGATTACCTCACGAGTAGCTCAGATATAATTTATACTTTGTCCCCAGGCAATTGAGTTCTGCGTGCTCTATTTTCTGTCCATGTTTAATCTTGGGCTCTACTTCTATAGATCTTATTGTTGGCAGGCTTACTTAAACAGATTGAGCTTGTTGATGATCATTAAAAGAACATCAAGTTATCGACTGCAGGTGTTGAAGATTTAAAAGTGTCTACTATCCATCAAAGCTCTGAACTCCGTACAGTTTCATAGGTGGAGTTCACGACATTGCTGGTTTCATCTAGCTGTGAAAGTGATGGCTTCTTGTAATGCAAGGGCGGGTTTATGCAGACATGACAGGACTTTTACAGTAAGTCACAATGCTTGTGCAATATTTGGGACCTGGTGTGAGAGGCGGAACTAAACTGCTGAATTGGAAAAAAATTATATCACAGATGCAGTGATGTTATTGAAACTTATTGAGTAAATAATTATAATTACATTTTTAGACTGATCTGACATGAGAAGAATCTCATCAGCAACCTAGAATTGGCTCATTTAGGGTGTTTTATGCATAAAGAAAATAAATAAACCACAAAAGATGATAATTAAGTGATTGATTTATTACAGTGCTTAAGACATGTATTAACCTTGTGCTGCAGTGGCCTTTACGTTAATGTGATGACATTAAATTCAGACTTGTGCCATGTTGGAAATGTTACCAGGTCTGATCTCTGTGACTTTTACGTAAGACACAGAGATGTAAAACTTCCAACACATTTCCATATAAAGGTGCATGTCTGAAAGGGGCTGAACACATTTTCTTACAGCTTTCCTCCATGTGTCCTAAACTTTGCCGCTGTCATCGGTCTAACTCTCTGATCTATCGTCACCCCCTCAGGGTCAGGCAGACCTACTGAAGCACGCCCGTAGCGAAGTCCAGGAGAACCTCAAGCAGATCCACTATTCCGCCCTCACCTGTAACCTGAGTAAAGGCGGACCGGTGGGCGGCTCCTCCGGCTCCGAGTCCAAGGGCAGACACAGCCTCGAGGCCATTCCTGAGAAGGCCACCGGGGAGGAGGAGCTCACTGACGAGGACAACTAAAGACCCACAGTCCTGCTCTGGCCCTCTCCTGGCACCCACATCCAGACCCCAAAGCTCTCTGCGTCTTCACCCCCGGCATCACGGCTCTACACACACTGTTTTTCCACATTCCATCGTGTACATTCCTGTATCCCAAGCACAGCTGTAACCTCTCAGGCGTCTGCCTTGTAATTATCAACAGAATGCCACCACTACTCTAGAACACAAATCTGACCCAAGTTCTGATCACAGAAAGTTTAGAAAATTGCTGTCATTATTTCTAAGTCTTAAAATGTTTAGGAGCTGCACTGAAAGATTTTTTTTTAAAACATTTGCTACACATCTGATGCTGCCTGGCCATTATGTGCACACACCGTAAATACTAAATCCTATATCCTATAACTTTTGAGGGAACGTTTAAAGGGATAATATGTAGAAACACTCGTGACTATCAGAGTGCTAGACATAAATCCTAACCCCCAGCATAAAACTGAACCTCTTCATCTACAGTCTTAATACATCAGTTTGTTGCCCCCGTCACTCACTTCCTGGGCCAGCTGGGAGAGCGGAGTGAACTACCTGCCACGTGACCCTTACAGACATTGACCTACTGTTCAGAGACAGTGCACCTCCACTCAGCAGACTGGGTTGATACCCAAGGAGACAAAAGAGGAAAGAACCCCTGGATTGTTGTAGGAGATTTCTTAAAGCACAATTTTTTGGAGTTATGAATGTAACAGGACAGATGGAGTGCGGATGGAACACAAGAAGTAAAGAAAAAAGTGGATGAAAACGTCATGAAAGAGAGTAAAGAGCTGTTTACAATACTGAACTTGTCCATGTTCTTGTCTGCCAAAATAGTATAATATACTATGTGTATATATGGAGTTTCCTGTTACCTTTTTTTCTGCAGAGTGCATCATTTTATTACTGTATACTTGGAAATATAAGATTTATTTTATAAAAGATATATGAACATGTGGAAAAACTAAAAGTTTTATTTGTCTGTAGATATCTGGTACCAATGGTTGTCACTAGGAAAAGTGACCTCAGAGTTTTCCAGGTGGAGCCAGAAGGACTAATAATGGAATGTATTCATATTGTTTGTGGTGCAAACAACAGCAAAGTCTCAAACAACCAGCAACTGCATGAGAAGGAACCACGACTGGGTGTTAACATGCACTCAAAAAACACTTTGGACGTTGACACATTTTCAGCATTTCATTCGGGAATGTGCTAGGCCTTTATTTTTGGGGCATGGTCCTCCCATTTCAGGGCACTGAAAGAGTTTGAGTGAAATGAACTTTATGCTCTGAGATGTAAAAACTCATTTCACAGTTACTTTTAGAAGTCTGCAAGCCATAAGGGTGCAACATCTCTGATGTCTTTATTTTTTCCAGGTGCGATGCCAACCAATTCCACTGTTATTAAAACACCCTGATGAGAAATCCGCTCTGGTTGCTTTAAAAACTCATTCCCTTGCTTCCTGGTAATCATTTGGTTCAGTTATTTGACTGAGCAGAATGATTGAATACGTCTCGCAGGAAACCGGCGTGATGTGTCGCAGACTGCAGACACTGAATGGGAGGTCATGTACAAAAACAAAGGCTACGCTTCAGTTTTAATCATGCTGTTTTAAGATATGGTTCCCTTCTCGTGAGCTTTGTTAGGTTTCATCTTGCTCTTAGTCACTGTTCAATGCTACGCGCAGATCGGCCACTTGCAGCGTTTTGAGATTCTGTCTGGGGAACCGCTGCGCAGCACATTTCGGACAGCTCGAGTGGTTCCCGTCCGCCAGGCAAACCAAATGAGTCACAGCGCTCCGATTAACCCTCTGTAAGATTTTAAACTCAGGTCTGGTGAGATGGTTGACAGGGATATGAACTTCAGAGTAATAATAGCTTCAGAACCATCCTGGTGACTGAGTAGTACTTCATGCAGTACCCCTGTGATTTAACTGTGCCACGTTACTTCTAGCTCAAACCTCCTGTATCAGTTGACGAGTAGGAAGTGAGAAGAGTTTCTGTCTCTTAAAATGCCTTTCCCCACATGCTGCTTCAGTAGTGCTCTTTCTTACAGTTCATTTAACAGTCCATATTTGCGACTAGACTTGCTTTCTACTGGCTGGACAAAGGATGCTATAAAATGACCAATAGATTGACATGTTTGCCGTCTTTACATGTTCTACACTCAGGTTCCAGTTTATTAGGTACACCAAGCTAAAATAAATCCAGTCCAAAACAACAGCCCTGCAATAAATGCTACCTTCAGGGGGGGTTGTAATGTTCAGTTTCTGTCAAAACTGAGAATGTGCAGAGATGCTGATTCAGTTCTGTGGTCATTTTGGAGGATGTAGTTTGTGGTGCTGTTGAGTTGGACTGAATCATATAAAGACGTGTTTCTTATATGTTGTCCACCAGGTTTATAGCAGTGAGGGTAAATATTAGAACGTAATACAGTTCAACAGCACCAAGACAACCATAACGCTGAATCAACGCCTCTCTAAACATTTTTGGACTAAGACTGAACATTATGAGCTTCATGAACGTATGATTTATTGCGGGGCTGTTGTGTAAGACTATTATTTTTATCTAGGCGTGCCTCATAGGCACCTGGCAACTGAGTGTAAGTGGACTTGCCAAAGTAGGCCTTAACAACTTCAGGAAAATATTGATTCACCATTTTTCTGACCACTAATAAAATTGGGATTTACATTGCAATTATTACTTTAAATTAAACCACAGGCCTGTATTTGCGCTCTATGTAATATTGATTAATTGACAACTAATTAAGTGGGCATTGCATTAATGCTATTATTGACAGCTGTAGCAGCCTAGACTAATGTTTTACCAGTTACCAGTTTTTAAATTGATAAATGTAAATTGATGATAGGATGCGTTACAATCTGCTTAAAAGATTCATCCCTTGCATTGGTTGTTCAGCCACATACAGAAGCTTTACAACCCAAAAGAAAACATGGCAGCTAAACCTTAAGTCCGTACACATGACCCTTAAAAAATATAGCTGGTATAAATGTGGCCAAGTCTTGCCTTACATTATTTACATGGATATTTTTGGGCATGTGCGTGCATTCATTTAGTCAAAATATTGATCACCAGCAGGAAATCAATTATTTAACTTCACTTGGGAATTTCCAAACATATAGTAAATCTTATTCTCCAGACACATGGCATTTGGACTGTTAAATGAATCATTTTTTAAATGTCTTTTATTTCCCCCTTCAGTGATCACAATGTTGTGCTCTTTGGTTTTACATGCTGTCCACGCCTCCCGCAGATCACACAACACGCAACAAAAAACAAAACAAAAAAAGTTGTCTCTGAATTTAAGTGCTGTGCCAGTCGGCGTATTTCTGTTGAGTGTTGTTGAGAGGATGAAAAAAAAAATCATTTCACCTGTATTCCAGTCTCATTTTTATCTGTCAAGTCCAAAAAAAAAAAAAAAAGGATAAAAAAAAAAGAAGAATAAACCCTCCGAATAAACAATGTTGGATAGATGTGTGTGTCTATTTGTTCTGAAAACGGCATGAATAAGTCATGTTCTGTTTTTCCCCTCTACATCCTGTATTTTCTTTCTCAACACACTCATTCCTAAGCAACAGTTACGTCTGTGAAACCCCATCATCTGCTCCCTGCAGCAACCCGGTCGATGCTCCACCCGGCCGCCCCTCTTCAGCTCTCCTCCCCTCGGGCTGCACAATGTTGGACTGACCTTCCCGCTCTGGTCAGCCTGGCTGTTACTCCCCGTTTCGCCATTGTAGGCGGCTATGAAAAGTAATTCACATCCCAGCGCCTTGCTGAATCACTTTGTTCCATTTCCACTCGCTCTTACTGAAAGAAGAAGAAAATCGCTCTTGGGTCAGAGGAATATTTCATCTGTTTTTCTTCCCTTCCCCGCGGCTTTGACTCTTACAGGCCTGAATATTGGTTTCTAATCCAAAAATTAAAGCTCAGTCTCCTGCTGCTGTTCCACGTCACTCTCCATCAAAACATTACAGCCAAGTGGCCTAAAGCTCTAAACGTCACCCAGGGTTAGCAGTGCGATTAATGCAAAATACGGTCATGTTTTGCTGCACAGCCACATACGTGTGATTATTTACTTTACAGGACAGATACACCTAGTCCCGACTCTCCCAGCCGCTTTTTTCCAAAGCTGGTGGAGTGCATGCATCAGTATTGATTAGCTCCCTGCGTGTTGAGTGGAGCAGATAGCGCCCGGGGAAATGAAGCCTCAGCTCGCTTCAGATGGATCTGACTGCAGCATGCACACACACAAACACACACACACACACACACACACACAGTTACAGAGGTAAAAAGCGGGCACCGTTTTTTTTTTTTTTTTTTTTTTTTTACGAACATGCCAGCTGTGTAGTTAGTGGGCAGCACGCATAAACTTTATTTGTATAGCGAGTCACAAAGTGCTTTGCACAGAGTAAATTATGTTTAGGGCCCTGACTGCAAATGCTCGATCATCATTTTACTTTAATCCTGACCTGGAAACAGTGGAGAGATTTGTCTGTGGATCCAAGATTATGGATTTGGACGTTAAAAACATCTTTAATAGAAGTTGCGACTGACTCAGGTTTTTTCTTTAAAAGTAATCACTAAAGTCTTTAAATCACTTATTTTTTTTATCAGCTGGCAGCCAGTGTAGATTTTTTAAAAATGGGACTTAACCTTGATGATCCTTCCCCTTATCGGGAGTTAAAAGCCTACCTGTCCTATCACTGACTGATAAACCGTACAAACATATACAGACAAGACTGCCTAACCCTAACCCTGCCGCTCTGTAGCCTCAACACACAGCTCTGCAATCAGCTAAATGCGCGTACAGAACATGTAAACTGACCTGAATGGCCCTCTAATGCACTCTTTAAAGAGCTTTTTGACGAGCATTAGCGTCTCACAGAATGTTGACTTAGTCAAATGGATTTTATTAGACGTAGGAGAGTTCAAACTGCGGCTTGAAAGGTGCAAACAGAAACCCTCAGGTTCCTCTTGTTAGGAATCATTAAACATTGTTCTGTAAGCACTGTGCTGCAGGTCTTTCTCTAATGTTGCTCCGTTTTTTAACACAAATTTAAATTACAACTCTGTTTGACCCCCATCCAGTCAACATATCCTTTCTTGTAGCTTTAAAGCGGACTTGTCCAAACACTTTCTTGGGGAAACGGCAAAAGTGCACATTTAGTTTAGCAAACTTGAAGTGACAAGTAAGCTGTGTTCACCAGCTACATCACCTGAAATGTGACAATGTAATAATAACGTCTGTTCCGTGTCATAACATACGCCTCAGTGAGTCAAACTTGGGTATTTAATTGACGACTGTAGGAGAGCAGAGAGCATTGTCACCATGTAAAGGTTTGAGTTCTTAAACTGCAGAAGAGTCTGGCTCGCGAACAATACGGGAGTCACTGTGGAGGGTTTTTGGACAGTGAACACCTCAGCCCAGCCACAACCACTCACACGTCCCCAGAAGCAAGCGGCGACGATGAACGGATGGACGGGTCTGGTCCCCGAGACGTGTCCGATCCTAAATCATCGTCTGTGTTCGTCGTGTTTACAGCGGAGCGGTGGCACTCAAATGGGCTGTGCAGGAAATGTTTGGACAGCGCGTAAAACAAAGGCCCGCGCAGCACACGCTTAGAACGAACACGCTTTCTGTTTAGATCATCCAAATAGATGTCCCGCTGGCAGAATGGTGTGTGTCACGGCTGCTGGCGGAGCTCTCCGCAGCCAAAACGCGTTTGACACACCGTGACAGCCTCCAGATACCTTTTACAGATGAGGTCCCAAATGGAGTAAAGGTTAGTGAATGCATCACACTCAACCTCCTTCCCGTCTCTCTCTGACACCCTGTTTCTTATTCTCCTCTCCTCAGGTTATCGATCCCTCCGCCGTCTCTTCCACTGAACGCACCGCTCTCGTCTCAGCTCTGTGGCCCGCATGTGGCCTCATCAGCCAGAAGCCAAATGACATTCAGGCCCAGCGGCGAGTCTGTCCGACAGTGTACACGCAAGCTGTCAGTGACCTGTGAGATGGGTCTGCGGGGTATACGCTCCAAATAATGGAAAACGATAGCACAGACTACATTTCCCCATGGTAAAAAGTTCAGGCAGTTCTGGAGTTTTCATTTTCTGAAAATGTTAAGTAACATTGTGTGCCGTGGGCCTGACTTTTTTTTATTTTTTTTTTTGATTAACCAATTCATATTTTTGTCTTTAAAATGTCATAAAATAGTTAAAAATGCCCATTAAAACTTCCCAGAGCCCCAGGTGGCTTCTCCAAATTCCTTGTTTTATCCGACCATCAGTCCAAAAACCCAACGATATTCAGTTCACACTCATGGGAAAAGCAAATAGATGACTGAAACGATTAGCAAAATTGTTGCGATTTAAAATTCTGTCAACCAACTAACAGATTAATTAAATAATTGTTTGAGCTCAACACTGAAATTAAACATTACAAAAATCAATATCACAGCGAGGGGTTTGGCCTAGTGGGAACACTTCCCAAACATTGGCATTGTGTTAAACTGAACTATACTAAATGACTTACCATCATCATTAACAGGTCACCAGGACTGTCTTTATCCAATGATGCTTTACTGATTTATTTCTTTAGCTAAGATAAAAGTGATCCTTTTTACAATTCTCAGTTCAATCAGGTCCTCTCATTGACTATATATTGTCTTTAGTGCGGATTGGTGGAATTGAAAACTTTTCGGATCATTAATACATCGTTTTAACTACTTTTTCAAGCAAAATGCCAAATATTCGATACATCTCAGCTTCTCAAATGTCAAGATTTGATGCATTTTCTTGTTTTTTATCGTAAACTGAATATCTTTGGGTTTTAGACAGTCAGTTGGACAAGATAACCTTGTGCTCTGAGAAATTGTGACTGACACTTGGCTTTTTATAAACTAATTGATTAATCAAAAAACAAATTCACAGATAAATTGATCTGTTGAAACTCCTTGGGTTTGTTCAAGCATCAATGCCACAGCTGCCAGATGGTACAGTGGATCAATGTATTATGGTCTATAGTCCATGGCTGCTTATGGTTAACTATCTCGGTTTTCTGTAACTCGAGGAAGTAACCCCAAACCGCAAGGTTTCATGGGTACAAATGCTGGGGACAGATGCTGACTTGTGATATGCAGCAGTTCTTCACAGTTGGAGAGCCAAGCGTGACATGAAGGACAGAATATAAACTGCGGTGTGTCTTATCACTAGCCCTAGTGGCACGTGGACATGCAGAAAGTTCCCTTTTTATTTGCAGAGGTTTGACTTTTGCTGGCATTGCCACAGTATAATAAGTAAATGGAAATTTGTTTGTGGTGTTTAAACAATGACATTAGAAAAAATCCAACGGCCAAGCATCTTTTCCAGAAATAACTAATAATCCACAGACCTCACTTTGAACACAAATCACAGGGAACTATTTTCTACAAGGCAAAAGGTAAGATGACTGTTCACTGAGGTCTGTGGATTATCCAGAGAAAGCAGGGTAATTTTTCTGGAAACAAATGTTGAGGGTTTATTATTATTAATTTTTTTTTTTTATTACATGATTAATTTTAAAGCTTTGAGCACCACATTGTATTGGGATGGCAACAAAAGTCTCACAGATCTCAACACCTTTGCAAATAAATGCTCTCATGCTGAGTGAAGGCTACAGTCATCTTAACCAAATTTATTTGAATTGGTTTGAGCCACTAAACAGGAGCTGTTTCAAACAAAATGTGATTTCATTGTATTGAACAGGTTTCAGACACCCTATTTAAAATCACAGATGACCTTAAATTCACAAACACAGACAAAAGCCGATATATTGAAAAAAGGTGTGTCAATCTTTGAGCAAACGTGGCTTAAACAACAACCTGAAACACTTGCAACATGATCAATAGATTCTTCTTACACAAGCCTCTGCAAACAGCCCTCAGTGGTCAACAGCCACCCCGTGGTGGACGTGGACATTCACAACCAAGATGACTACTGAAATGAATAATATTTTAGGCTACAGTATTATAATAACGGCAATAATAATACAGCTTTGTCATGTAAATGTATTTTTATTCCAGGCCGCCTTGTCAAGCTAAAAATGTCAGTTATGGAGATGTTTTAAAATTAAATCCAGATAAAAATCTTCCAAATGAGACTTTCAAAGGACATCACACCAACCAAGTGAGCCGAAAATCACCGCATACATCTGCAACATCGGTACTTGCTTCTGTGCCTTCTGCTCAAGAACCTCTTCCCCTCGAGGCATCCAGGCCTGGTATACATCAACAACATACACTCTGTGGCAGAGTTACCTTTTTCCACCCTTTGTATCTTTTCTTTGTGAATATTTCACGCTCTGGTAGTCACTAAACCGCCTGTCCCAGAGCGCCGTCTTTCCCCTTTGTGGGAAGCAAGTGGTTGCTCTTCAGCAGCACTTAGTGCCTTTGCTGCGGACTGAACGCTGGCGCGATCATGACCAAGTCATGAGCCCCACTGCGCAGTTAAAGGAGAGACTGAGGGGGCATATTCAAGCAGTGTTCAGAGGAGCTTCACCAAATGCACAAGCACTCACAGTGCTTGTGTGAAGGCTGACAGACGGCAAGGAATGTCTTAGAAATTGGGCAGCTGCCGTGGATAATACAGCAGCCAATAACGGCGTTTCCCTCAGCTGTTTGGCAGGCTTATCTCAATGATACTTAATGGAAGGAAAATTTATATCACCGATAGCTCTCTGTTTTACAAGTTGCCTTGTTAAACCATGAAGTGTTTTATGTCTGCAAGCAAAGGGTTTTCTTTTTTTACGTTGTCAAATAGACACTGAACAGCGTCAGTCTGAACAACTAATTTTTGTTGTGAAGTTGTGAACATCAAATCATATTTATCTGCTAATGTTTTACGGTTATATGGTTTAAATTACTTTTGGTGACAGCCATGGTTTCCTTTAGATAGAGCTTCAGAGATTAAACTGAGATGACAAGATTTTAGATACTACCTAAACATTTTAAAAGGTGTTAAATGAAGAGTATGTTGCTACCACATTTTATAAGCAAAATCTGGCAGTTTTCTTGGTATTTTTTGATAAAATATTGACTATCTTTGAGTTTTGGGCTGTTGCCCGGTCGCACAACAAGACATCTGAAAACTGTGATTGATTTTTTTGTAAAAATCTTTCTACAAATCATCAATCAATTATTTGAGAATGAAAACAGAACAAACTATTTCAGTATTCACAATTCATATATTGACTAGTTTATCAATAAATTGTTCAGTCCATGAAATGCCAGAAAATACTGAAAAAAATGCCAATTACAATTTCCCAGAGTCCCAGGTGAGTCTTGAAATAGTTTGTTCTGTCTGACCTGCAGCCCAAAGATAGTTAACTATACAATGTCATAAAACAAAAAAATTGAGAAGCTAACCCCAGTGAATGTTTTAAATATGTTTTAATCGTTCCACCAAGAAATAGTTCCAGCACATAACTCCCACTAAAACCACAAATTGCCTCACAGCTTCAGCTTGGTAGTTAGCGCACACGCCCAAGGATTTTGATAGTCTATTCTCACTCCTGGAAAGTAAGCCAGTGAGTGTATTTCTCAAAATGATAAACTATTCCTTTAACCAGTGGTAACTAATTCCTGGGTAATTTTTTGCTTTGAAATAATCATCATGCGTCTGATCAGTGCTGCTGCTCAAAAAGTGAGAATGTTAAGCTGGCAGGTTTCATGAAGGAAGTAGTGTTGAATGACTTGTTGTTATGGACAATGTCACACTGCAGCACTCAGTATTTCTCAGAGTGTGACACAATAACGACTTGTTCTTGCCATTGAACATTGTGGCTCTGTTTGGACCGGTGCCATAACTGCGCTGTCAGGATTTTGCTTCCCCTCGCCAGCTCCCCAAACAAACTCTGACTACACTCTGCCTTTCTCTGCCACATAATGGCGCCTTATTCTCGCACAATGCAGTCACTAAAGTCCGCAAAGTGACAGCAGCTGATGCAACGCTGCGGTCGCCGAGGCCGTTCGTCTCGCCTGGCTTGCTCAGAGGCACGCTGGCAGGGTCTGTGCTGCCCATCTCCCGCTCAGAGCTGCCTGTGTGTCTGACGCCATAACTCATGCTCGCCTGGATGTAATGGTTAAGAGGAACATTGTACGCAGGAGCCCTAATGGCGGAGGAATGACATCCATTCTCAATCAAAGCAGACTGAGGGTGAGCTATCCGTTACGAAGAGGGATAGCTTCGTTTCCTTTGCCTTGATTAGAGTGGTCGGCGAACCAATAAACTCTGGGACAGATATTAATGTAATTGCTGAAGCAGCTGGTTCCTGTCTGAGTTATGATCCATTGTTTGAGGGGAAAAACCAGAGAGGAGGGAATCAAGGAGAGAAGGGAAACAGTATGGTACAATAACCATTTGTTAAGAGAGAGAAAAAGAGGAAGTTCACAAAATTGTGTTTGCACAACAGGCATACACAATGTGTGTGAAGGCCATCCGCTATTGTCTCAACAACCAAACGCCCTTTTTATACTTTGATAAATATTACTCTCTCCCCCTCAGTGAAACTGTCAGTGCACATCATACCTGGGAGCTCCTGTAGTCGAACATTAACAACTGTCCTTGCCAAGGTCTTTCCTAAGTGACTGGAATCTAATTGAATTTTCTTTCTATTGCTTTGTCTGAAGCTTCCTTTCAGACATGGTTTCTAAAGGACTTCAAAAGAAAATAAACACGAACACACACCAAACTTTATTTTACTGTATTTTGTGGTACATCATTAGTGTTAGTTAGGAGCCGCTTATCTGTGACACTTGAGAAGTAAATGTTATTTAGGGACTTATGTACCTTAAACTGGTCTTCTACTGCCACCTGGTGGTTAAAGAGGAGTAATGTAGCACAGTCACAGGGGAGTCAGACACTCATGCACAGCTGCGCACATCAACTGCACCCCGTCCACACAGCATTTCTAATTCTAAATAAAGCCATGACCTGTTTTAATGTTTAATGTTTGCCAGCGAGCAAGGACCGGCGTCAGCACATTTCAGATGCAGCAAAATGTCTGCAGCATAGTTGCCTATCATAGGGCTCATAATAATACCTTGAGTTTGATCAGTTAGAATTTCTTCTTATGGACTAATATGTTCATGTACAAAAATATGTGTAGTAAGAATAGAATGATTAATTTGTACATAAAGGTGCACCTAAATATTATTTCCACTAGATGGCAGGTCGAGCCTAGAGACTCGCCGCCTCAGTCTCTTTCCCCTCCCCGAAGCTGCTCATGAGTTTTCCATCTAATCACGTCTTATTCTGCTGGGAGCTGCCTCCCGGAGTATCACACCTGCCCACTTCCTTTTTGCCTCCATGCCAGGGGAATGCAGTAACTCGCTTCCCCAATGCACTGCAGCTCCCCTCCGTGAGGAAACACTGTAGTGCTGCTGTGAGCATATGGCACTTGCTTAAAAAAAAAAAAACAAAAAAAAAAAAAAACAAACAAAAATAAGTCAGAAATTAACCTTTACTATGAGATGCTGTATGTAAATGCTGACAGGCTGTGAGGCTCGTGGGGAGTGAGGGATGTTAGGATCTCCGGGGCGTCAGGTGACACCTTTAGACGTTTTACACTTTGCCTTTGAGGACATGGGAGGAGCTCGTTTTTATATGCATTCATACAAACTGGGACTTGAAACTTTTTACTGTGATGGTAACAAAAGTGAAACTCTTCAACCATCACTCCTCTGTGAGCAGTTCTATAGCTACAACCTGCAACTCATCCAAGCCTGATGTAATCATAATTCATTGGATTAAAATAGAAAATATGAGATCTTTGCCTTCTTTGAATCTTTATCCACAAGAGAAGAATTTGTTGATGTACTATATGTTTTTTTCTGTCACACCTGGCTTGCCCAGACAAATGGAATTTAGCTGTAAGTGTATTTAATGAACAAATTAAAGTCTTATGAGATAGAAGTGCAACAATACTGGACTCTTATTGGACAGTTTCACTGCAGATTTCACTGATTCAGGAACTGCCGTTGTGTTAATTCTGCTGAATCTTGGGCCTCCTACAACCTTGTTTCTTTATCCTGTTTCTTTTTTTCATCATGAATGTTTTTGAATTTTTGAGATGGCCACAGCCACACATGGTAAAATTAGCCCAATTCTCGCTCTCTCACCTCATTAGTTTGCTACCTAGACAGGTCTATTTCATTTGTACACCCAAACAATTAACACCATACAGTTTGTTTGATTTGGAATCGGTTTATTGATTTTAACCTTACATTGTTTATATTAAGTATACGCATTTTAACACTGCAGGATTACACAGGCAACGGTCTGCTATATTAATCATTTGTTTCTTTTTCTTTGAGTTGTTTGGGGAGGTCCCTTCCTGGTGGCGCAAAAGGCGTGGCTGAGGGCTGAGGACTCTTAAATCCTTGGCCAAAATCTCCTCGGGCCAAACCATGTCATGGGCAGGTATAGTTAGTGGGTGGGTTAGCTTTGCCTTGTATTTTGTTTTAGTTGGTGTCCATCTTGTTTATCCCTTGAGTGTTATTCGGCTTGGCGAAGCCACTATTTAAGCTCCCTTGTTTGTCAGTTTGTTCAGTTAACACTTTGTTTAGTTGTGGTTGGATTGAGTATAGTTCTATTTCGTTGATACATGAGACTGGCCTTCCCCCTTTTGGGGGATGGACTGCTTTCACATAACGAGACAAACTACTGAGAGCCTAAATTAGTCAAAGATTTTGTGATTAAAATCTTTCACACTGATACGAGGCACATAGGATAAGCTAAACAAGTATTCACTGTCAGTGAGGTGAATAGCTAAATGCTGCTGGTGACAGTTACTTTTGATAGATAGCTAGAATGAGTGGGAGGCTGCTGGAGTACAGTCGTACAGTAAACCCCCCAGTTTTCATCTACAACTCTTGTTTCAGAATTACCTCACTGCTTGGTCCCTAACAATTATCTTTGGCTGCGGCCAAATAGTCTTTTTTGCTGAGGAAGGTTCCTAACTGAGTAAAATGATCCTGACGTATATAAGTGGCAGCCATGATAAGAGCTAGGTGAATTCTTTAAATGCTAAGGAAAGGTGCTTCAGTGCTTCCTTTCTTATCTCCTTTAGCATAGAGTACACTGGACCATCTTATACAAAAGGAAATGAGATAATGTCGTCCCACAATTCCTTGTGGCAGCAACATTTAAAGCGACGCACCATCCAGCCGTTCACGAAAACAAAAGATAACGCCATTCGGATTCTCTCAGCACTGTGGTGTCGTTTCCTAAGTACTTAGGAATACTCGTCCTTTAAATTCAATCTTTCCTTGACCTCATGACATTTTCCATCAAGGTCAAGGAAAAGTTTTTAGGAAAAGACATATGATGTAATTTATGACTATTCAATTGCAGCCATTGTCTGGACTGTGGAGAGTTAAAGTATCCCCCGTCCTTCCTTTCTTATCACATCCTTGGCCCTTTGTTTACTGCAAACCACAATGTGCAGCATTGTTTGTCAGGCTGCGGGAGCCTTGATGGAATCAGAGTCCATTAACATGGAAGGCAGCGTCGAGGTGACTTTAGCTCCTAATTAAAAACAGATGTGTCCATTTAATAGTCTTAATACTTTGTGGGAGAGTGAGACAATCACCGCAGAAATATCTATTTGCCTCATTAAATCGAGAGGCTTGATCATGATGAGAAGCAGGGTAATGAATGAAGACAGACATGTTTACCAGGTTGTTTAAACAGTATTTGCTGGGAGGAGACAGGTTGGAATCTAGATGGACTGTTTGGTGGCGGGGAGAGTAGAGACTGATAAGATGAATGGCATGTGAAGTCAGGTAAAAACAGGGAGGACAAGACATGTGAAAGTTGATCTACTCTGAACAATCAAACTATCATTGTGTAGGTGCTTGTGTTTCAAAACACTTAGAGAGTTGTTTCAAAGGTTCACACTGTCACTGGCAGTGATTTCAGGCCTGTGTTACACAGTGAAACTACAGTAAATATTTTTTAGGTTGGAGGTTCAGTGAGTTTCAAGCAACTGTGCTGTTACATACAGTATATCAAACCTTTCAAACCAAGACGGAACCACCACGGATGAATGCTAAAGCCAGGGAAAAATAGTTTACATTAACATGCAGACCTCCATTCAAAGCATCAACAATCACTGACTTTTACTTTAACAAGCCTAGAAGTCTACAGCCATGCTAAATGTTAATGTCAGCATGCTAACATGTTGGTGTTTAGCAGGTATAATGTTCACCATGTTCACCATCTTACTTTAGCATGTTAGCCAGTAAATGATTTATTAATTGTTAACTGGGGGATGGTCCAATGGGAGGACAGCCCGACCTCAGTTCCATACAACCACAGTAAATGAAAAAGTTTCACGTGTTAATACTCTTCAAACACATATTGCAGCCTAACAAATGTTTTGAAACTCTGAAGTAGTCATTGTTTTTTAAAAAAAAAAAGGAAGAAATTGAAAAAAGAAGCAAATACTTCTAAACAAGCTGTCTTTGGCCTCTTAAGAATGGAACCAAAGTAAACTCGTATGTTGAAAACGATACCTGCCTTCATATCTGTACAAAACTATGCTTAGCTGTAAGGACTATTTTTAATTAATCAATTAACTGTTTTATCTATAAGATAACAGAAAAACTGTGAAAAATGCCACCAGCCCAGCCATATTTTGTTTTGTCTGACACCAATCCTTAACCCAAGGTTATTTACAACGGCAATTTACAATGATATAAAACACAGAAAAGCAGTAAATCTGCAAATAAGCTAAGCTGGAAGCAGCAAACGTTCAGCATTTTGCTTCATAAATGACTTAAACAATTATTCAGCTATTAAAATTGTTGCCAATTAATGTTCCGTCCATCCACTAAACAATTAACAGACTATAAGCAAGAGATGGAAGTTGCGTTGTCAACGGTTTCAGGATTATTGTGATATTAGTGTGCATAATATGCATGTCAAGTTCATTTAATTCGTAAAACATCAAGCATTTAGTAAGGCACATGCAGACGCACACAAAAGCAGAAATCTAAGCCTAGCTGAGTGGTTGTGCGGTGTGACTGCGTTCTGGTGTGTATGACAGGGACAAAGATGTGTGTGGACACTTCAGCCTTGCTCAGGGATCTGCTGTCACATCCCATCATCGGAGCGGTGCATTCACACCAGCCGTTGTTCCAGGACGGCTTACTAAAGGGGTGGCGAACCTTCTAGGGGCCGACAGTGGTGCTCATGTAAAGATCATTTCAGCGTCACCATTACAGGCTCAGCATAGTGAAAAATCCTGTTTATTTAAAAGCCCAAAGATTAAAATAGTTTGATTCAGGATTTATTTAACAGACACAAAGACTGTGTGGACAAACACACTGGGAATTGAGTTTCTATTGCACAAACTTACACAAAGGGAATAAAAACACGGAAGTATACAAAACTGATGGTGTATCAATACAGTCTTTGTACATTTTTGTGTATGCATAATAGGTTGTGGTTTCCTTTATGGCATTTAGCCCTTTTCCAAATTAACTTAGAACCATTGAGCATTTGATGTTTAATTAAAATGCGGCATGTTTTAATGGATTTAAAGACACAACAAACATGAAGTGCCATGTCTGCCCCTGGGTGTTTGTTTTTAAGTTTATAGAATGAACTAAGGCAGTATGGAATTAGCAGGTTGATACTTGACATAGTAGAGGAGGAACCCTACCTAAAGTGTCACTAAAATAAATGTTGAACAGATGATGGTATGTTCAATAAACAGACCTTGCTTTTTTCAGAGGAAGGCACTCATTTTAATTTCTTCATCATGCATGGATTTATATTTTCATTTTCTAACTTTGACTGATACAAGAAATGCACTAAAGAAGTCAGCTGCTCCCCTCTGAGGCTTCATGCAACTCCAGCTTGCATTTAATATAAAAACAAGGTTGGCTGCACGTCACTCAGTCAGCCAGTGCATAGGTTGTTGGTGAAGTTGTTAGCGTAGATAATGAGATAATTGGCACTGGACGGATCTGCTGTGTGTGCTGGAAATTAAAAAGATCCCCAGAGACCTGAACTCACCTGCAGTTGGGAGATGATGGAGCAGAGTGTGTGTGTTGGGTGTGTGTCAGTGTTCTCAATGGTGTAGTTGCTAATGTTGCGGAAGAAACATGGGAAAAGGAAGACATGGAGCAGACACATTAGTAAAGGTCAAAGTGGAAGATGAAGGTTAAAGAACCAAGGAGGATCGCGGCCGTTATCGTAATAACGTAATCAGGCATGAATTTTACGTGATTTTATACTATAGTTTTATAGTATTGCCAAAATACAACAATAGTATACTATTGTTTCCATCTGTTTTGCAATTATCCTTATGACTCTGCACTATTTTACCTGCCCTGTGCCCTAGATTATAACCAATCGAGTCCCTTTTACCAGTTTAAATATCTAAGTAGCAATAGGCCTACAACCCATAAAAGTGATTGCAGCATCTATCTCGTCACTGTAAGATTATTTATGCTTCAAAATGACTTGATGGTTAGGTTTTACATGTCCTTCACAGGTTTGGCTTAAACGGGAAGATTATTAAAAAGCAACTTTTTAAATTCCAGTCTGAATTCCAGGTTGTCCATAATCACTGAAATGTTATCATACATTCTCTTCTCCCTTTGTAATATATAAACATCAATATCAATAACTATAAGAAAACAACCAAATATAAAGGGAATTTCAGTGTTATACATATTATGTATAAGAAATCACCAAAATTATGGGGAACTCTGATCTACTGGCCAAGTGGGGAAAAATGTTACGTTGAAATTCAGCTGCCTGTTATTCACTTTTTATTAACAGGCCAATATTGGTACATTGATATTGATCTGACTCCTCTTTACATGTCAACCATCTCTTGAGCAAAGCCTTATCAGCGCTCAGGGACCCAGACGGAGTTGACTGTAAACATGGGTGCACGAGCGGGGACCCAACTGTCTTCTGAGGGGTAATTATTATTATTAGCACTCTGAGCTGCAGTGCGTCCCCACGAGATCTGCAGAACAATGAATATCCACATGAGTGCTGTGACAGGCGCTCATCTAGGTATCAGAGTGAGTCAGCTAGACGTTAATACCCAGGCTAATAATGGTTGCCAAGTGGAGCGAACACTGAGCTAATAGCAGCGGTGAGGGACAGGCAGGTGCCACCATGGGGACGAACCTTACTCAAACTTGGCCGTCCGGAGGCCTTGTCCTCAGGCTGTAATTAGTAGCCAGTGACAACAAGGCTCAACAGAGGAAAAGCAGCATGCCAAGCAGGTACACAAGGGTCTGTACAACAATAATAATTACCAGTCACCAAAACAATCAACCCCCAGTGCTGAATATTCTATTACATACACTCTGAGTTAAGTTTTTTGGTGAACAATACAGATGGTGGCCAAGTTTACCAACAACCAAAATGAGCAAAAAGCGTTATCAAGTATGATGAAAGAGTAAAATATTATTTTCACACTATGTAACTGAATGTAATCTTTTATTTTCTGGGATGGTGTCAAAGAGGTGTTTATTCAACTATGTGGCCATTTTTGAGTCTGTAGTTTATAGTGTTAAAGAATAAGTCTAGTAATATACTATATTTTCTTGTCTGTGAGTCAACAAACAAGTACTAGCACCTCTCACCGAGCAAGGTCGCAAAGTGCTTCACAAGAGAAAAAAAATGTGAAAATTAAAACCATAAAAACAGTAAAAAGAAAGAAACATTAAAACATAAGCAACACAGACCTTAAAAAACGCACATAATTATCAGTTTGAATAAATGATTCTTCAGCTGCTTTTTAAAGTCGTCAACAGACACTGCCGATCGTTTGTCTAAAGATTTGCAGACAACCATTTGCAGACGGTCCAGAGACGACTTGCTGAGGCAGATGAAAAGGGAATTCCAGTAGTCTAGCAGTGATGATATGTATGCATGAATGATCATCTCTAGTTCCGGTAGTGACACAACTGACCTGAGTTTGGCAAGATTTCTTAAATGGAAGAAACATGTACGGGTTAATGATTTGATATGTGGATCCAAGTACAAAACCTGATCAACTATAACACCAAGTTTTCTAAGATTAGACTGCACAGCTGAAAAAAGGGGCCCAATACACTTATCCGCGTGTAGCTGTAAAACGATGTTATCCATCCAGTCCTTGATGGCACTCAGAGAATTGTGCAAAACAGTCAGTTTGTAAGTCTCATCAGGCTTAAAAGAGACATACAGCTGGATATCATCAGTGTAACAATGACATGAGATACCTTTA
The DNA here is from genome assembly GCA_031216445.1 of Lateolabrax maculatus. Taxonomy (NCBI): domain Eukaryota; kingdom Metazoa; phylum Chordata; class Actinopteri; order Acropomatiformes; family Lateolabracidae; genus Lateolabrax; species Lateolabrax maculatus. Next base: position 22,757,017 of record CM062199.1, read on the forward strand.
AATGTCCTAATAATATGACATAAGGGAAGCATATACAAAGCAAATAATATAGGACCCAAGACAGAACCCTGAGGCACACAAGAGGGAAGTAGTTTAAGACATGTAGGGACCATGCCGAAAAGCTCCTATCAAAGAGACAGAACCAGTCCAGGGCGCTCCCACAGACACCCGCCCGCTGCCTAATCCTAAACCTTCCAGTCAGGATCCTGCGATCTACAGTATCCAAAGCTGTGCTAAGATCCAGCAGCACCAAAACAGCACCCACATCGGAAGACATGTCATTGGAGACTCTGAGAAGAGTTGTTTCAGTGGAATGCTTCTGACGGAAACCAGATTGGAATTTATCTAAAATGCTGTGTGCAGCCAAAACAGCAGTGTGCTGTTTGGCAACAACTTTCTCTAACAGATAGAAGGTAAAAGGCAGAGGCCTATAGTTTTTGGAAAGGAAACAGGAGAGAGAAGTCGGCCGACTTCGATAAACAGAAAAGGGCGTAGAAGAAGGGAGGTTGCTAGCCCTGACATCTCTAATTCCATCAACAATGAAAGACAGAAAGTTAGTTCAATCCTTATTTGAAAAGACAGGCACATCAGGAGGTGCAAGAGAGACAATGTTTAGTCTTAGTAATAGAAACGATGAACATGGAACTTGGTGGATTTCCACAGTTGCTCTACCTCACAACGAATACTGTCATTTACAACGTGAATATTAAAATCACCAACCATAACAACTCTGTCCTTCTCTTCTATCAACTCTAATGATAGAAGAGAAAAAGTCCCTGAATTCAGACATAATAGAGCTTTTTCAACTAGAGGGTCTGTAAATTATAATACAATAACATATTTAAACCACCAATTTGGGTGATTTTGAAACAAGGAGAAAGCTCCATTGCTCACCGTAGGACTCGGAAAGCGGTTCCTGAAAACCACTGCAAGACCTCCAACCCGGCCTGAGGTCCTGGGAGTGCTGATAGAAGTACAATATGGCGGTCATGGTTCGATTAAGGGGCCATATTCCATCCTCCTCTGCCAAGCTTCAGTGCAAAACAGGAAATCCAGGAGAAAGTGTGTGGGGGCAGCCTGGACACGACAGTGGACTCAGTTATCTCCATCTTTGTTGAGTTCTACGGTCGAGGAAGACCTGAGCATCTAATTAAGACCTCCTTCAGCAGGTGGGTGATCAGGCTGCTGGTATAGCAAGAGACGAAGACTGCATATATATTTAATACTGTATGCCCTTAACTGTTAGTAAACAAGTTTGCAGTGCACACACAAAGCCATAATAGCTTATTTTCAATCCAAGTATAACTCATAAAAGAAGTAGCTAAAGATGTTTCTGTAATTTGCCGTATCAGCACTCACATACAACAAATATATTGCAATTTGTCTGTTGTCTCTGCTTGTACAAGAGTGCAAGCAGATAGAGGCCAACAGTATGAAAAGGCACTATACAGAAATTGACACTTAAAGCCAAATAATAGCAGGTAGTGTGAGATGTAAAATAGGTTTCAGATGTACTAGTGTCTCTTGAAGCTGGACTAGAAACGTTTGCACTCTGAATTGTCTATTTTATGTGGTTATATTCACTGTGAATCTCTTGTTGCTGCAATGAAACTTGATATGAAGAAAAACAGTTTATTAAAAAAAACATGACCTAATTTTAACAAAACTGACAAAATAAAGAAAAGCAAGTTACCAAATTTCTGTGACTCTGAATTTCTGAAGAAATGAGGCATCTAACCAGCTCACTATTTGGATCATTTTGCACCAAATAGCTGTTTTTTTTTCTCCAGTGATGAACATAGAAATGAGTGCATAGCAAGTGCAAATGTCCTAACAGCAATCTGACAAAAATGATGCAGAAGCCCATTATCCTTCCTCAAAATACACATCAGGCCTTTACCAAGACACAAATTGTGTCCTCACTGATGGTCTAAGATGCAATTACCACATCCAATAAAACAGCACACATTTTCATATTTCATCGTCCCCAGTGTGTACAACACTCAGTTGTGGAATTATTGACCTGCTATGCTCAACTGGCTGAGTGTAGTTTTAAATATGAATGCCACACGTCTTACGTGCATTACATTAGAATCCTCTCTGTCTTTTAATGTGGAAGTAAATATGGTCTGAAGGACATCAAACATGTTTCAAACAACCGTAGACACGATGGGGAACTGACCCTGAGTCTTTTTTTCAAGTGTGCTTTAATCCTACAAAAGCTGTTTGAATTTTGTAATCTCATGTCTCCACATTCACACAAACAACTTGTATTGCCAGGTAAATTTTCCAAGAAGGACGAAAGGTACAAAAGAAGGGCACTATATTGCTACTGACTGATAAAATGACATGACAAGATATGATAGATTTTCCACCATGACATTGATCCTTAACGAGACCAGGTCCTTTAGGTGAATATTTCATTGCTCAGTACTTTTGGAGACCAGGAGCCTCTTCTGTCCATCCTAATATATGTATTTAATGTATTAGTCACACTGGTGTCTTAGGGAACATTTTACAACCCTGGTTCATACAGAAAAGTGTAAGCAAACAAATCAGGACATTTTGCGAGCTGTGATATTTTACTTCTTGATATAACAGTCTTCAACTGATTTATTTGGCATTTTGAGATCTAAGGCCACACCCAGAACCATGGAACAAAGATAATGTCAGCACCTTTTAGTACTGTAGCATCAGTAAAATGCTCCTGATTTGTGTATCTTTCTGTGCTTTTGAATCATTTAGTACCTTATTAGATACAGAATAAATACACTTTACATACTGTTCATACACAGTACTATACTGATAAAAGGACGTGCTAGTTGACAAAGCTCTCTGCTTGGAGACCTCCCAATGCGGCTGTTGCTGCTACACAGTATCTAAAGCCGACCCCTCGCTGCACCGAGCCCAGGGGCTGATGGGAGTTCTCGGGGGAACCATTAGTGAGCGGATCGGCAATGTAGCGCGCAGGGAGCAAGCGCAATTCATGGGAGAGTGCCGAAAGAACTCACAACACTCTAACAACACCTGTCACCCCTGCGCCTAATGAGAAACACAATTAGCAATTAACAGTGCGATCTGTCAGGGCTAATACCTGCCTCCCTGCGCCCACACACACACACACACACACACACACACACACACACACACACACACACAGCCAGGGGGAGAAACCAGACCCCCTTCATCAGCACATCCTTGCAGGTATGAAATGAGCCCAAACAAGCAGATCAATTAGACAGGTGATGTAATGTTGTGAAACCTAAGCTGATGCTTCGGTGGCAGATTTCCTAAACAGCACCCTCGCTGATGCTCCACAGTGACTTTTAAGACAGGAATTAGGTGTGATTTTATCACTCAACGGGGAATTGAACCAGACGCACATCATACTGACCATAGATCATACAGCCTGGGCTATTAAACTGTTTGTGCAAGGGGAAGTTTGTCAAAATGCAGTTTCCTGGTAGATTTGGTGCTCCATTCTCCTGTTAAACAATTGCCGCCATGAGGGTTAACGGAAGATAAATTGAAGTGGATATAAACAACACAGGAAGTAAAATTACCTCAAATCAGCACATTCTGTGTTTATTTGGATCCCCGTTAGCTGTTGCATCATGGAAAGCGACTTCTAAAGATCGATTCAAAGACAATATTGATCACGCACCTTCTGGTATTTCTCACTGATTATCTCTGAGGGGACATTTAAGGACGCTTCCAGCAGTAAGCAGGTTATCAGTAATGTCTTTGAGGAAATAAAGAGAACTGCAATGCACAAACTGCACAGCATCTGTTCATAATTAATAGTTAAGACATGCACATTGTTGTTTCATGTGTAAAAGTAGCCCATATATCATGTTAGCATTCAAGACTTGAGCTTGTCCTCATGGAAGTGACATTTTTTATTGATTTTACTTATGCTGCAGTCAAGAAATCTGCTAAAACTTTAATGGATTTAAACAAACTGGGAACACAATAAGACTAGTGCTGTCAGTGGAAGACATGACTAAATAAATGACAGTACATTCTTGGCTACTTAACATATAAAGTCATTGATCTGTCCCTGGTTTCTGATACTTTGCCTCACATATTCGCACTGTAATTGTGCAATAATATGAGAGAAAGGTCAGAGGTCAGGTCTGGCTACTCATAACCCTGGAGCTGTCGGGGATTCAGTATCTCGCTCAGTGACACTTCAGCAGGGCAGATGAGTGCCAAACAAAAAGGTTGAAATACTGCTTTCTATATTTCAGTCTAGCAATTATATTACATTCAGGTCTAAATTAAATTTCCCTCTACTTTAGACACAGACATCATGAAAACTCTTGCAATCAGATATGAATTTCTAATAAACTCTCTCTCGTACACACATCCTGTTTCACACACACCAGCATAAACACTGGCGGTGTTCTAATTGGATTACACCAAAATGTGTGTGTTTGTGTGTCTGTGTGTGTGGCATATCCAGCATAGTAATTGTGTCAGCCTTGTTGGTCAGTGGGGAATTGAAGTGTTAAATCCAATTCTGAATTTGTATCTCTCATACAGAGGAGGGGGAGATGTTGCGTGAGTACCAACCATATGTCACCGTCCCCAATTCAGAGGGATTGAATATGGATGAGAAACAACTCGGGGTCCTGGCGTCGCCACTGGTAGCAGGTTTAGACTGTGACGATGTACGCTCATTTGTTAACATAGAGGAAGTGGAGTTGTACACACCAGCACTGCAAAACTGAAAAACATTTCCCATAATGAAGATAAAACTGATTCAGTGGCTTTGACCTTTTATTTTCTCTGCCACTGTAGTGCTCAGTAGAGGCCACTCCGGGCAAGAGGATCAATAAACAGGAAGCATTCTCAAAAATTCTTGTGTATCTGGAGCTGAAACCAATCAATCGATTAGTCTGTTGACAGAAAAATAATCTATGGCAACTATTTTGTCATTTTTCAAGCAAAAATGCCAATAACCTACAACCAGCTTCTCGCTTGTGAGAATTTGCTGCTTTTCTTTATCTTATGTTATAGTAACAAAATATCTTTAGTTTTGGGCCTGTGGGACAAAACAAGCAATTTGATATCATCACCTTTTGCTTTAGGAAATTATGTTTTTCACAATTTTATAGACAGAACAATTAATTGAGAGAATGATCTATAATGAAATGAATAGTTAGTTGCAGTCCTATATGCATGGTGTTTGTATTGTCTCTTATTGGACAACTGCTTATATGTATATTAGGATGTTACTAGAATAAGTTATGTGAATGTTAACAATAACAGATATACAATTATCATTTCAGTTATAGATATGTGCCTTTGAGTTGTGTTTAAACTAAACATCTCACTGATTCTCATATTTGACATTCTTTCAGTTGTTTTCTCATTGTTATCCATGTGCCGAGTTATCATGATTGCAAAATGATGACAGCGGTCTCATGTAAATGATGTAAGATTTAATTACCGTCATGGCAACTATTCAAATTGAAGCACTGAAATACAAGTTGCATGTAGGTTGTGTGCCTTGTGATCCAATTTATGTGGCAGATGTCGGTGTCGTCCAGGTCATGTGACGTAACTATGGTTAAAAATATGTGTGTCTTACCTTTGGCATTTGGCTAAATACATGATGATAATATGTAATGATGTGTTACTGCTTTATGTAGTACTTCACCTGTGAAATTATATTTTAAGTAAATAAGTTGCTATATTTTAAACATGCATTATTATACATACTGTATTGTTAGAAATAGAAAGTTCACGAAAGCTTGTCTATTTCAGTTTTTAACATCAAAAGAAAATCCAAGAAAAAAAGATGTCACGGTATGTCGGCACATGTCAATCAAACAGCATTTGGTACCTCACTGTTTGAATGACAAGTAATCTCTGGAGAAATGCAGTGCAGAAACACCACTGCAATCAACACCTAGCGCCAAACACGTTGCTGTATAAACCAAAAACAAAACATGAATCTTGTGAGTTACCACTTTAAGTGAATAACAAAAAAGTGTTTATAACAATATCTTTTTTTATATATTTCCTGTTCTCTTTGTGTGTCGGAGATAGTGACTGATGATCATAGCTCCAACATGTGTTGATAATAGACAATACAAGATACATACATTAGGATGAATGTTTCAAAGGCAGGATAAAAACCTATTGACAAGATCAAGATATTTAAAAGTTTTGTTTTACTTGTTCATCAGTTTTAGCTTAACTATTATGTCTTCACATAACCTTAAGGTTTACGGTTTACTAGAGGAAAAGAATATGCAGTGCCTTGCTCTGCAGTAAGACAGGAACATTTCTTGTTAATTTCTCCATTCATAGGTGACCTCTAGTCTCCCATTAGCACCCATAATGTACAAAGGCTGATGTTGCTCACTTGTGTTTGTACTTAAACAACAACATTTTTTTCATGAGTCTGTTAACAGACCTACGCTTCAGGAAAAGTAAGCATATATTCTATAGCATCCCCTGGGTTTCACTGCAGTGTCCAAATCAGTTTCTAAGTGTTTTTCTGCAGAATTTCTACCCCGAGAAAAAGACATATATACTCTATATAAACTAATTTGCAATATACATGTATCACATATACAGTATATGAATTGTTTTTATGGAGTTAAGTTGGCTTTATATTGTCTTTCCCTTTACAGAAGTTACTATCTCAGACATTGTCTCTTCGTACCATTACTGTGATATTTTTGCCATCAATTGGTTGATCTACTGTCCCACCTAGATTTCTCAATGAACCACGAAAAGCATCATATGCACTGAAAATGCCAGGCGAACCTTAGCTTTGTCAGCTTGCAGTGAGAAACTGCTCCACTGTGCCTAATACCACTTCTTAAAAAGACAAAAACAACCTTTGTTTCCAGTGGATTAATGTCTAAAGAAAAGGTGACACGGATGAAAGTAGCCTGGCACTTTTATCTGATGTAGTTATTGCTGTGAATTTTTAATATACTTAGGACTGGAGGCTTACAGAGTCAATAAATCAGTAAAAAATGAAAGTCTGCAATAGGGCAGTATTTACTATACAATCCCTGTTGCTCTAGGTTCACTTGTATGCTTTATGTTTTCTTTACAGCCACTATTGTCAAAAGCCCTTAAATATGGCCCTCAGTGAGTGGGAACAAAAGGCCCTTATTATCTGGTCCATGTATGTTGTATACAAGCTGATGAATTTTAGGGTTAGGTAACAGTGCAACATGTGCTTTTCTCTTGTAAGTGTCACAACATGCATATTGGAAAGTACAGTAGCAGCTGGAAAGTTAATTAATGTCCAAAATTAGGCACAGAGCTCAAATTACCTTTGTTTGTCTCCCAGGAGCACGTTTCCAGCACAGTGTTTCACAGACAGAAGGTTCATCTGACTGTTAGTGACAGTCAGATGTTAGCAGTGTGTTCATCACAAATGTCAAATGTAGGTCTAATTCTAGTAGGTTAAGAAATGTGTGTGATAATGTGGTATTAGATTTAAGAACTGAACGTGACAAAAACTAAAGCAACCTATTGGAGACACAATCACGTTTTACTGTCAGACTCCTTCACCCATAGCAGTCAGCAGCTTGTGCACAAGTGTATACACACACACACACACACACACACACACACACACACACACACACACACACACAGACACAAACACCTCCTTTTCATTAAGGCCAAGGAGTGTGAGCAAAGTTTGCTTTTGTAATTGCCCTGCTCTTGCAGCCTGTTTGACAGGCAAACAGCGGTGTAGTCTGGCTCTTCAATGTGCCAGAAACTCTAACAAGGTGTGATTAACCAGAGGCAAGGCCGAGTCAAACCTCAAATTCATTGTCAAGAGCAAAGCACAAGTAAAACCTTTCTTTTATCCTGTCAGACGATAAAAGATAGTGAGGGCAGAGAAAATGACCATTTCAACTGAGCAACAGAGAGTCAGTGCCAGACAAAAAATCTGCTTCTCTCATTGTAATGTTGCCATGCTCAACAGGAATTAGCTGGGATACTTTCAAAGCAGGCTGTTTTTTACAATTCCTTTAATGCTTTGCATTTTTAATGCAAGAAATAGGCCTTGCAGGCTGCATTCAGTGTCTCTGACACTTAGTTTATATAGCTGTTGACAAGGTTGAGGCAACAAGTCACATCATCATCTCAACACTTTGCCTTTTGGTCTGATACTTATGTAGCTGGGCTCAAGGCTGAAACATGCTTCCCCTGGGCTGCATAAGGGGGAAGATGCTAGGGGGTCATGCAAACACATTTGAGACTTCAAGACTGCAAACGTGGGAAACAGCTACTCTGGTTCTGTCCAAACAATAACAAAATTAGCCTACCAGCACATCTGAGCACAATTTCCTACATGTCTAAATATTCCTTTAAATCTTGAGGCACAAATTGAGACGGTGAAACAAAGTTTAGCTTTTGAGACATAAGTGATGCAAGGCAGTGAGTCGTGTTTTACTGTTACAGCCAGCAGTGCAACCCAGTGGCCAATGGTAATCTGTAGTAATGCTTTGTTTTTTGAGCATTTTTGTAATTTAATATTACTAAACGGAATCATCCTAAATGCTTTTTTCTTAGTGGCTCAGTCATGGTTTGTACATATTTGTTACTCCATATGAGAAGAGAAAACTTTATGAAGTTTAAAAAAGTGAGAATGACATTGTGCTCTCTATTGTAGTCCAATTATGTGACTTTTAGATATTAGCTAGTGAATTATTTACATACACATCTTGCTTTGAGCAAGTTAACCTTTCATGACCAGAAAAGATTAGCTAAATATGTTTGCTCTTTTGCAGAGCTGCCCTGCTTCACACCTGGGAGCTGCCCGGTTCAGCCACAGTCCTCTGCTGCTGGCCACTCAGCACTGAAGTAATTGGAGCCTTAAGAGCCTTCGTGTAAGTGCCTTGATCAAGGGCACATGTGTGATAATTGCTGAGGGGGAGCACAGAGTTGCTCATTTACCTTCCCTGCTCAGATCTTCGCTGCTGGTCAGGGGATCTGAACCAGCAGGCCACTGATCACATATTTTAGGGCTATTCAAGTGTGAAAGGGCTGCACTGAGTTTCTAACAATGGCCTAAAGGACAGAACAGAATCCCAGCAGTGTTAAGGGGTATAAGGACAGGAATGTTTATTTCTTGCGCTCGAGTCTCTATATTTAGTCTATATTTCATGGACTAACACCGCCTACCCTTTGCAACTTATTTTTGGTACATTACAGTTATTCTACATAAGTACATGCTTTTAAACTGAAAGTACTCCTCGGTCAACATCACACACAAGGCTCCAGGTTGTCTTCCAGCGGGGTAACATGGAACTAGCAGCATTTATGTGAAAACAAAATGTTTTTTCAACTAGACCCTCTGAGAACCAGAGAGCCTGAAGATCCCCCCAATTGTCTCCTGAACAAACACCATTAATTAAAACCAAAAATCATCAGCAGGCCAGCACTGTGATTACAGGATTCTTTCATGCAGACGTTTTGGCCTTTCTGTCTTTCTTTCAGTCATCCCTTCCACTCAAAAAAGACCCAAATATTAGCAAATATACAGTAAATGTTCCCATGATATCCAAAACTACTAAACTGAGGGTATTTATTAAGGCTAGTGCGGAAGTTCCCACAGTGATGACAAGAAGTGTAACTACAGTATATCCGGAAGCTCAGTTTCAGTTCCTCCTCATCATTAGCTCTCATCTCTTGGCAAACTTGGGCCACATTTATCAAGTCTGCAGCAGCTCTATACTGTCAACACTTGTCTCAGCCCTGCTCCCCTTCTACCCTTTCTCATCCTCCCCTCCCCCTGTCTCTTTCCAGCCTTTCTCTCTTTTTTCCCAGCCCAAGAGAGGAGACACGGCCATAAATCTCAGGGTAGCTAATGAACTGCATTTAACAATAAAATGCACTGGAAATGGAACATTTCATTTACAAGAAGATCAATGGCAGTGACAAACACCCTTCTCGGAGCGACTAGTTAGCGGGATGATGTTCCGCAGGCAATCCAATCTATCACCGCACACCGACGCTGAGATCAATCAAAGAAGGAAAAGGAAGAAGGAAGAAAAAGACTTGAAGCTTTTCTCTTTATATTGTATTCATGGTCTTTATTTAAATAGGGCCACTAATCACTCAGTTGAAAGTCCACCTTCTTGTCCTCTTATTTCTTGCACTCAATGGATTTTCTCTCTGTCTCTTTTATCTTTATATCTCATTGTGTTTCTCCTTCTTTCTCCCTCTCACCCTCCGAGCACTGGGGAAGGCAGTTGAGAGGCAAGAGGAGGGGAGTGAATGATAACCATCCGGGGAGTCAAGTGCTCCATCACCGCCATCCCCATCTGCGACCCGACAAGTTCATAATGCCAGGCATCTGCTTTCATTTATAAAGGCCTCACTTAGCCCTCACACACACTCTCAGTCTCTCCAGCTTTTTTGCTACGCCCTCCCCACCTCCTCTTGCTCTCTCTCTCGTCACTCTTCTTCTCCCCATCCGGCTGGCTGAGAGGGAGAGCGCCTCTTGTCCTCTCCCTCACCTAATCCTCCTCATCTCCTCCTCTTCTTCTGCTGCTCAAGTCCTCTCAGGTTTTTTCCCCATTTACCCTCCACAGTTGCATCCATTTCTTTCCCTCTAGCTCTCCATCTTCTCCTCTCTCCGCCCTCCCACTCAAATGCAAGAAACTATAAAGTAGCTTAGTTGACAGTTAGTCCTATTTTACAATTTTTCAATTCATTTTTATTTTTTATTTAGAATGATACGCAAAATATTCTGTGTAAAAACTGCCAAAAAGTTCAGATGTTCAAAAGAAAACTTTCAATTGATTTCATATAAACTTAATTTACTGTAGAAAATAGAATAATACACAACAATAAACTTTTTTAGTGTTCAGCTTACAGTATCATTAGTCCATATTAACTCAGAGTTTTAGAATTTCTTGATTTCTAAATGAGGAAACAATTCTAAAAATGTTTGCACAGAGACACAAAGGTGATATTATCATTATTTTACGTTTAGTAGCGCTCAAGCAAGTAGTCCATTAATCAATCAGCCCATTGGCAGAAAATGATTCAGCAACAATTAATCATGTTTTATTTAATCATGAAAAAATGACATTCTCGGGCGAGGTCCTGCTGCTTTTGTGTGTTTTACATTTATTGTAAATTGAATATCTTTGGTTTTGGACTGTTGATCAAGACATCTGAGGAAATCACCTTGACCTCTTTTTTACTCGTTTTTTTTTTTTGGAAAATGTGTTAGTTGCAGCTGTAATTATTACTTTTCTGCACAGCGATGACAACTCCAGTCCATGTGTGTGTCCTGAATAGCTGTCAATCAACAGCATTCAGTGCACAAAGCATGCAGTCACTGCAGCAGTCTGCAAGTCAAGAGCTGTGTTGTGAATTTGAGTGGGCAGAGAGGCTTTTCATTAGATGAATCATATGGTCCAAATGTCAGTTTTAGTTAGAGAATACTCATTATCTACTGTAAATGTATACTGCAAAGTGAAAGTTTGACAGAGGAAACATTTGCAACCATTAGGTGGCGCACTTCTCTCAATTTACATGCGATGGGGCCTCAGAAGAAGACAAAACAGAAAGAGAGAGAGAAGAAACTTGCTCTGCCCATTATGAAGTAAATTTTCTGAAATGGGTTTTTATCATGAAAAATAAAATGCAACATCTGTTGTAAATATATTTGGATACATTAGTGTGTCCTCTGAGGGCTGCATGGAAATCACAGGCAGTCTGTGTGTGCACACATAAGCACATGCACCCATTCGTGTGTGTGTGTGTGTGTGTGTGTGTGTGTGTCTGAGTGTGTGTGCACGCGTGCGGGCTTCGTTTAAGCAATGAAGTGGCCACACACAGTTTGAAGCAAAAGACAGAACAGAGCATTGCACTGCAGAGTGGACTTCTCTTTTCCAGAAGGCTTTTGTTAAACACCTCATGAAGTACCTTTGATGGAGTACTTCAGCATTAAACCTCTGTCTGAAAAAAAGTGAAAAAAGGGAGGGGATGCAGCAATAAGGGAAACAGAACCTCAATGTAAAGAAGCTGAAGCTGAGAAAATGTGGCTTATTATACTGCTGACACTTTCACGAAAAATATAAATACAAAGGTTTAATGTTTTTGAGAAGAAAACTATCCTGGAAGGATTTTTATCAAGCAATAACTATTTAGTGTAAAGGGCTCCATGCTTAGTTTCAATCCATTTGGCTTCACTTCTAACTAAAATACACATCACACAAACATTGATAAGTAAACTCTGAGTTTCTGTAATGAGCAATTTTTTTTACCGATACTTAAAACCAACATTTATATAAAAATTAATAAATAATACTTGCATACATGCATTATGTTTGAGCAATAGGCTTCTGAAATGCTCCAAAATGGAGACTATAACACAGTGGTTAGTTGACAAGGTTATAATCTATATGTACTTTTTTTTGTTAATTCTTTTAGTCACTTTTTGGCTTGTGTCAAGAACAGTCATCACAGAAAATCCCCCTATATATATATATATATATATGGCTACATATTCAGACCGAGGCTGATTAACTCTGGTTTAAATTCTCTAACTTTTTCTGTGTCGCATTTTACTCAAACCTCTCCTAGACCTGATCACCTCTACAAGCCAAATTTCAACATTCATGACATGAAACGGTTAGCATAACCTTACTTACCACACTACAAGATCCTTGTTACTCTTGTGAAACCTGGACTCCCAAAAACACTGGCTTTCGACTTTGGAGCAGTCCAACACTATTTGGCTTTTGAACACTACCTATAAAAAGATTGTTAGGGTATCACGTGAACCCATAAAGAAATACCTGCACTATTACCAAAACACATTAAATTACTGAAATAAGGGTAACCGAGGTAATAGAGGTATTGGGGTTGATAACAACTCAAGAAAAGCAAAAATACCACTGCATTCACTCAGTAAGTGCATTTTCAGCCACCTGTTTTTATGTAAACTTGCATAGTCACTCAATATGTGCTACTTTCTGACTAACTGTCTATAAAAATAGGAGAAGAGGTGCTGCTTGGATCCGACTTTAATGGAGCTCAATTCAGGTATTCCTTATACACAGGTATGCATAATACTGGACTGTACAAATTGTCCATGTTGGTGAAAATAAGTCTGTGACAACAGCTATGTAGTCTTTGTAGGTTTTCAATAATGAGCTCAAGAGCCCTGCCAATCAAAGTAAACATGTACCCAGACAATCCTTTTTTTTAATTCCTTATTAAAGTGCTAAACTATTCTCTAATGAAACTGATAAAATAAAAATGAGTCTATAATCAGTTAAATCATCATCAACAATTTTAATAATCAATTGTTCAATTTCAGTTATTAAGCATCGCTCTGCTTAACATAGCTAATATATTTGATTTTTGCACTGTTAATCGGGAAATTAAAGGATGTTACCTTAAGTTGTGTGTACTAGTGATGGATTCTCTCTCCCTATTTTCTGACATTTTATACATTAAAGCATTAATGAATTGATCCAGAAAATAACTGACAGATTAACGAATAATGACGATAGTCATTAGTTGCAGCTGTACCATTAATATATATTTTTTTGGAAGCATAACTTCTGAAATGTCCATCAAGACACAATGGAACACATTATCTAACACCAATTGTAGTTATGAGTACTTTAATCATTCAACCCTGACTTAAGCTAAATGCTGGTTAAGAGGACAAGAATACTGTACAAGTATACTTTGAGTTTCAAACTTAATCCCCGTGGCTGTATGCATCACTGTAACTGACACCATATTGTATCTTAAAACATGTTCATGTTTTGGTATCTTTCACCAGCCCTGCTGCAGCCGTTTACCGGGGGCTACGCGTCCTTGTGACAGTGTTGTTGACAGTTGACAGCTCTCTCCCTCCATGCTACTCTCTCCCCCCCAGCTGGCTGGCTCTAACGTTAATGGTCGCCCTCAGTAGGAGGCAGCGGGTCGCGGGTGCCTTTGCCGTCATCATTAAGCACCATTGGTTTAATGAACATGGCGTTTAGGAGTGCTTGGACCTTCATGCTCCACTGCCTCATTAAGTGGAAAGCAAACTAATATGGGGAGCAACCTAGAGCTCACCTCTAGAGATGAGAGCGAGAGAGAAAGGAACACACAGACGCACACACACTCAGACTTGGTGTCTGGAGGAGGCCTTTGATGGAAAGGGCTCAAACCAAGTTGTAAAAGATAAGAGAACAGCGGCTGTTACAGCTTTGAACATGTAGTAGGTGTTGTGGCGGCAACACCAGTGGAAGTAACTGCAGTTTTAACAGAGGAGATAAAAGTACTACTAGTGGAAATTCCAGTATCTTTAGCTAGTGTATTTGTAGAATTATCAGTAGTTACAGTAGTTACATGTTTTAAGTTTTATTAATTGATTGAATTGAAGTTAATCAACAGAAAATTAATCACCAAATATTTTGATATTCAAATAATCTTTTCAATCATCTTTCAAGCAAAAATATCAAACAACATCTAGTTCCAGATTCTCTAATGTGAAGATTTGCTGCTTTTCTGTATTTTGTGTCATTGTAGAGCTTTGGGTTTTAGACTTTTGGTTGGTGACCTTGATCTACAGAAAATTATGAGGGGCCTTTTCCTCAATTTTCTGACATTTCCTAGACTAAATGCTTAATCAATGAATCTAGAAAATTATCGGTAGGTTAATTGTAAGCTGCAGTGAGATAAAATGTATATAATAAAATATAATACAAATCCAAACATATTCTTTAACCCATGGTTTGGTCAGTTTGACCAGTGACAGTTAACTGGTTAAACTGTTGATCAGAAATTTATTTAAGGTGTCCTGTTATACAAACTGCAAACTACTACTGACAAACTAGCATTTTCCATGGCCAATATATGGAACTATTGTAGTCTAACGAGGCCAATCTAAATCTGAATAGCACTATTCTAAATAAACTATAGTTTTAAAATATGAAAACATAAACCTGCAGAGTACCACCATAAATACAACATTCAGAATCCATACACAGCACCCTGATTTCAGTCATGACCCAGTTTCACTCTCAAGTCTTTGGCTTTCAGAGGAGCAGTGAATGAGGGAGACTTCTCAACCAGCCGCCCACTCCCTTAGGTGGCTGTGCCAAAATCTGCCCACACCTTGCCATCCATCCTGCCATTTTGTCCATACACACATCCCCTCCTGCCCCTCCTCTTCCTGCCTCCTCTTCTTTCCTCATCTCCTGGTCCCCAGGGTGGGCCTGGGTGGAGATAATTCCCTATCTACACAGGAACAATTAAGGGCTCGGCTCAGGGCTTTATGGTCAGAGGAGCAGCTGCTTTTTGCCATTTCTGGGTCCATAACTGTCTGAAATGACAACGTGGGGGGTAGAGGAGCATCCTGGGCCCCTCCTCCTGATTCTATACAAGAACCATAATTCTTTTCTGCCTATTCAGCATATATCACACACGTGTGTAAGACAACCATAAACAGATAACCTCACAGAGTAGTTGATGTCTGTGTGACAGATTAGAGTTGCAGTCAGGCCATAAACCTTTCTCGCAAGCAGATGCCGAACAGGCCCAAATAATTAGGTTGTTTCGGTTAACCTGACCTACGGACGACAGAGGCAACAGGTAAGGAAGGGGGAAAACTGCATCCAATGCAGTACAATGTCCGAAAGTAAAAAAACTTAAGCCTTAAGTAAACTCACAAAAAGTTGTATTCAGCTCACAAGAAACATCTGTAAGGTCTGTGATTCATTCATTGTTACACACACTGCAAAGCTACAGATTACGCCTTTTGGAAAGCTGATAATGCAGTTTTAATTTTAATGGTGTCCTGTTGAGGTTTACGTTCAGTCTAACTCACCAAAACATAAGTGCATCCTTGAGCTCTAACAAATGCATTTCCTTTTTTTTTTTTAATCCAGCAGGTTTTTATCCATCCAGGTCTTCTTCTTCCCTGCCTTTGCTGGCACACTGCTGCACATTTGGCATGTTTCAACCGTTTAGATAAACACCATTGTTAACATTTTCCAAACTAACTAGCTAGTCTGCTACGGTTGGGTACCATTCACATTTGAACCCATACCAGTACCAGTACCGGTACCCAACGGTACCTTTTTTTTCAATAATTTACTCTCTCTATTGGTTTCATACTAAAAAATCTCACATACTATTTTAGTGTACTAAATTTTTGTCAGCAATTTAGGAGCCAGCCAGAGGTCAAGTGCTGGCTATCGGTAGTAAAAATGCTTCATCAACCAAGAGATGCTCTCAGGTACCATAGTTTGGCCCTGATTGATTTAACACGAGTACTAGGGAGTGCTGATGTAATTCAGGTACCCAACCCTACAGTCTGCTGACCTTGGAACTACTGCATTCTTAAAAACCATTCTTCTCTGCCTTCACTCATTGAAGTTTAACTCAACCAATACAATTATTTCTTGCGCCAGAGAAAATCTGAGCTCAGATCCAAGACTGGTGAGGTGTGGGCATCTGTGCTTGAATGTGCGTGTGTTTAAGTGAGTTTGCATGCATGTAGGCTACATGCTTACATGCCTGTATGCTCTCTCTCTCTCTCTCTCTCTCTCTCTCTCTCTCTCTCTCTATCATTTTCTCACTCTGTCAAGTATGATGGAGAAAGAGAGAGAGAGTTGTGAAAAAGAGAACTGAATGAGAGGGAAGTGGGGAGTGAAAAAATAGCTTGGTCTTTGGCTGTGTCATCTGAAGTGTTGATAAGCGATACTGAGGGAGGTGTGAATGGTGTTAACAGGGTGCCCTAGAGAGGCTAATTGCTTAAATGGAGAGTCTAGTCATTATGGAGACCCTCAGAGTGATTAGAGAAAACAGTGAAATGTTAATATACAACAAGTGAGTCTGCAAACCTAATCCAACTTTCCCAAAAATACTTGGAAGACTCTGCTCAATAGCATTCATAAAAGATAATTCCACAAGTACTTCTAAACAATTGAGGTAATACAAATATCTGTCTAGGATCATCTGTGTTATTCAGAAAAGTTCAGCTTTAATGCACAATATTTGTTTGCATTGGAAAACACTGGGACTTCCGATACATTGAGGGGAGGTGGAACTAAATCAATTAGTTGTGATTAAGGTACAGCCCAAAGGGGTTTTCTTCATCGTCCAAAAGAAAAAATAATCCTGATATGTAGATATCTATGTGCGGAAAATAAATATGGATATTAATTTACAGATGAAAAATAACTTTAAACTTTTAAATTAAATTAAATTTTAATGACCACTTATGAAGCATCATATCACAGCATACTTATACCTTACTTACTGCCTTCGCTTATGTATGCTTACTCTTACTTTCCTATCCCGCTGATGAACTCCATCCCTGTATCTCCTCTTTTCACTCATTATTTTTCAGATGGAGGTCACGCAGCTCAAGGAAAGACATTTTCAATAGGACTTGCCCAGAAAAGCTGGATCTCTCTGTTGGACTGTTTTTGTAGAGGGCGCCCAGACAACCGGAATAGCCCTCTAATGCTACAGATGTCCTATTGATTGACTCGCTGTCAGAATCAATAAAGTTGGGTTTTCAAATGCCTGGGCTTTCATTGAGACGTTAAGGTTGCTCCCGGATAAACAGGGAGATTTATGGGCCAAACAGCAGAGCGGATTGCTGAATAGTAAATCACAGCCCTTAGGACGCTATAAAGGAGTGCTTGAGGAGTACTCATTAAATTTTGAAGGTCTATGATTTCATACAATTTTTAAAATTCATTAATTTTAACTTCATGTCCAGCTGATTAAGTAATCTAGCCTATTTCACACCCGTTTTACCCACAACATGCACTCAGACATGACTCACTGACCTCCCTTTTTCCACAGAAACAATCTACAATTCTACTAAACTGGTTCACAAAGTGACAACCACCACAACTGTACAAAAACTCTTGAGGGAGCAACAGTATGGCCCACAAAGGGTTAACTCCAAACACTCATTGTTCAGACTCAGTGAGGCATGTGGCCTCATTCAGCTACCTGAAATGCCCCCACCACACCCCAGAACTACTTGCAGCCAAGGTCCCCATGTCACTGTATTCATTAATTATCAACTCCATTTTTCACTGCTAAACTGTAAACAAGATGGGGAAATGGGGAGCTAGAGAGCGATTAGTGAGGTAAAGGAAGCTGAGGGAATGAGAGTGTAAGAAAAGATGAAGAAAAGAGGAAGCATGAGGCAAAAGAAAGGGGAAGGAGGTGAATGAGAAAGCTGCTGGGCAGAAGGGAGGACCAAAGATAGAGGACAAGGAAGGGAAAGTGACACATTTTTTGCAGGGTTTGAATTTTTTTTTCCAAGCAAGGGATGTTGCAGAGGCATCCCAGTGCCTGTTCCCCTCCTAATTATTCCAATTATCATGGCACACTATGAAAACGTGATTAATAACACAGAGGATATTGTTGTGGCAATTAGCCATATGGTGGTGGGACTCTGCTCTGTCACGATTTTGCCATTAGCATCTACTTATGTTTGTCAGAGGCGTACAGCCATGACAAGCTCAAGTTCTGCTCACCTTGCACTCCCCACTGAGAGGCACATGGTGGGGGTGGGGGGAGCTGGGTATTCCTCCTGGCTTCTCGCCTGAGTGAATTTTTTATGTGGCATCCGGTCGGACTGGGGACAAAATGTCAACTGGCGTCTGGGATGGCCCATCAAACTCTGGTGCTCCTGGGAAAGGGAGGGGAAGGGAGATGGGAGGAGGCATGAAACAAGAATTATCTGTGGTTGTGTGTTATTCAAACACAAACAAAATGTACTGATGCAAATATGAGCAAGCTCTCTCTGTATATTTATTTCAAACAAAAAATACATGAGCACATGCATGCACACGCACATGAGCAGACACAGTGGAATGCAAACACACACTGGGTCACAGCCAGTCAAACGAGTCAAGTTGACTCTGAGTCCGTCTCCACGGTAAGCAGTTTTTACATCGAGAGCCCCCTTGTTAAGACCTGTTGGTATTCTCCAGATGGCAATAAAAATGCATGAGGTCTGCTGGAACCGTGGAGAAGAGCTCAGCCACTTAAGCAGGAAAAACAAAACCTCAGAGAGAGAGAGAGAAAAAAAAAAAAGGCAGGTAGAGTGTCGCCAAGCTGATACTCCATGGACTGAGGAGAGAGCTTCAGAGCTTCAGATGAGTGCAGCGCCACTATGGCTGCTGGTGTGCACTTCTGACAACTAAGGGATGTGCATCTTGTTATCTATCTTATCAACTTAAAATTAGTCATCTTGTTATGCCACACAAGCTGCCATTTGACTGTCAAGAGTAATGCTCTCTGGATGTTTGAATATCATTTCAAAGAAGGCCAAGTTGAGAATGATGGGCAGGGTGCAGAGTTACAAACTCCAGAAAGATATGAATGAGATTTGCCTCCAAACAAGTTAGACCCTGTTTGAAGAAAGCGACACCCATAATTGAAACAAACTGAGTGACAGAAAAATCCCCACACTTTATAGAGTTACAAAGAGAAAAACACAACAGAAGTTTTTCCTAAACAAAAATCCCCAAACTTCTACACTACCAACTGGGCTTAGATATCTGGTAATTGTAAAAATGCTTTCATTATGTTTGTTCACATACTTAGGTTAAGTTAATTGGTGTAAAACGTGAAATGCAAGGACAAAACTTGCTCAAAATATATAGCCTACTAAGAGGCCAAGCTATATATTTGCATTGCTACTAAATATACGGAAACAGTACATTAGCATAGAACATACATATATATATACATACACACATATATACACATATATACACACACATTAACATATATATATACACATTAACATATATATATACACATTAACATATAACATAACATATATACATACGTGTGTATATATATATACGTATAAATGTATATATATATACACACACACACATAAAAATATATACACACACACCTAGACTTTTCCAATATAAAAAGTTTACCAAACTTCTAATGTGCGCATTACGCAATCAGACATGTGAAAAACAGAGTTATGCTGATATGATGAAATGGAAATTGGATCCTATTTGATATCTACTGTACTACTCTTACTGTATTTCACTGTACAATATACACTTAGTTTTCAGTTTATTAGTTAAAACAAATGCAGTCTGATATAACAGTTGTGCAATAAGTTTATAATGGTCATTTTTTGTTGCAACTGTTTAGAGAAGTGTTAATTCAACTTTATGATCACTTGGAGGAGGCAGTTTGTGGTGCTGACGAAATGTGTTGCATTTCACAGAGAGGCGTTCCCGTTATTGTAGGCTAAATAAGAAAAACACCTTCTGCATAGTCGTTTATATAAATGGGGTGGACAAATTAATGTGTAACACCTGTCAGTATAGCCCGATCCAATTCAACAGCACCACAAACTACATCCTCCAAAATAATCCTAAAGTAGAATCAACAAAAACTGAACATTATAACATTCATCAAGGTAGGATTTATTGCAGGACTGTTATATTAGACTGCATCAGTTTTAGTGAGGTGTATCTAATAAACTGGCAACTGAGTGTATATGTTTCAAATGTATGGTCACTATTAAATCCCCACTGATCTACACCTCTGTTGTCAATAATAGTGCACTCAATTGGTTTATCACGATTTGAGGAGAATTTCAAAAGGGTTTTACATACAAAAAAATCTGGACATGAACCAGAAATTAAATAAACTGTCATTGTCACAATGTTACTTTTTGGGAAAGGCAGTATGTGGACATTCCTCTTTTCCTCACTTAAGTAAATTACAGACAAGATTAAATTCATACGGCACTGAAAACTTTCCAAATTCTCAAAAACAAAACGGCTGCCACACAGGGACAACAAGACCTCCCACTCTGGTCCTCCCTGGCATTGTATGTCTAACTCAGAAACTTCTTAGTGGTTTTGTTGAGCTACGGCACAACCTCCCAACTACTAGTACCTGCCTATGCAACAACAGAAAGAAGAAAGGGAATGAGGAGGGAGTACCTGTCAGCAACATGGATGGCCACATTATCTCAAGGCCTTAATATGGGCTGAGGAGTGCAGCTGAAGAGGAGGGATATGGGACTTTTCATAGCCATAATTAAAACAGCAAGATAGATTCAGTAATTGAATGAAAAATCAGGATCTGAGCAACATCTGTGCCAACCACATAAATCATTTCAACGAGAGGCTTGAAATGCCATAAAACCCGTGCGACTAGGAGTCAGAGAGCCTGTCACATGCATCTCAGGGCGGCACGGATGACAAGATAACAGACACTAGACCTGCCACTTTAATTCACTACTTTAAATAAACTGGTGGGATAAAATAAGCTGAGCACATGACCAGAATGTCACTAGACAGGACTTTAAGACATGAATGAGATCCCACAATATAAACTAAGACTTGAATGTTGTTATTGTTTCAGCTTTGAGGAGAAATTTGTAACAAATGCTGTTTTACTTTTCAAACGCTGCTTAAAATGACACACGGTAAAGAGCAGGACCTCGCATATACTGGAGCGGAAAGGGAACAAGACAAATGATCAACTGTGAGACTTTCTGTCCAATGACTTGCAGCTGGCTGCAATTCTTCACTGAAGAAAAGTATAAACAGGGTCGCGTACGCTGTTTTTGACAAAACCACATCACAAATAAGTGTAAAGGTCACTGTAATGTCTGCATTATTTCCTGATTTGCAGGTGCAACAAAACATCAGTGATCACAACATAAACCACAAACTGTCAAATGTGAGTGAAGAATGCAAGCACTTACTGCTCCACAAGTTTCAAGCCAGCAGAGTAAGTCATCAACGTTCATACTATTATGGGACAACTTTGTTAGCTTAAAATCAATACAACTGACAATGCAGCCAGCTAAGTACATGTACTCAGGAACTGTACTTGAAGTACTTGTACTTTCCTTGAGTATTTCCATTTATGGCTACTTTATACGTCTACTCCACAACAATTCAGAGGCAAATATTGTGCTTTTTACCCCACTACATTTATTTTATATATTTTAGTTACTAGTTATTTTACAGAATCAGATTAAAAATACAAAATATGATCAACAAATAAATTATGATGTATTATAGGTGAAGATAAGACTTTACTGATTGCCAGGAAGGAATTCACAAGCTACCCATAAGTATATAAAGCAATTACATTTATCCCCACCTTCACCAGCTGCCACTTTAATGCATAAATAATACAATATGGCATTATATGTATGATTCTAAAATCACCTCCATAATGCATACTTTTAGCATATTTTGATGCTAATACTTTTGCACTCAAGTCAAATTTTATATTGAGAATCTAAAAAACACATAACTTATTAATTATATATATTTTAAAACATGCTGCATGATTTTTCCTGGAATAGTGTTTGCCTCACTTTTTAGTCCAATCTGCATTGGATGTGTGACAGTATTACTGGTAGTAGCACTATGAGTAACAGCAGAAAAGTTACTAGTTAGTTAGTTAGTTACTACTTTTTACTTTTGCTTTTGTAGTAGTAGTAGCGGTAATGTTACAGGTAAATAAGTAGTGACAACAGCATTGTATTGTGTTATACTGTAGGTGAAGGTCTTTCTAATATTAAGTTTACTCCATTTGTATTAATTAAGAGTAGACGAAATATTAGAAATAGCACCACAGAGTATGTTACAGCCCCCAATATGACCATAAAGACGAATCAATAGTTTCACCTAATCAAAATATATATACACACTCACACAAGAAGACACTTTGCATTGTCTTTTAAAATAAAGTGAACAGTTTAGGTAACAAACCTCTCTGTCCAGCAGCTCGTCCATCCACCAGGAAGCTCCCCGGTCAGCTGGCCGCTAGCTGTCGTTAGCTGAAAGTGTCAAGGTGGAAAGTTCCTCAACACGTGTTTGGACAAATCAGAAATGTCCCCGCACGGTTTCAGTGCAGTTTTACATAGTGGACACGCTACAAACGTTTTAACCATCTATCTGTTTTTTTTCTTTAACAAGCCAAAATGCCGCCATATGTTAAGGATTTCAGGTGAGATGCTGCGTTGCAAAAGCCGCACGTTTCTTCCGCCCGCCATGTTTGTTTGGTAAAAAAGACACCGCGCCATTAACCTTCGCTTGCGGTATGCAGACCGCAGGAACATACCATAGCGCCAAGCTTTTTTATTAAGTTTTACTTTATTTATGAACGAGTATGACAACAAAAGCCAAGAATAAATATCACATATTTTTTGCATTTGATTTATTGCATTTCATATTAATGGCTTATTTCATTTAGCTTAATCATTCCGCTAAATTGGCACTATTTAATATATATATGTATATTTAATATTAACAGCACTACTTGGACTGATCATTTTTTTTCAATAGTAATTTTAGTGACAAATATTTAGAGTTGTATACTGAGAATATGTGATCTTCTATCTCTTTAATTTTTGCAAATTTAATAAGGAATGTTAAGGATATCACTAACACTAAATGAGGTTGGTTAACGTAAAGCTTAGTCTTACTTTCCATTTGATGATATGATTCAGTTCATGGTATATTGTCACATTCTTTGGTGGGGGGGCTGAGTGTGAGCGCATTGAAAATGGAAGAGCCCTGGGCAGATGTTAGATTCCCTGCCTGAATTCTCCCAGTCCGGCCCTGTCCCTGCAGGTCTGCAGCGTTGTTTAATTAAAAAACATTTGAATCATTTTTGTAGCTTCAATAGTAGACACCATAATGTGCTTTATTTTAATGCAAACATCCATTTTGTAGGAGTACTGTAGGTGTCAATCTTTTCAAATGGTGTATATCTCATTTTGGGATCACTCTCTTCCTTCTGAAATTTGTGGCTGACTCAGACTTAAATCTGAGAACCGCCTCCCCACACTAATCTCATTTTCTTTATAAGAGTCTGGGATTTCATACATATCCTTATTTTCATTCTACTGTCCCACCTGGCCCCAAAGAAAGTTCCTAAACCACAGTTTCCTTGACTTAAACAGTAAATGGAAGATCTAAAGTGGGAGAAAACCCACTTAACTCAGTGTTGTCGCAGCGTGTGGCTTCAAAGGCAGTCCCTTGAGGTTTTAGAGACGATTTCACCTGAGACAAAGTGCAACCTTCATTAATAAAAGATTCCTCACTGCCCAGAGCAATGTAAGACTCATTTAAAGTCCTCCTTCAACTCAGCAGGGATACTACTCACAGGGAGATATGGTGACTACACAGGGAAACTGGGATTTGGATTCTCATATTAAGGCTTTTACTACAAAATTAAATAGTGTAAAAGATGGGTTTAAAAAAAAGCCTGACACCTACTCTGACAAAATGTTTTATTGTCATTTTGAGTTGATGAAAGCTGCCTTTGTCTCAAACTTGAGTTATAATTTTTCTCCCCAAACTCACAAAATCACGTAGCTCTTTGTGATCGAGACCACAGTCACACACACTAATACACTTGAAAGGCATGTTCTCTGGGTAGACATGATCCCTCCTCTAATTATTCAATAATCTAATGACACAATTGGTCATGGTGAGCAACACCACGCGCTGACACCAGATGGTGGCTTTTGCGATGAAACCCCCCACACACCCTCTGTGCATCCTCATTTTGGTTCAAGTCAGAGAGAGGCCTCGTCTGTGCTCTTTGGCTTGCCAAAGACGATTTGAGAAATTAATCTCTGAAATTTTGAAATAAAAAAATCACCACCTTACTGCTCAGTGCCTACAGAATTTGCAGACAGAATGTGTGCAAATGGTCTTATTTTGTCAACTGAGATCATCTAGAGAGTAATTTGTCTTAGCTTTTGTGCCATCAATCATTTTGAAACAGCAGGCGCACTTCATGTCAACTCTCGCTTTGGAGCGAAAGTCATCATCTGTAGATGTAAGGGGCTGTTTTCAGGACTTACAACATCCATCGACTGTTCTAGGTGCAGCTTCAGGGACCGAGTGATGTGATGACCTTGATCTGAGGCTGCCTCCTCGGGGCTGCTCCGGGGCAGAGGGACAGAATGTCAGGAAAGGTTTGTGCAAGATGCTGTGACTGCAGGAATGTGTGCAAGTTTGAGTTGGTGTTAAATGTGTGCATGCATGTGTGTGTGTGTGTGGTTGGGTGTCAGGGGAAAGGTACATATCAATAACCTGTGCTGCATGGCTTTTACATGCTCATGTCACCTCCTTGTGGGCTGGTCTTCATGCTGTAGTCACTTTTAAAGATGCACTTGCACCTTTGAATGTTAGTGCCTGCAAATGGCGGAGGGATGTGACTGAACTGCATGAACTACAAAACCCAGAAATCCTCCTATGTGATGTCAACTGCACACATATATGTATTAAATAACTGCTATTTATCAACTAGTCAGTAGCTGTATACCAATTTTATACAACATACTAACTGTACACAGTTTATAGAAATATTTATGGCATATTGATTGTGCAGTTAGTATTCAAGAAATAAACTTACAGTCTAGCACACCGGAAATTATGCAATACGTGCACCGTCGTATGTGAAATGAACTGTGAGCTGTCTCACCATTCCCAATTTCTAAAAGATTTTTGTAGCTGTAAGCAGTTCATCCATTTATTTTGCTTTGACGGAGCTCTCAGTCACTGCTGTTAACTTGACAGTTTTTCATTCTTGCTGTAGTTCAAAGAAAAGCACTGGCCATCAGAGGTTCATTTGGGCTAATGGGCTAAATCTACAGGGTAACATTTGAGATAAGACATTTCTCTCTATTTGAGCTTCACTTTTTGAGGATAGTGATTTAACTATACATAAAGATCTTGTCTACCAGGGCTTGAAAGGGTTAGTTCACCCAAATCTATGAGAAATATATGTTGTTTCTCAGCCCTAGTGGCATTTATGTACTGTAGATAAACTTCTGCCTCAATACAATGATGGTGAATGGATTTTCTTTTTGGGGGACAAAGCATTGAAAAATTACATATCTTTTTCATATTCATGTTCATATAAACCAAAACATCTTCATAGCTACAGTACACACTTAAGTTCTTAATTTTAGTGATTTGGGTGAACTCTAAAGCCTTTTATCAAATATCTTGGCAAATACGGCAATATATTAAAAACCTGGTTTGATGTTCTGTTATTCACAGACATACTTTTAATACTTTGACTGTCCTTGGATGTACTGTACATTTCATATAATAGCTTGTTTTTTTTCCTTTTTTTTCCAAAACAGGCTCTTCAAAAAATGTTTTACATTCCAACAAAGGACATAAACGCAGATAAAAACAAAAGCTAAAGCACTAAGATATGCTCGATCATCAGCATTAATTGGATAGTGAGGGAGGATAGGAAACTTTGTTGCCATAAAAATCAAAATAAATAATTGCTAGGTGAAACTCCGGGAGAATGCATTCTCTATCTGGCTGATCATAAATCCTGAAATAATGACATGCTTACCCATAAATGACTAAACAAGGGGCCATTAAGGCATGCATGACTTCTCCTGATGTCTGTGTAGCAGATGTTAATAATTTTTTCCATAATGGAGAAGGAGAGAGGGAAGGGGGGGACTGCTCTGTTCGATCATATCAAAGAAAATGTCAAATAAGGGTCAGCAATGTAAACATACCAAATGTGTAAGTGAACCTGAAGGTATAAAGAACATGATTGTTTACTAAATCTGTTCATTTAATTTATGTAATGTTAAATTAAACCACAACATTGCATTTTATGGAAAACACAAGACGTTTTTATGATTTCTGATTGATCTTTTAGATTTAAGTTGTTGTGTTGACAGTTAGACAGTAAGGTGACTTAACAGCTTAAAGCAGCCGTAGATGTTATCACTCCCCATAGTATATCTGTAAATCTCCTGTGTTCTCTGTTCGGTTTGCTGGCTTCTCCTTGTTGTTTTCAGATCTTAATGGGAGATATTTCCATGTTCGGGTCCGATGCGACGATGCAGCTGATCAGCCCCAAATGTGAGCTCCTTATCGCAAGCAGATTGGTTCCGCCAGCAGTGAGACGCGAGATTATCAGTCTATTAGATTCACACTGGCATATGGCACCGATCACATTAATGCTGATCTCAATTCACCCTACCTAAAACGTATTATTTCTTAAGGCTTCACTGTGATCTTATCAGCCAGACTGTCAGATAACAGCCTATCTGCTCACAAAAATATCTGTCTCCTCTTTTATGATCAGACACTATCTTTTTCCATTGTCTTAATTAAGCACTTTGTCACTCTTTGTTTGTTGTCATTAACAGAGTATCTCATTTCTGGCTAAATTGTATAAATTGACACAAGATGTACAAACGCTTTTGAAATTCAGTGCACAAGTTTTGACATAGTCTTTTTTTACTCTGGGGTATCAACATTTAATACGGAAATGACTTCAACCATCATCACTGCTATATTAATCAGTGCAATATTGTCGTTTTGAATGTTATGCTTTGTTTATATTGCGTTTTATTCTGACATTTTATGATTGCTGTTGTAATTAGAGCAGGTAGATTATTGGAGCATGTTATGAGACTTGCTGCTTTATCACCTGATATAAATCCAGAATATTTATATTGCTTCTGTGATGAACAACAGTAGTTTTTATTGACAAAGAGAATAAAAGCAACTTTGAACTAAAATACTTTGTATTACTAAAACCTGATTCTATTTTTTATTTTTTATTTATTTATTGCCACTGATGGTTATAAAACACTAAAAAGTGTCTTATTGTAATGTAAAACTCTAGTGGAAAATCAGTTGAACTTTAGGCTATAGACAAACTAAATGCCATATGACATTTCTTTCATCAAATGAATTCTCAGAATTTTAGCAACTGACATAAAAAAAACACCTTCTACTGAACAGTTTCTTTTAGGAGATTTCACGAAGCATTCAGCAACCTTGAAACGTCTCCGGAGCTCTGTTAAAATGACAGGCGAGACAATTTCACAAGTCCAACCATATGTACTTTGATTTCTCTCTGTTAAGCTTTTGTTTTGTCTTTTTAAAACTCTGCCAAGAAAATAAAAATTGAAAGTAAAAAAAAAAAAAAAACACCTGACATCTCACACTATAAAATTATTAATGAGTGTAATTCATTCGCTTGGACTTACAAACAAAAAAGACATTAAGCTTCAACCTTGTTTCTTTAAGTGCATCATTCACTTGTATACTCCATATGCTTTTATTTTGGAGAAAGCTTTTATCAGTTTTTGCTTCTCCCTAAATCAAGCCCCATAGTCTATTTCACCTTCAACAAACATCAAACGTTATACAAGACAAATAAAGCATTTTACAGTTACATGATTAATTCAAAAATCATCTAAAGGTGTTACAATGATGTGATACAATGTCAGTGTGTGTATCAAGGTTCATTCTAAAGCTGAGATCTCTTTTAAGGAGCTGTCCTAAAAAACCTGGACTATGACCTAGAAAATGTAACATCTTAATGAATCTTAGTTTACATTTAAAAGTTTCAGAATCCTTTGTTTTTTTATGCAATAAAATGACTCCAGTCTAATTCAATAATTGTATACATTTATAAGTCATTGAATGTTTTCCTGCCTGTCTGCTGTGACTACTTCATGGTACGGTGGTACACTGGAGGACACTCACCTATTATACAGTTTATGTGTTTAAAGCGTGTTGAACCACACAAACCAGTGTTTAGTTGTTACTAAATATTTACACCCAGTGTCAGCCAGGTGTAACTGTTGCTATAGTTCGCAAAACCAACTGACATAGCTTACATAGGCTAGTTCAGCGTGATCTGACGTTTCCCACTGAGTTTAAACTGCATGAATAGTAACTCTGAAAAACACACATTCACAAAGGGTTAGCAGTTAATTTGAATATATCCTTTGCCTTCCTATAACTGTATTTTTTGGTGGTTCTGTTACAGCTTGTGATGCTACAGTGACTTTTCTGTTTACATAATTGATTGCTTTTGATTGGACTGTATTGCAGATATTGCAGTTTCCCAGGAACAGATTTATGCATTCCCAAAGTCTTTATGACATTTCGGAAGTTTTAATGGTACAACTTGATTTAGTTAATCTCTGCTTTGAAACAAGCTAGTAGCTTCAAAGAACTTAGAACTTTATGCAGAAACTTAGTAATGGATTTATAAATAGGGTTCAACAAACCCAATCCTGTTCCTCAAACTGTACAAAGGCAGACTGAATAGTGTGTTTCAGCTTAATTATTATCATAGATTATTCATCTAGGACTTATGACAGTTGTGGCAGTTGACATTCATACCATCTCAATTCCTCCCAGACTACCCCATGTTGCCCAAAATGTCTGACACCAGTTACTGACAAGATGGCCCCCACTTTGTGTCTGAGCATTTCATTAAGGCCTTAAAGTGGAGATGAAATAGCAAAATAGACACACATTTATAACTTCAATGAATGCATTAGATGTAGAACAATAAAAAACAACATTATAAAGTAAGCCACTGTTAAGAAAATCCATTTATTAATACGCCTATATTTTTTATTTGGAATCTTTGTTTGTCAGGGCTTATGTCACGAGAATAGTTGTTTACTAGGAACAGTGAGTACAACACTGTACTTCAGACTACTACTACCTGTGTTGACAGTTTCAAAGTTTTGATGAGTTAGAGCACAATTTCCCTATCTATGGTTCATTTACTTTCAAAAATATTTATCAAAGAATTACATATGTCTACATTGTTTTACTTTTATCTAATAATAGATTTTTTCCCTTTTCCCTTGCTGCAAAGTATGAACTTTGACCTCCCTGCTTCTGCCTGTGCATGTTTACAGCTGTGCACCGTTTCCTCTCCAATCATAAGCAGCGAACAGCTGTTGTTTTTAGCGGATATTTTTCATACACAACTTCAGCAGACTGTAACAGAAACTAGAACAGGACAGAAGGATAACTAAAAGCAGATTTTATTTTTTTCGGACAAGGTTCACATTTGGTAACGTTGTTTGGCACTTGAGGCAAACTCTTGAATTGTAAGCACATAAAGAAATAGGATCACAAGGAGGACAGACTCTCACTGTCTCCCCTACACTGTAGCCACGAAAGTCAAACACTCATGGCACGGCATCTGGCTTCACCTGATTTGTGGACCGACGAACAAATCTTCCACACCCAGCAAAGCCTCCCTCCTCCACATAATCCAATTCCACAGTGGTGGCCACTGTAGACTCGTAGACCCGGTGTGATTTAAAACACCAGGTCTAAAAAAGCTAGCCAACAGCGCATCACGCAGGGTTTCTTCAGAGGAAGAACATGAAAATGGATGACTTGACCGCTCTCTTTTGTGCGATAGCACTCATTTGAAAATCCAGGGGCAATTTGAAAGGTCCCTCCTCTGGTTCTTCTTTTGCTGTCTCCTTTGCTCTGTTCACTAACATTATCCATTTTACCAAGCCTACTTCAACAACCCCCTACTGGCGATCAAGTGAACAACAGAGACAAACCATACTTGTGACGTCACCACGTAGCGTAAAGTGAAATACTATCTATTTTTTTTAGCAAATCTAGGTGACAATTACATTTGATTGCAGTTCCATATCTTGCCTAAAGTAAAAATGATACGAACCAAAGTCATATTGTTCTGTGTTTCATCTCCACTTTAAGAGCCATTCACCCATTGAAAAAACAGGACTGTTCCTTTATTAAAGGAGCGCTTGATGACAATTTACAAAGCAAGACATATCATTGGATCAGAAAAGATGGAAATAAAATGTCAGTGTGGAAAAAATATGGAAAAATAGCAAAAAACATGATAGAATAGAGTTGACACTGTATGGCAAAATCCCCTTGTTTGCCCAAAACTGTATTTGAGTTTATTATTCAGTGTATCCAAGTTAGCAGTTTGCCAACAGAGAAGCTACACAGTGCCAAAGTAAAACATTAACAAATGATATGTCAGCCTACATCACTGATGTAGCAACAAAAGTCATGAAAACAGATAAAAACCAACCTCAGAGTTAGGTACGGCTGCTCAGAACAATAACCTACTGTTGAATTGAAAGCGACTGCAGTGACCTTGAGAAGCTCCTGAGAACCTCAGGAAGTTCTTCCCACAGAGATTTGGCTGCACTGCTGCTGGATATCAGACTGCGTATTAGACACTGATCTGTTTAATTACAGCCTGAGTCGCACGCCATCTGTAAGAGCACCTCAACGCCTCTCTGCACTATCCAAACGACTTAAAGAATCCAGAGATATTGTACTCCAAGGACATGCTTAATTGAGTTCTGATCGCAAAGTGCACTGCAGCATTCTTCGACTTCAGTGCAAGGTTGGCCGAGCAGGCAGTTTCGAGTGCTTTGTGGTGATATGAATTGATCGGAAATTGCTTGTGATTGTCAATTACATGCAAAACAGGGTTCTGAACAAAGCATGATTACAGATTTGCTTAACTCCTCGAAAAAAATTCGACTTGTGTGACGGAGTGGGCCAGAGCGAAGAAGGTAAAAATAACCCTAAACATGTAACAATATTGTTTCAGGAGGCATGAAAACAGACGTTTAGCAAATGGATTTGGAAGGAGTGGGATGAGGCGAGAGGGCTAAATCTGTCTTGTTCATTTGTGACGGACTTGGCGTGAAGCAGTGACTTGAGCTTGGATAAAGAAAAGACACTTGCAGCAGAATTCTGCCAGTCTTTGGTTCTCTATGTTCGGCATCTCCCCTTCATTGCCACCACCACCGCCACTCCATCACACACACCCACACACCCCCTTACCTTTCAACACACTGCCGAACCTGGTGCTCCGCAGTCACCCATTAATCCCTGCATGTCGGATCCCAGCCAGGTAATTACTGTTTAAAAATATTTCATCCCATTCTTTCCCCCTAAAAAAAGAGACAAATGGAAACAAAGGGAACACAGTTCTGAACAACGACAAAGAGGTGCTTTAAATGCATTCTCTTTTCTCTGGTGGAAACGGCGGCTTTGTTTGCACACAGTACAAGGTGTCTGAAACCAAATCTGCAGCTATTTCATATTTAAATGCAGCTGTCACGCTCTAGTTTTTACACCCGGTTTGGAAAGTTGGTGATGCTGCTTCTTTCAGAGGGTAAAAAAAGCTTCTGTTTGTGGTGCAATAAAACCTGTTTGTTGGTTCACTGCCAAGCAACTTCCAAACTAAATAATTTAAAGAGGGATGTAATTATGAAATATTTCAGTCAGTTGAACATTTCCAGACCATATAACTGCTCTTTTCCTCATATGGACAGTTATATAAATACTTTGCCGTTTCACTAAGTCAAATTGGAAGCTGATTTCAGAACTTTATTCTGAACATCCGAAGCTTCCATGACCTCAGCCTGTCACAGCTACTGAGTCCTCATACAAGTAATGATGTGAATGTTGAGGGTAAGTAAAGTTGACGTGGGATAATATCATAACAGACATGGCTAACAAGCTGATCATACTGTGGGAAGGTCCGTATCCACAAAAGACAGTATTTCATATGATCTGATGAGGGTAATCTACAGCATGTGGCCTGTCATATAACACTTAATGCATCCAACAAGGCTGTGCTGTGTTTGGTTAATGAAGCCATTTTACAGCAAATGCAAAATGAAATACAGGCACGAGGCATGTCAAAAGGTTTGCATTTCTTTCTGTTTTTTTATATGAGGTCACATCAATTCAAAGTGAAGACATTTTTAAATAAATATGTATATTTTTATCTTATATGATCATATTATTGTTTAAAGCAAGTGTGTGCAGAATTTGTATAGTTAAAGTCTCAGTTGTCAGCCTAAGCCCTTAGTTACTGTTAACTGCTACTGTCCACATGTATGTAGTACTACATATAGTATGTAGTTCACAATGTTAACTGTTAAAGATTACTAGGAATTTCTGCAGAAAATCTGCCCAAAAAATGAATATGCACTCAATGGCTACATAATGAGGCTAAAGCTAACAGGTCTGAGGTATGGTCAGCATCCTTTACCAGTTTATGATCCGTATAGAAGACATGGAAATGAAGATCAGCATTGCTCTTGTATTGCAGTGTGGAGCTAGTTAGTCCTAGTATTATAAGTATTATAAATAAAAATATTAGCCGGCGAAAACTGTGGTGTGCAGAGTACGCAGAGTCTGCATACCATTTGACAGTTATTGTAGCTGGCAGATACAACAGTTCCGGCACTAAATTTCACCCAGAAACACTCATGAATTAAAAATTCTGATGCCATTTACTCATATGGTAGACATACTTAATTAGCAAAAAGTAAAAAAAAAAAAAACGTTCTTAACCATAAGTTTATTGAGGTGTTTTGTGGTGCCCTTGTGCCCTTAGCTTTGGGCCTATGGCAATTTCAGACCTTGGCCTAATGCTAAGTCCGCCCCTGTTTGTGTGAGACGTTATTTCACCCAGAGGTCTAGGGACAGAAATGTTGTACCTGTTGTTATCTGTAGTTATGTAGCATTGTCTTCTAAACCACCTTTGTAGTATACAAACTTAATTTCTATTTTTATGTACACTTTACTTTTGCTTAACTTGTAAATGGACTGGAAATATGTCAAAAATCTATGACAATTTGAGATTTTTTCATACGATCTGAGCACCTTTTGGAAGATCATGATTTTTCATCTCCCTGTTGATTTATATTACAGTTCAGTGATATACGGCAACAAAGCAACACATCTGACGGCTTCTCTCTCTCTCTTCCCCCTTGTTTTAATATTCACACCTGTCCACCACATATCACATTTCTCAAGTTAATAAAGTGCAACGCCACTTTGCAACCCGCAATTTGTGAACTTGATGTTTAAATAATGTGTGAGGTGACTGTGTCAAACTCATTGTTCTTTCACACAAAACAGTAAAATGCTCATGTTGTGACATTCCTAAGAATAGAGAAAAGAGGTGGAGGGGGGCGGGTGAGAAATCAATACTCAGTGTCAGGAGATTTAGTTAATATGCGGCTGGGTGGGTGTAGTGAAGGATGGGGGGCATCAAATGCGGCCACCCTTCTGTCATCGTATGAACCTGCAAACACGACAGCATGTTAATGCCTGTGTTTCACTTGGCAAAGCTCGTTTGTCTCTTCAAGTTCCAGTGAAAAATAAATATGTTCCTCTTAGTGTCGGGGTGGTGAGGAAACTGCATTTCCAAATAGTTACATTTCTAGCAAAAAAAAAAAAAAACCCAGCTTGCTCTCCAGAATGATAAAATTCCTGTCATGTAGTTTGGATGTGTGTCTTTTTGGAAGACTTCCTGTGTTGTCCACATTGCAAGCAAAAATCTAATTAACTGATTTGAATTGATTATGGTTAATTTAGTATGCTAATATTGTCCTCAGTTCAAGAAAAAAATAGTTCTGGGTGTATATAAACTGACTTAACTTAAAAGGTTAAAAAATGTTTTACTCTATTTCCTGTTTTATTGTTTGTCATGCGTCACTCAGTCACCTGGAAATTTAAAGGTCAAAACTTGACCTCTACGGATTAGTTGGCCCCTACTTAGGTAGATTATATGCTTTAAGGTTTTTAAACAGCCCTTTCGGAAACATTGTAATGAAAAAGGTCTGTATTCTGGGTGAAACATTTTAAGTATGTGTCAAGATACATCAAATGTATGTGGTCAAAATAAAATTACAGGCTGGCCCTTTGAAATTAACACTCTCAGGCAGTGACTGAGATTTTGAGTCGTTTGGTTTTCCAACAACAACAGCCATGTACTTTGCAGTACAGATTACAGAGGATAGAATGTAGTTTGCTATGAATTAATGGATAGTATAAATGTAACAGAATATCCCAGCTGTTGGCTGAAAAATAAAACACAACTATGTGAATTCTTCAACACACAACAGATAATGAAAAGGTTTCATAAATCCAAGGCTCATAAAATATCAGTATTTTGCACACAGAAAAGACTATGTAAGCCTTCAAGTAAAAACATGAGCATAATTAATAGAATTGATATACAGTTTCTGGTCATTTGTCTTCACAGGTATATTCTCAAAACAAAACAGGCTGGCTATAATTAGACAGTGAACATGGACAAAAGAGACGTCTTATGGCATATGGCAGGGTCAGATGGAAAAGGAAAATCTTGTCATACAGCGGCGGAAATCTATTAACTTGCATACATATGGATGTATGACAACAACTGGCATAAGGAATCATGAATAAGTTACAGACGGATGTTCTTATATAAGCATCAATTGTTAATTGAAGAAGCTGTCACACTCCCTGGGGCTGTCAACATAGTTTTATAAGCATTCAAACTCAGCTTTATCAAATTAATGGTCTATTCAGTGCTGCCTGATTCTCCTGTAATCCATCTTTTGCGCTCTCTGTAGAGAGAAAAAATACTAAAATGTAGTTCCTGAGACATAGCATCCACTGTGGGAAGAAGCCAGTTTTTACTAGCATTGTCCCAGCAAAGATGCTGGCGTTACACATGCTAGCTCAGGTGATTTCCCCGGACCCCAAGACACGGGATGACGAAGACCTCTGTTGCATTTTTCATGTCTCATCTCTGTAAACAGAGGCGGCGGAGTCAGCAAGAAAGGCCAGGTTGTGCTGAGGAGCTCAGGTGTGCTGACAGGTAGATCTCCACAGGCCATGTGGGGCTCGCTGGGGAAATCATGAACCGATTTTAAGTTTTTACCACATGGACGAAGATGAATAAAAAATCCTGCCGTACACAGAGGAGGCTTGTGTTGTGGCTTTGGGGGGGGGGGTGTTGTTCATTACTTCACATATCCAGTAGAAGGCTTTCGAAGAAAGCTTAAATTCACAATGATTAGTTTAGGTGTATTTTTCGGAGAGGCACTCACAGCAATTTCACGTAAATCATTTTTTACCCTCCATGAACTATCCAGTGTCTGCAACAGTCTCACGCCATTTTAATCCTGTGGAAGTGGGTCACCCAGTGCATATTTAAGTCTTCTCTCTACCTCGTTTGCCTCTGTGTTGTGGGCCCACTGCGGATGCATGGCCTGAAAACTTAAGTGCAGCCAGACCGGATTTTGCAAAGTTCAACCTGATTGAACTTTGACCTTCAAAATCGCGAGGCTCTCCGATGACCAGGGTTGGACTGTATGTACACTTTATATAATTGTAGAGCGAAATAATACAGGTGCCCGTGAAGGAGAGCTAATGGTCGGCTGCGGTCAGTCAAAGTGCGGTGATGGAGGTTAATGTGGAATTATGTGGTTAGCTTGGTAGCCATGCTAGCTCCTGCAGTTCATGCTTACAGCCCCACTGACCGCTGCGGACCGGTTTGCCTCATGATATCCAGTCTGATCTCTCCATTCCCCATCCTGAGCAGCGCTGGCCCTGCCAGCATTTTTATAACTATTGGGATGAAATCACACACATAATAATAATTTTTCTAGGCTCAGGGAATATGTTACAAATATGAAATGTATATCATTTAAAAAATCATTATACAAAAACTAATAATTTTCTATTTCAGGTGTCTTTATTAATAGTTTTACAAACCGGATTTTTTAAAACCACACAGGATTGTTTTGTTGCAGTACCATGGTAAGCTTGCAAACAATAACTGACAGTCTGATTTAATGAAATTAGCAACTTATTTATTCTTTCTTTGCGTGATATTGTATAACTGATATTAACACAGTTATGAGTCATTAGAGTTATTGTCTGCAGGTCTAATGTCTTAAATCTTAAAAAGTAATTAATCTACATGTGAGGCTCCATTTTATCATTTCATTCAGGGTGACACACTGGTTTGTGACCTTTTTTAAGCTTCATAGCACATATAGGGTTTATTCAACAGTGGCACATTTCAGCTGAAAGCATTTTTTCAAATAAAACAAAAAAAAACAAAACAGAATGAATATTAGTGATAACAGTGTTTGGGGCCAAACTGAGGATCTTTCGTCCTTTAGTGTTTTTGTAACTATTTGTAACATCTGCAGTTTCTGTTTTGCTTTAGGCTTCTCCTGTGTTAGCAAGTCAATCAGCCCTGCATATATACAGCATTTATGAGGCACACTTGTTACACTGTTTTTTTGTTGTTATACTAAACTAGTCCGTTTTACTGACATGACAGTGTGCCGTCAACATAAATGTGAGAATGACTATGACTATTCCACAAGTAGGAGTTTCAAGTATATTTATAATATAATATTTGCCTCGTCATCTGTGAGAATAAGTAGCATGCCGTGATCAACATCCGTCTCTATTAGAAGCTCAGTTTGAAAAAAGAGGGAAAAAAATGTCTGGTACAAACACTGGCCAAATCAGAGGATAGCAGCAAAAACAGAGTGATAGCTGTGTGTTTGAACTTGGTAATTGGTTGGGCACTCGGTAGGCAATACAACAGAGGACCTACGGAGTGTGGTGTGTGTTTCCCAGCCCCACTGTGCAGTCTCATAGAGTACAAAGGCAGAGAATGAACTTCAGAGGGTTTTAATGCCTGAAGAGAAGAATATGGACATTAAATTATCAGGGGAAAACAGCAGGGTGTGAAAAAAGAGCCTTCTAAAGCCTGCAAACGCAAACGTACATACAGGCTGCTTCTGACACGGAAACCTGGCCAAATTCACAGGCTCCTTTATTCTGAGCTTCACACCGATACTCTCTGTGTTGTGTGCGTGTCTCTTCCTCTCTCTCTCTCTCTCTCTCTGTGTGTGTGTGTGTGTAAATGAATATACTATATGTGTGCAGATGCTTTACTTTTTTAATTGGAATTTAAAGCAATAAGCTACCATAATACACATCCACGCATCCTTTTCTTGCATTGAAAATGGTCATATTTGTAAATATGCACAGTACTTTTTTTTTTTTAAAGCTAGACTTGCAGTAAATCTGTTATCAAAAAACAAACATTGTGGCTCATTTACTACATCTGAGAGACGAACCTTGTGGACATTTAAAGTTTTACACCATTAAATAAATTTATCTTAATGCAGTAATGAATCATAAAATGTGCCCCTAAACCAAGAAAACAAACCCTGTTAGACAAAGTCAGCTATTCGTCATCAGTGGAACAGCTACAGGTTTGTCCCTTGATAGCATTTTGTGTCTTTTTTTCTAGCTTTATGCTCAGGAAAACACAAAAGCCACACTGCTCAGATAATAAAAAGATAGTTAATGCTTGTAGTTTCGTCAAACTGTAAAAAAAAAAAAAGGGGGGGAAATATTGAATTTCTCTTGTAATGACAACTTATTCATTAATAGTCTCATTTCCAAAACATGGCTGAACACAAACAATGTTCAATTCCCAGCATTGCATCCAGCATTGCGTCTGTGATGACTGACAGCCATATCTTGAAATTGGTTTAAAACAGCTTGAAAATGCACCGCTCTGCATTACACAGCAGCACCAACGAGGCCTTTGAGGATCTCTCCAGAAAGTCTGAATTTCAAAGGGGGGCGAAAAAATAAGTACAATGGGAAATAAAAGACTATAGCTAAATGAAAAGAATCACTCTTGAGAGTTACAGCTTTACACACACACCTTATTAATCTTTAATATCTCGTCTTGCTCCCCCTTCCTTCCACCTCTCTCTCTCTCTCTCTCTCTCGCTCGCTCTCTCTCCAGTTTATCTCTTCTGAAGCAATTATACCCAAGAGGACCAAGCACATAGGACATGCTCCCACTACCTAGAGCAATAATATATCATTACATACTAAACATATAGCAGCTACGCAAACAGCCTTTATTGCTACTCCAGGGCGAGTGCTATTTATATGCACCAGCATAGCCACAGAGATCACTCCTCTACCTGAGATGCATTTGTTTGTTTGGGTAGCGTTTCAGCTTTTCCTGCTGTTCTCAGTGTAGTTGTGTGCAGACATGACGCCTGTCACTTTGTCCATTTTTTAAATCTGCCATTTCATTTCAATAGCTCCATATTGACATTAGGGGGTGCTGGAATTCTTTAGAGATGAGTGATGAAGTGTTGGATTTAAAGCTGTGTTGAAAACTGACAACAGTGTGTGATATTAATTTCTTTTTAAAAACATCCAGCATTTATGAGAGTTCTCATTTAAATATAGATTCACTAACTTCATAGAAGCAGGTTCAATTTACCTTCTTTTGTTACACTAAATTAATGGCAGGTGATAATGAAAATCAATTGGATGCCGAATTTCAAAGTGTGAAACCATGTTCATCATTTGTAAAAATCTTGTAGAGACCAAATAATTGTAAGGAAGTTTGCAATATTTCTCAAAAAACAATCCAGAAAGGCCCCTTTTTTTTATATTAATTTTTTCACATTTGTAGTAAGTTAAGTAAAATAATTTAGAAGGATTCCTCTCAGCAGACAAACCTGCTGCCATCCAAACTGAAATCAGACATATTTCAATCTGTAAATGCAACAAAAAAAGTATTTTATACTTGCTGAAAAAAAAAAAAAACTTCTACTAAGCAACTTATTCAAAGTTCAACTCATGAATTATTTAAGAGATCACATTTCCCCTTGTTTATTTATATATACATATGTATAAAATATCATTTATTCTAAGAGGGTCTATAAATCAAAAGTATTCCCAGAGAATAACAGATAAGTGAGGTTATTGTGCAATGAGGCCAGCTGGTGGTAATAATTTAATGACGTTTTACAGGCGCTATAAAGACAGCAAACAGATGTGGCATTAAGGATTATAAAGTTGGTAAAACTTTTAACAAGTGCTATGTATTTCAGCGGTACAACAGCACAACCCCCAGAATAAAAGGAATTTACACATCCTTCAATTCCAAAGCTATCAATCACACGCATGTTATTCCCCTGGGAGCGTCTTTACATGCATATTTATCAGCTCAACATGCTAATTCCCGCTGCTATACGCCCGCCAGGCACGTCTCCAGGCGTGTTTATGACTCGTAATTGTTGATATCCTTTGATATATTTCTCTCAACTAAGACATCATTTGGTTTTTGTGGTCGAAAGTCAATGAGGCACAATGACCCGAGCTTTCAATTCAAATTTACAGTTCAATATCTATTATACGCTATTCAGTGCTTGGAGAGGAAGCCTCTTTCAAAGCAGAGGGGGGATTCAGCCGTGCTGTATGACACTTATCCACAATAAAGCTTATCTCAAGGTTAGTTAATTGATTTGAAAATAAAATAAGGAAAATTTAAATATTATTATATAACATTTCATGCTTTTTAGCAGGAGTTTGCCTGTCAGAGTGAAAATGAAATAAAATAAATAAATAAATAAAATGCATGTTTGTTGTAAACTTCCATAACTTGGATGTTGCTCACAGGAGTTCTGTATAGTTTCTCATCTTTTGCCAAACAACTAATTTTGAAAAAGTTTCTGCAGCATGAGACACATATGCCATATTGTTGCGAGCGCTGAGTTCGTCAGCATGCATTTACATTGCTAAAGAGCACATATATGGCATTAAATTCTGCTCCACATCGGAGAATGAGTGGGAGACTCTCTCTTGCTCGCGCTCCTCTCTTCTCTTGCTCTCTTTTTTCTTCTTCTTTATCTTCCTTCCAGTCCCTCTTCCTCTCCCCTTCCCCGTTTCGCGTTTCCTCGCAGACACCTGCCGACGAGCGCACACCTCCAGGGAACCAACATCTGAGAAATGCAATTTGAGCATTTCAGTGCCACAAAGAAAAGACAAACAATGCTGGAAAAACGAGGGGGATAAACACGCTGCCGAGTTGATGCTGGACAAACATGTCGCGTTCCCTCCAATTCACAAATGGCCCTGCCACGTTCAGCGCTCACAGGTGTGGAAATTCAAGGACAAACTTGATTGCGCCCGTGGCCGCTGTTGTTGTTTCTGGGTTTGTTTGCTTGTCGTGCTCGTCTCTCTACTATTGTTTGACAGATTCGTTCCTTGAGGGATGCGGCCCTTTAAAATGACAGGAGAGGGATGGGTGCTCTTAAAAGATGAGAACAAGGGGATTAGTCTTCATCAAGCCTTGAGCTTGGAGGAGAAAAATCAGCAAGCAACGGGAAGTCAGGTCCACAGGCCGAGTTGTTGCAGCAGCAGCTCAGGGGAATTGAGTGTTTCATTAATGCCTTTTGGCTTGTGAGAGCTGCAACAACTGGCAAAAGCTGATTTGTCAGTTTGACAGTGAGAGTAAGTTTGACTGGCTAACCCCTACTCTAGCCTCCTTGGTGAAGTCCTCGCCCTAATCTGTGACAACTGCCCTATTAAAGCTTCAGCTGCACAGCAAAAAGACAAATAAAAGTATTTTTCAGACAATATATAGACTTTCAAAGAGAGAAAAAAGACAGGCTCGGTCAGGCTGTGAGTGGAGAGTCGCTCCTTACAATGTGGACATTGTCAGTGGCTCATAAAAGACAAATAAGTAGGTGTCACTGCAGAAATTACTTTCCATGATGAACTACATAGCCATCATCAGCAATGACACAGCGTCATTCACATCAACAACACAGGTGCATGAAAAATGGAATGGGCTGGCAGGAAAATGAATTATTAATGACACATTTAAGTATTATAACAGAAAATCAATGAGCATACCTGGTGTAATTAACATGCACAATGTTTTCCATAATCCAGCACAGTATAATTATGCCTCTCTATTCCAGAACACGTTAGCATTAGCTTTTTCTAAAGCACACAACACCTGTTTATTTGGTTTGCTTGTTCTCTGCCTTCCTTTTTTCCCTGTAATGATAAAAAGGCTGCAAAATGTTATTTAGCAACACTCTGGTGTTGGATGTGGACCTACAGTCATTTGAAGCTGGCCGCAGACCTTAAGCTCAAAAACCTAAAGGGATCAAAACTGTGTTGTTAAATTGCCTGTTTTAACCAAATGGCTTTGTGTTTCTTTAGCAGTCTGTGTTCTGACCAGAAATAAAACAATTTATTTATTATTATTCCTTTTGAAGTTAGTACAAATGTCCCTACACAATTTTTGCTACATACATAGATTTCTACAAACCCCTTAGTGCTTATTTTGCTGGTTAATCACAGAATATCTACCACCAAACATGTACATTTTATGTATTTCATGTGCTGCTATTGATTCAGATTGAAGGGTTGGGGTGTGGGCTTATCTCTGTATAC
The DNA here is from genome assembly GCA_031216445.1 of Lateolabrax maculatus. Lineage (NCBI taxonomy): Eukaryota > Metazoa > Chordata > Actinopteri > Acropomatiformes > Lateolabracidae > Lateolabrax > Lateolabrax maculatus. The sequence goes on from CM062199.1 coordinate 22,798,926, forward strand.
TGTAACATGTCCACTAATCACTGATTACCACCGTCTGCTTGTGCTGTGACCAGTGGCAGCGTACAAGATTTCCCATCGTTCCTGAAGGATGCTGGGGAACAGCTTGAGCGGAATCCAGCACGGGACTGGGATTTTTGGCAAGTCAAACTTTATCAGCACAAACATGCGCAAAATGAAAACAAACACAACCCAGACTGCTAATTACCATCCGCTTGGACCTCTGTCCCCTATTTTTCTCTGAGAGACACAAAATGGCCGACTGCACCGTGCACTCCCCTAAAAGAAGAAAAAAAGAAAAAATCAGAGGAAGCTGCTGCTGTTCCCTCTGTCCAAGGGACAACCCTTGTCGCCTGGATAATACAGGTTGACACACTGGTAGCCCCAGTGATTTTTCAAACCTATTATTTCATGGGCAAAGTTATAAATTACACGACTGACACCAGTCTGGTATCTTCTGGGCCATGCGGCCTGAATCAACGCCAAATCCTGTGCCACTAATTTTACTAATTGCCTGAGCCTGGCCAACACTTTTTCATTGGTGTGGAGCCTACAGTGTCACAGGAAGCTAATGAGCGCTAAATAATGTATGTGAACCTCTCTAATTGCTTCATTTCTCATTTTGCTTACCAATTCTCATATCATGGTTGAGGATGCCAATTTTTGTGTGTGCTGATGAGTCTAACAGTGGTTAATACTAATAACTGCACCAGTCTGTCAAAGGGCAGATTCTGGGGAAATGAAGCTTGTCACAGCACTGTATTATATTCTATAATGGAGAAACACATGACGGCTGGGAATGTATTTAGACATATATTATTTCTCGAATAATCCTGCCTTTCTATGTGAAATACTCAGACAGAATCTGAACTCCAACCAGCCCTCTTTGGGTAAACATTGCATTATTTTGGATGTGCTCATTGATGCATACAGCATCATCAGGTAAGGCAGAGTATGCCAGCATGTGCCACCTGGGGCTGTATGTGTTTATGTATTTTTGTGTGTCCGTGCTCGTGAGAGTGTGGGTGCAGATATAGATTGCGTATGTATTTGTGTGCTTGTCTGTGTGTTGCTTCAGCTCACACAGACATGCATATGGGTGTCTGATAGTGTGTGTGTGTGTGTGTGTGTGTGTGTGTGTGTGTGTGATTGTGTTGTTTCCCTCTCTGGCTGGGTTCCCACTGCAGTACCCGTTGGCCACCTCTCCTCCCAGTCCTAGCAACAGGGAAGCTGTAATTTAGCAGCAAATTTGATCATCCAAATAGCTGAATATTTAATGGTATTAAAGCGCAGGGTAAAAAAGCTGTATTATTTATTTACTCCCTATAGTGCAACCTCTATTCAGGCAGGTGGTCCTGTAAATATACTCTATCTGACACACGTGCTGAATTATTGACCGATAATTTATCATAATTCATGTCACTGAAAACTCAATAATGCTCTCCAGGACCTCACCACCTCCTCCTGCTTGTGACCCAGGCTGGGGGAGACTGTGGCCTGTCAAGGTGGTGAGAAGATCAATGCTCCCACAGAAACAACATGGCTCGATTAAATCATGTTAACTGTATATCAAGGCTGCAATCAAGACCAAAACAAGGGCTGAAAGTTTGAATCAAAGGTTAAAATTATTTTTAAGTTGCAAAGCTCTTCAACTCTATAGAACTTGTAGTAATAGTAGTAATTGGCTTTGAATGCATAGAAGGATATATGGTGTTTAACAGAAGAAATTCCTTAAACTGTGCATACTGTGAGGACAAAATAAACCAGACATCATTAAACTACCATTTTGTCTTCTCTTTACAAAAGACACTGTCTACTCAGGTTCAAGTCAAAACAGGCGTGAGGCACGAGTCCAAAACGTCACAAAGTGTTCACAAAGACCAGATTCCCCCCATAAAGACAACAAGGGTGGTTTTCAAGCTGTCAAGATGTTTATTTCTACCCACAACAGCTTCAAAACCACCTGCAGCTGCATCCTTCCACTTTCTGTGACGGATATAATGTAAGGTAGAGAGTTTGAAGAGAAGCGCAGGTGGCACGCTGGGCTGATGTAGTTTTTAGAGTTTGCAATGTGCTTTTTTTCCATTTCTATTTAACGCCACATTACCACACCTCTGGGTCATGTAGCCTGTAGGAAACAATATCAATAATTCAATGTAAAAATTCAGGAAATGTGCAGAAAGTCTGAAACCGATTTGTGACACCAATTGTGTTAACCAGACAAAAGTGGGACTTATGTTTATGTTATGCCATGTTTATGGAAGTAAAGTTAAGTTACTTTTAAGTTTAGGCTTTATTTAGCAATTAGCATTTAAAATCTTCAAAGAGAGAAAAAAGACATGGCGCTCGGTCAGGCTGCGAGTGGAGAGTCGCTCCTTACAATATGGACATTGTCAGTTATGGAAATAGGTCAAGCTGGTTTGCGAGCGTACTGTATTTTGGTAGTTGTACTATCTATTTATTAACTTGTATTAAAATGCATTCATTGCCACTTTTTATGCCCAGACTACATAACTTGTAAGGATTAAAGCAAAAAAAAAAAAAAAAATCTTCTCAAATTGTAATGTTGTTGTTAATGTTTCAGGTTACATTAATTGACACCTGCTAAACAAATAACATGATATGTAAAATTGTGAGATTTCAGCACCACTACACAAATAACCCTTACTGCTGTTCTCTAATACAGCCATCAAAAATACTCCAAACCAATAGTGTTTTAAAGTAGAAGATACTTTTCTATAGCCAGTTTTTCTTTTTTGTCATTATAATCCCTTTTTTTAATCTATGAAATAAAACTAATTATTTTTCTGTTTCCAGTGTTTCATCTGTCACTTGTATGAGCTAAAGTTGAGTGATGCTCTATGTTGGTCCGTGTCAAGTGCACGCATGCTGCAGACAATCCCACTGGCTCGTGAGTGTGACGATCTGTGAAGAACAACATCTGGTTGGATGCAATACTCACTTGTTTGTTTTTTTGACACTATATAAGTCCACAAACCAGATAGAGAATGAATAGAAAGTTAATCTCTCTCCCTCAACACCACACCCCCACTCCCACCCCTCTATTTATTCTCTTTAGATGTTAACTGATCTCATAATGGCCTCTATGGACTCCAAATGATGGAGAACTTAAATCCCTAAACTATTTAAATGTGTACTCCACCAATTTAGCATTTCATCTTTATAATTGAAATTGTTCCCCAATCCTTAATGTAGGCCTAATACTGTAACTTCTATAGGTGGAAATTACTTTTTGACCAAACAGCACTAACACAGAATTCAGAACTTAGACTTACTTACTTAAAATAATTAGTATTTTGAGTATTTGAAACAAACTATCCTGGTCATTCCAAATCATTTATTAAAATCTTTAATTCTGAATAAGTGCTCTCTGATACACTTTATTCTTTTATTCAACTGTGCAGTTTTGACTGCTCATTTGTCTCTTGCAAAGGAGTTTGCCTCTTCTCAGATGCCTTCTGTAAACTGCTGGATAAATAAAGATTAATTAATTGATTGATGGATGAAAGGGATATTTTGCCAAATTAGAGTCTGCAGTAAGGATTGTTCAGGGATAATGAAAAATAGTGGTATGCAGAAAGAAGTGTCTAAAAATACAAAATGCTCTTATTATCCATTAATGACAACACAGTACAGTAGTCATAGTCTCTAATGCAACACCCAAACAGAATGTCACTGGCAGGGAACATAACACCGCATCCCTTAATAGGATTGTGCCTGTATAGCAATTTGTCAAGCCAAAATATCCAGTATTTATGAGACAAATATAGCACATTGGAACAAGTAAGAGAGAGAGAAATCACAAAATAGTCAATAGGATTAACCGAAGCATAAACTAAATGCTCCTTGATGTGTCATCGATAAAAGGATTTTTGATTATTCGTCACCATAAAATGCGTGGCAAGATTGTCATGCCGTCATTGTATTACTGTATCCCCTTTATCTGTCTGTCAATCTAGCCGCATTAGAATCTGGGCGCTGTTTTCTCCCCTGCCTTGTTTTTTTTTTTTTTTTTTTTTTTAAATGGATTTAACACACATTCTGCATTTAGAGTGCAAAAAAACAGATTACCTCATCGCCTCAGGACGATGTTGTGTTAATAAATGGTGAACTTCCATAAATGTGCCCTCGCCAAAGAAACAATGTCATCTTAAATTAATCCGTCTGCAATCAATACGTTGGATTTGACACTTTGCACATTAGTCACCATGAATCATTTTATTAACAGACAACAAAAACCCATCAGACAACCACTACTCCTCTAATGGAATGTAAGTAGTATTAGTGTTTGTTTATTAGCTCATAGAGTGGCTTGGGTTGTCTAAGTGTGCAAATTTGGCCCAGAACAGTAGCCTTGTAGTTATACATTACTGTATATGTTATAACAACTCTGATTCTCGCTACAGCTGGTATATGATTACACCAAACTCATCGAGCCTCACTTTGGTTAGGAGGCCCATTTTCATCAGTAGACTAAATTGGGCATTCATAGTGTAGCTGGTTCCTTTTAACTGATGTTTCTGAAAACATTGAAAAATGTATTAACAAGGTTTTGCAGGGGAAAGCTACACTGATAAGTATTTTTACATTAACAATTGATCAAATCACTATGGACATGTGAAACGTGACACTCAAACCCACAGGGAATTAGCACCCAACTCTGCAGTTCCCCTCAGCTTTATGGAGCGTTTTCAACCTTGATTCCACCTGCAGTCAGCTGTTTTAAGATAAAAAGCTCAGATAAACCCACGGTACACTGCCAAAAATCTGTTTATGCAGGCTAAACTTACATGTTTAGGTAATTTCAGAATGAACACAAAGATAACTTTAGGGGCCATGCGATTGCCCACGATCTGAATACAAAATACTTGAATGGCAAAATTTTGCTCTTTGCAAATTGAGGTGAAGGTGCATCTGCGCCTAATAACCACATGACAAATAATAATAATAATAAAATAACGGAAGGGAAATTGTTTTCTTTGTTTATCAAAAACCCAAAGAAACATTTCCTTTTTGAAAATCTACCATGGGAGGTGCTTAAGAGTTCAGTTTGGAGTTGGAGTCAACAAAATCACTGGGCTATAAAGGGAGTGAGGCCCTTAATAAAATTAATAAAAGTGTGTTTCATGATGCAGCAGTTTTCATATGCTGAATTATTTGGCCAGTCTGTAACAGGACAAGGGGATCAACCCCAGCCTGAGAAACACAAAGGCAAAGAGCTTTTCCTGTTGACAGAAAAAAAATAAAAACGTACATTAAAAACAACAAGTTGATCTGAGCCTTGACAAGTGGAATAAATGTTTTGAATAATTTAACTAAAGCAAACATTTCATGTTAATTTCGGGCTAATTATACCCATGCTAGTGGAGAGAGTTGGTAATTTAAGCTCTTGGGCTCCGCTTGTCACAACGACTCCTTGAAGCTTCAGTGACTGCCACAAATAATGTGTGCACTTACTTAATAAAAATTAGCCTTACAATCAGGAGGAGTTCAAAGGGAATTCTGCGTGGCGGTGGATTAAGCAGTCGACATTACACTACAGTGGCTGTGGATTGTTGTTGCAAAGGACCAGCATGGCCAAATCACCCTGGTCAAATTACAGCCGGTTTTATGTTATTCAGATGATAGCAATTGGGAAATAAGGGGATCATGAACAAATCTATGCTGCTTTAGCTCCATGGGCGAGACCCAGGCAATAGTCATGGCTCCAAACTGTGAGCTAAAGGAGCCTAAATAACTGGCAGGAAATGGTATTTAATGAGCCAACATCAAGGCCCTCATAGACAGTGAAGGCAACATTATCAAGAGGATGCAGGTGAGTACAAGTGGATACAAGCATGGGATGTTTGGATAGATGACACCATGTTCCACATTTATTTCCACAAATGTAATGGGAAATGACTAAGAGCTAGCATGACGCTGCTGATCATTGAGGATGCTGGGTATTTTATGTCTTTTTGATAAGCAACACATTTATGCGTGAAGCAAATTCACCCTCCAGCAGAACAAGCAAAACCTGGACTGGTGAAATCACAATGTGCCTTTTTAAAGAGATAACAAATTCCTCTGCAAACAGCAACATGGGCTACACAATTTTCTAAGACGTCGTTGAACCTAACTACCTACCTTTTGTTATGATTGTTAAGCACAGTTCTTGTAAAAGACTCCTGTCATTTCAGCATCACGACAAAAGCAGTTATTTTACCTCGCAGAACACAGGAGTTGTCTACCGCTGCCTCATTTGGCTGGTGAACATAATGGAACATTTAGCAGCTAAAGTGCCAGATATTTCCCTCAGGAGTTGGTGAAGACCAAAAACAGAGCTAAAAGAGAGAGAACATTGCATTTGCACTCATCAGACAGACACAAGCACGACTTCAGATGAACGGAAATGCTGCTCTGTAAATGCTGGATGTGTAAATAAGTAAGTTTGGGTGGCTGTGGCTCAGGGGGTAGAGCGGGTCATCCACTGATCACAGGGTTAGTGGTCCGATCCCCACCTCCTCCTGTCCATATGTCAAAGTGTCCTTGCGTAAGACCACTGAACCCCAAATTGCTCCCAATGGTCAGGTCAGCACCCTGCGATGGCTGTGTGAGTGGATGGGCGAATGAGTGGCAAACACCATGTAAAGCACTATGGATATAAGTGCTATATATTTGTAGCCATTTACCACTTATCTAACAAGTTTGCCATATCAGCTTAAAAGTTGATGAGAATTTTGACTTGATATCATATGTATTCTCTTAGTCCCAGAAGGTGAAGAGGTGGGAGGAAAAAAGAAATCCCATGATGGTGTGTAGCATGGGAACGGTCAAGGGGTCACAAGACATTCACTATCAGGGCTCGATATACAATTTTGACATTAGATATTGTGAAAAAGAAAACAAAGCAGACAATTAACTGATTAACAATGCTTTACTAAAGTTCTGTGAGTATTGCTTTCAAGCCTTTGTTTGATAAATTTCCCCTGCTTACTAAAGATTTTCCGGCCATATCACCAGACAAGGGCATTATAAGGCGATTCTGCAAGACCCCACGTTATTATATTACTATTATTTCATTTTCTTACATCCAATACAAACATTTTTCTCACTTTCTCCAGTGTCTGAGCATGGCAACTATGATACTGTTTAGAGTATTTACCACTGCCACAATCTATGTTTAGGTATGTTTTAGGTTAGCAACTAGTTAGGGAAGGTTTGTGGTTGAAGTTGGGCTGAAAGATGTTGTATTTACATGTCTACTACAAAGAGCTCTGTGCTTCGGTTTAGTTCTACCCTCTTATTAGGAGAATATTAAATGTAGAAAAAAATATCACCAGAAAAATGAAACTGATTCTGGCTTTTGTAGCCCTGAGTAGTGTCTGCAGGTATTCCTTTAAGGTTGCACTCCGCTCTGACAGGCTTCACCAATAAGATAAGGCAGCCTGTATGTAGCCTGAGAGACAAAAGCCAGGGCAAAAAAAGAAAGAAAAGAGGATAATCACACCCTTGTGCTCATCTGCCACCCCAACCTCCACATCATTACTTTTTGCCTCGTTACATAAAGGGCACATTAACACATTACCTCCTGCACTGGCAGTGAACGTTGGTATTCAGTTCTGCATGATTTTCAGCGATGACCGTTACAAATGAAGTAATAAATCAACTTACCAACCGACTGCAAAAACGTCACGGATATTAGTAACACATACTGAGTCCACTTATCTGTGAAGACCAAGTTTAACAAAGAATGTGTAAAACCTTAATCAAACAATCTAACCCTGTAATAAGGCATGGCCCAGTCTTCTGAGAAAGAGGCAGAGCATGAGCAGAAACAACCACAGAGACATCAGACAATAAGAAACAGGGACTTCATGAAAATACTACAGTAACAAAGATGCTATTCCTCCTGGCAAACATATATAAAAGCCTCCCGGTGATGCTAAACTAAAACAGTGTAGATGGGCAACACTCCCAGCAGTTATCAACAAAATGAAAAATCATATAAAATGTTTCCTGGCAACAAGAAGTCCCCTGGTGTTCTGAGCAACAGTCTTGAGGCAACTCCAAGGACGCTGTTGCTCATCATATCAACCAAAATGCAGGGTTTTTTTGTTTTGTTTATCACTGCTGCTTGACTTTACCTTGAAGTGGTTCAAGAACAACTCAACTTCAGTTGCCACATCTACTTTTGACAGGTCCAGTCGCTTCTCTTTGAGCATCTGCATCGAGAAAGTGTGTGACAGCTGTTTGTCTGATTGGACATTCCAAGTGTTTCATTTACAGTTTGCATGCCATGTTGCGAAACTGATTTTGACACATTTCCATGTTGATGCATTTCTAGTTAACTGCACATATTGTTTATTTGCCTTTCACTTTAGGAGAGAAAGAGACGGTAAATGAGAGACACGAAAATTAAGGCAGGTACACTGATAGAACGATGGTAATGATAAACCCATTGCTCATTTAAAGGAGCTAAAGCATGTGAGATGCCAACATTATTTTTGTCTCATAGACTTAGATAGATAGATAGATAGATAGATAGATAGATAGATAGATAGATCGATAGACTTGCAGAAGTGCAGAAGTAGCTCCAGTTACTGCAAATGATGATGCAATCAGCACTTGTGGTTTAAAGCTAAAGGTAAACCAGGTCAACTGAATATTCCTTGTGGCTTGTGGTAAGACTTTGACTTATACATTATATAGTCACAGTGCACCCTGGCACACAAAGCCCTGTCTGCATGCACTGCAGTCTGCTGCATCTCTTTGTCCCCCCTGAGTTGCTCCCAACTCGCCCTTTTTACCCTGTGCCACGTTCGCAGCTGCAGGTGGCATTTCCGTACAATATTTAACAGATTCACACATGCCTTCGCCTCCCCCTGCACCCACCACCCCGCCATCCCAGCGGCTCCCTGCATGGCGTTTGAGCTCTGAACAGCATTACCATCAGTCCAGTGTAAATAACATGAAGTGGCAACTCATAAATAGTTAATGATGCAAAAAATCCATGGAGTCGCTCCCCCGGCTCCCTGAACACTGCGCTGCTGCTGGTTGCTACGTTTCCTGGAGGGTCTTGTGGGGCGCACAGTGTTGGTTTGAATCATTGCCGGTGCCGTGACGAATTCACAGAGCGATTAGTAACAGGTGGTAAAACGCCACAGCAGGTTATTCAAGGCAGGCTGATATCACAGAGCTAAAGGTAATTATAAATGTTTTCACTGCATGTCAATAGAAGTAGACATGAACATAAGACCTCTGCAGCAAACAAGCGATGAGCACTTTGTTGTTATGCTCAAAGGAGCTCGCTGAGCTGGACAAACTGCAGGCCTGCATGTCTGGAAATGGAGCACAGTGGGGGATTTCGAAAGGGATCCACTGCTGCTACTTTTTGAATAATGCAAGCACTCAAATTATCATCAGTCCTCAGTTCCACTTTGGTATTAAATGACCTCTCCCACCAATAGCTGATCAAAATCATGGAATGTATGAAAGGAAAGGGCATGGATACGAACAAAATTAAGGAAAAGGATGCTCATGTTGTGTCACTTTTAGATAATGATCATTTTTATATGTCAAATGATGGCTTTCAACGGCCTCCTCACCAAGAGCTAGGCTGCGTTTTGATGCCCTTAAAATGCTTCCTACTTTCTTTTCATGCCTGCTTCTTTCCATTATTATCTGGAAATTGATTTGATGCTACCATCTCATCACTTCTACGGGAGAAAAATCAAGCAGTTTCAAGGTTTTGTTCATAAAAGCCCAGTTAGCATTTCTTGAACTTATAACTTTCATTCCTTTGTTGATTCAGTTCCTACATTTGTTGTGCCTTTAGCTGCAGGTGTTGCGATGTGACAATATGTACTTTGAGATTATATAAATTTGTCTATGATACTTGCCGTACTGTTCATATTGTGGTAACTATGGCTTCAATATGTGTTAGTGTATTATGCCATTGTGGGCAATGTCGCAAATCAGTGAGCAGGACTGCTTTAAAATTGAATACAGGGGAATTATTAGATTTTTTATCATTTCTGTATAAATGTGTTGAAACACTTTGATTTTTCAGGTATTTAATGTTTGTGTTTTGCTGATTTTGGCTTTATTTCCTCTTTGTTTGGGGTCCGAGCGACCCCAGTGTTGTATGTGTAAAAATAATATCAATAGTACAATGACCCACCTTTCCCTTTCAAATATTTGTATTCTTTTCTTCTGACCTTATTATAACCTAACATGTAGGAAGGTGTTGCCTTACCTTCAACAAACTGAGCTTGCACATTTGATAAGGGTGACTTTCCTCCTTCCTTCCGAGTTAGTTATTTTTTTGGTAGGAGCTCAACTAACTTTTAGCCAAATAAAAACTAATCTTAATGCTTCAGGCACTGATGTTAAAATTCTACAGACACAGTGGCAGGGACACCTGTTAAATGTAAAACAATCCAAGATAATAGTCTTGTAATTACTGTAACTGTTAAATAATAAATACTACCAAGTGTTAGAGAGGCATTGATTCAAGTCTCTTTTTTTTTTTTGGGGGGGGGGGGGGGTGTTGTAACAGTACATTGTATTATAGTACTGAAATGTTTCTATCATTATTTCCTCCCGCAATACTTTCCCTTCCAATATCAAAAATGTATCTGTGGTCTTTCAGTGTTTTTATTTCAGGGAGCGGAAGGCTGCCAGTTTGGAATTTGCAGCCAAAACAAGAAGTCGGTGTCTAGGGAATAGAATAAATAAATGAATAAATAATTGAGTAAATCAATAAATAAATCCAGGAAGGATCAGACTTGATGAAAGCACATCCGCCCAGAGACAGCCCGACCACCATGCCCACCCAGACCCAGACTGTGTCTGAACCCGGACCTCCTCCTCTTCCTCCGGGACCGCCACACATCCCCCTTGATGCAGCGCATTAGTTTCATCGCTGAATTGGATCTCCTCATGCACGCAGCGAGTTTCCCCATCAGCTGCCTGTCTGTCAGTGTGAGGACGGTAATTCGGAAGGGAAGGAGGCTGGGGAACAGCTGCTCTCGCAACAGCCAATAATAATGCAAAAAATTACTAACCTTAAAAACCACAGAGAAGGGAGTAAATTGGGAATGTATACAGCTTTTGCGGGCCCTCTCCCGTGAATTGTCTCTTCCCTGACAAGCAGCTCATTGCATTTCCCATCATGCATCTGATCGGTCATTCAGAAACACAAAACACAAATAAGTCAAGTCGACCATCTGCTTGTTAGTGGCAACTATAAAAGTGCCTGTTTTAAAATAAACAATAAAATTACTTTGACGGGCCAGAGACCACCTGAATGTAAAATCAAATATTTTATGTTATTTAAGGTAGGTGTCTGTCAACAATAAAACAAAGCTTGTCTTTAATTTATTACAGCAAACACACACAATACTTGTGTCGTCCTCATTTTCTAAATCAATAATCAGCCCAGCATGCTTCATTAACAGTGACCAATCAGAGACAAGCTGGGGATCTCATTTTACAACATGAGCATTCTGAAGACATAAACCATCTGCTACTTGTAGGAACAGAAAAATCAAATTAATCCATTCTTATCATGCATTCAGATTTTAAAGCAATTAAAGATGTTCTCAGTCTAATCGCAGACACAGAAGTAGCTTGGTAATGAGGAAGACAAACTCTTAGGTGAACTTTCCAGGGTTCTCAACGGCGCGCTTGGAAACTTTACAAGTCTCGCACACTCCAGTGAGCCGTTAGCCTGTACAATACAGATGTTGGCAACAACAATGAATTTTTTATTAAGCATTTAATCATTGCGCAAACCCAGATTTCCCATAATAGAGGGCTCAAATTCAAAATCCTGGGATGCCAAATCATCTGCAGTGTAATGTTTTCTTTTTTAATATAAGAAATAAACAGCTGCCAAACAAGCGCAACTTGTTTTAAGATTATATAAAACCCAATGATGAACTAGAATGTTGAATTTACCTTAATTAAGCTTGGGGAGTTCTGCTTGCCCAGAATGCTAATTTGAGCTCAGATGTGGTGCCGGTGCTTTGGTAACCTCCGAGGGTTCGGGCATCAAACCCGTGCAACCACAGCTTATTACAGCATGATGCTGTCCAATTAAAGCTAAAGTATTGAGGCTTTAAGACAAAACACAATATGGAGCAATGCTTAATTTCTAAAATCCACCCCCTAACCTCTGCCATTAACCTACAGCACATACAGACACTCTGCTGTGAGTGTTAGCTGTCCAGTGAATCTTGGTCATTATTTCTTCTTTGCTGACAGTTTCACCAGCTGCAGACAGTAAAAATTATCATAAAAATAGCCACCATATTAATAAATCCAAATCACTGTAGCCTGTATGCATGTTGGAGTTTATTTAAGTCAGGTTGTTGTCCGAAAAGTAACTGACAAGAAGCTGTTTATGGTCTCACATTCAGGTATTTTCACCGGAATGTGACATTCCACCAACGTGAAGGATTTGTTTAATAAAACTTCCTTCCTTGCGTGTTGCTCCCAACAAGCCCTCCCACGACAGCCACAACAGTCGCCTGTTTCACCACCGACCAGTACGAGCCCAGCATGTAGATGGAGTGTACTCACTGAAAGACATGGAAGCTTTGAGGGGGCAACACATCAGTGTTCTCACATCTTTTTTAGGTTGTAGTTTGTGCTCAAGTACCACCTCAATATAAGTCAAGAGAAATTGGCAACATAACTTTACAACATGGAGGAAAGGCTTAAACGTCACAAAATACGTAACAGGCGTTTGTGCTTTTAAGAAAAATTGTGCTGCTCACATGATGTATTCCGTTCTCCTTCTTCATTTTCCTTCTTCTTCTACGATGATTATTGTAATTATCAGGGCTATATTCCTAGTTTAGTCTCTTTCCCTTCACCCCAGCACAATTTCCATGTGCACTCACATTTGTGGCCCCAGTTGTAATTCATGAAGTCCCCCCCAGTGTTGGGGTTTGCTGGGCTGGCGACCAAGCCAAGAGCGCAATGAGCTCATTGTTACGCTCCGACTGCTGCTCTCGATTTCAGAGCTATCAACAGCTGTCGATCGGAGATGTCCTGGACCCCGTCCATCAATCACAGGCCCCCATCATCAGGAGACAAAACAAATAACAGTCAGCCAAATGTACAGCCCAGAGTCAAACTGGGTGAAACAAAACACCCAGACACAAACGAAAAAACATGACTCAACTTTAGAATAAAAACAGGGGTCAGAAGTTCAGCAGTGCGTTAAGGTTGTGTGCTGGTTCTGGTAGAGCATCACAACAGCGCTGCCAGGTTGTGAGTTTGACTCTCACTCGGGTCACCCATGCTGAAAGAAATAAATTGACTCACTGCTCTGAAAGGCTTCAAATGTTCACATGTTTGTTACTACAACAAAATAAAACAGAAACCAAACCTGGAAAAAATAGTTCTCTTCATTTTGATACCTTGAGAACATATCATTTTCAAATGAACTCAATACGCTTATAGTTACTTTAGACTGTAATAGGTTTCTGTAATATTAAAGGTAACACTACAGAGACAACAATTCTGATCAGTCATTTATTAACTACATTGTGTTGTGTCAGTATGTATTACTAAACTATATTTTGGTGAAAAGTGACCTAAATCTGGTTTCTACAAATCAGACATTGTTTTTAAAACCACATGATACATGGAGAACACATACATACGTACATACAACATTTAATTAAAGGTACCCTGTTGAGTTTATGACCTATAGTAGTGTGATGTGATGTGTTTGTGGTTGGGTCTGTTCAAAATGGCATTTCAAATGTTTTATGAGAAAATAAATGTATTCAACACACTTGTAAGATCTCAATTCTGTGAGAAACACTGACTGTAAACATAACTGTTTACAAGAAAACTCCACAGAGCGGCTTTAAACCTTTGTAAACAATGGGTGGGGCCCTGCAAATTTCTGTCACTGCCTTTGTTTTGTACTACATTTTATTTCATTTATCATGGGTGCTTTTTGTTTTAATTTGCTGTGTCTGACATTTTGTGAGGTGAATTTCTTCCACAGAGCAGAAATGAAAATCCTCAATCTTGAATCTATACCGGATATTTACTGCAGGCAAACAGATAACAAACTAAAGAGTCAAATTTTAAGTTTGTGTTTGATTCAAATAGTTTTTTTCCCCAGTATCAGTAAGTTGGAATAGAAAAAGACTGACCTTCGTTGAAGCTTATTCACATCCAGCAACACGATTAATGACATTAAGTACAACTGTAGGATAAACAGTTTATTGATCCCACGTAGGAAAGTAGAAGGGAACAGGGTACTGATAAATGCAAACAAGTGTGTGCTATTAATTTAGTATTTTATATTGATTGGCATATTTCTTCTTTGCTTTCCAGCCTTAGAACTGCGTTAACAGCCCAAATTTTTTTGTACATCTATTCACATCACTTCCAACCATATTGAACACCATGCTGCCTTGAAGCACACAGGGACTGCAAGATGAATGTATATTTGATGAATAATATGTTTAAAATACACATCTAGAGCTGAAATGACGACAGTTAATTAATCGGCAAGCATTTTGATACTCAATTAATAGTTCAAGTAATATTTTACTAAAAAAGCAAAACATTCCCTAGTTCCAGCTTTTCAAATGTTAGGATTTGCTGCCTATCTCTTTTTTATATAATTTTAAATTGAAAATATCTATATTGGAGTTTTGGATGGTGGTTCAGACAAAACCAGTAATTTATAGACCAAACGACTTGTCGATTAATTTATCAATCATAAATCGAATCATCAACAGATTCATCAATAATGTAAATAATTGTTAGTTGCAGCCTTACACCTACAGTATTGTATCCAGTACCATATATATGTGTATATCTTGCCCTGTGCTGTACTATATTACTATAGCTGGTCATTACACAAGCCAACCTGGTAATTCAGGGATCAACTGCAGAGGAACAGTAATGTGTATGGATTTTACTAACAGAGTGTAGGTAAATAAATCATCACTCAATCCAACCCAGCCACTAACCATTGCACCATCTGTTAGCATCAAAACTATATGACACAAAGATACATAATTAATAGTTAAACAACAATCTAATTAAAACGGACAAACTGGATGCTCTTGCCATTAGGGAGCTCTAATTACGGGCTAAGTTTTAAGCTAGAATGAAATATTTAAACAGGAAAATTATCTTTCACTCTCCAGTCCTGAATGCATTAATATGGATATGTGAAGTGCATTCGAAGTGGGACCTACAAGATGTAATTTTCCCTCATCAAAGCAGTTACTAATTGTTAAGTTTGCTGCCGTGCCATATGTGCAGTGTTGCTGGATGAGACATGCAAAACAGCCTTTATTTTTACCTTTCTCGGGTCTATAGATGTGTTTACTCTTTCTGAAAAGTCAAAGCCTGTACAACCGTGTTTAGAAGAACCTGTGTGTTCTCATCATCAGTTAACCAGCTGCACTGTGTATCCCTGTGCAGCCCACTTGACCCCACTGACCCCCATTTATATTAGTTACATCATCCTAATGTATGAATGCATTATGCAAAGCCCTCCGCCTTTTGATGTTACAATAGAGTTGATCTGTGCACGTACAGACCAACAGATGCAGACACACAGATATAGATGCACACACAGGCATGCAGATACACACACACACACAAACACACACACACACACACGTGGTGCGTAACATGATGTTTCCCTCAAGGCCTATCAATTCCTATGTGTAGCAACCACAGATTCCAAGCCGCCATCAAAATCCAAACAAGATCCGTCAGCAATTAAGGGAATACGGGGGGACATTAGAAAGACGAGCTGCTATCCGGCCTACATTCCCATTCCCTGCACAGCGGGCAAAGGGATGAGTCTGGCATGGAGGCACTCATGGAAGACCCACGCATACCCTGGGTCATCTATATTCCACCCATGTTATGGCAATATTGATATTGGCAGGCAGGCTGCTGATATTGGGTACGTAATGATGCAATTAAAACAGGAGCCATTTTACTATTATTGGCAAGAATGTGTGTCTCCCCCCCTCCCATTTTAGGAGGCAAATATGATTTGGAAGCAATGCAGAGAGATCCGGAGAGAACCCACTCGTAATAAAGGAATTCATCTTGTCATATCAGTGTCGTTTTTGGTTCATCTGTTAATGCAGTTTATTAGAGGGAGGAACTGTACTTTTTGTGGTGGCTGGCATATTTACATAAATCTATCATGCATGCGGTGGTCTATGTTCTCTTCAAAGTACGGTGCCATAATTCACCTTGCAACAAACCATTGAGCCGAGTCTTATGTTTTGCTTAACTGCACTCAAGTTGAGAATCAAATATATAACGAGGGAGAAATGCTTTTCTTATCCATTATTGAAGTCATCTGCAAAGATATGAGATCTGAAAAAAGAGCCGAGAATGAAAGAAAAATGCAAATCAGTCCAATAATATTGGTTTATGCACAGGTTATATACCTTGGAAATAAAAGGCCTGAGTACTTTTAGAGCCATATGTTGTTCCTTTGTTCCAAGAGGGGAGATGCCTTCATGTCACTTATGTTTCTGATTAGCAAAATGATTTATGCCACAATCACTCAAAAATGCAGACAGCGAATGTGAAAATGCATTGTGACTCCACCAGATGTGCACAATAAAACAAGATTCCCATTGTAATCTGGGGGTACTTAGTTTATATGAAGCTAATATAAGGCACACTTGGATGTGGCAAAGTCACTCTTTTTAAAATTTGACTATAAATGATTGGAAATAAATTGTGTGTTTTATGCTGGATGGCATGAGTGGGTTGATAAATTAGGAACAGTTTTGTACCCTGACTTATCTACAAGACAAACCTGGTGGAGATCACAGGGATTAATTGCTTCAGAGGTGTGGAACGCCGCTTTCCCATTCTTCCCCGCGCATTCCGCGCCTAAACAATGATTAATCACCCTTTAACTATTCTCCAGAGGATGCCGGCATTTGCCAAGCCTGGCCTTATCCGTCCAAATCCGCCTGTGCAGGTTGGGGAAGGTACTTGCCAGGTACAGCGAAGGCAACCTGTCCTCATCCGTTATCAGATTAGGGAAGTGTCAGGGAGCAGACGCACAGGAGCAACGCTGTTGTTCCTCACAGATCCCAAACCACTGCCCACCAACTCCTCCCCCAAAACACAGCCCCCCCGATTTTACTTCCCCTACTCACAGCTCTAGCCTCCCCACCACCACCCCACCCGCCCCAGCTGCCACTCACTCCAAAACCATCAGCCCCGTCAAGGCTTCCCAGCCAGTCACGTGCTCTGGCAGCTCGCAGTGCTGCTGCACTTCTGCCAGCAGTGAACACTGCAAATCAGATGACATGCCTCCAACTTCTGTGGAGAGTAAAAAGTGCCCTTCAAAAAGGCTCCTCTTAGTATTTACAAATATCTGAAGTAACTGTATGTACACCTATGTTACTATGTCACATGTACCATTGGACTGTCGAGCTATCTTCACATTCTGATAAGTCACATTGATGAACACAACATATTGAAAACTCCTTTCTTTCTGAACCCCTCAGAGGCTTATAGGACAACTTTGATATTAGGAAATAAAAAGTGCTCAGATATGCCCCCATCCCCCTCACTGCATTTGTCACTAATGATACACAATGTGTTTGTCCTTAGCGTGTTTGTTTAGTGTTTTTGATTGATGTGATGGGGTTCTGTATCAATGTAATTTAGTTGAGATAGTTATTGTAAGATTTTTTTCAGACTTGGCTACTTTTTGTACCCTATTGTATATTAGCCAGACAGAAGGCCCACTGGAATAGTTCAACATTTTAGTGTTTATGCTTATTTGCTTGCTTGCCGAGAGTAAGACGAGGAGATCGATACCAGTCTCATGCCTGTATGCTAAATATTACTATTTCTTCAACCAAGAATGAGTTCAAGCACATAAAGGTTTAAGGTTAAGGTTAAAGGGACAATTTAATTAGCAAACTTTACAGGTCCTGGTAGGCAGTTCTACCTTCATATTGAGTGTACAGTAAAGAGAATGGGAATGTCAATGCTCTGCAGGGGTGTGGTCAGTAGTCTGTGACATCAGTGTTGGGTGTGGTCAGAAGGTGCAACAGACTTGAAGCACAAAACACTGCTTTTCAGCCTGGTTACTCTATAAAGTGCTGATAATAAAAATAAAATATATTTTTTATCTATCTATCTATCTAAACACATTTTCAGTAGGAAGGGTACAATAAGAAAATAAAACTCAGTGCAGTTGCTTGGTTGCTTAAAATAAAACAATCCATCCTCATAGAAAAACCATAAAAAGTCATATGGTGAGAAAGGAGCCTCAGAGGGAGTATTCTGAATTATAGATCCCAACAGAAAACAGCAAAGTAGAGGCAATTAGTAAGTCAAGAGACCTCTCCTGACCTGAGGACACATGTGACAACTTTACCCTGGTCAGTTAGCAAAACGAGGTTATCCTTTTAATATTTCATGCCACCTGGAGCGAGCATCTGCTTGCACTAATGTGGGAGACAGATAAACAGGCTGTTGGTCCCTTGCTGATCTATTTCATGACCATGACTCATAAGTGCAGGCTTTATCTCCATATCGACTCAATATCTCAAATGGATAACTTGTGTTGCCTCTGATTTGGGTTGGAAAAGGAGTGAGGCGTGAAAGCTGCGCTAAAGGCAGGGACACCTCTTCCTAATGCTGTTTGAGCTGACTGGAGGCCCTCAGGGGCTGCCTCACACGCCGCCTCCGTCTCTCTGTTCCCCCTCACAGATGGACCACACTCCACCACTGTCTACTTAACGCTTCCCTGCTCTCTATCAGCTGTCAAATGCAATGTTATCACTCTGCAATACAACCAAAATAGCAATTACTCAACAGGGGCTTCACCACGAATGCTGAAAGGAGCCTATCTGCAGCGGTGCAAATGTGCCACAGCACAGGATCATGTTTTGATTAGGCAGTCTTTTCATTCTCATTGTTGCCACATGTTGTTGAACAGGACTGTAGCATTTATTTGAACCTATTACCAAATGTTCTCAGAGACTATTAATTTCAAAACAAAACAAAATGTTGTTTTATATATACATTTTCTATAGTTTTCTATAATCAACAAATGCGATAGTTTGTTTCTGACTTCGCTACACTCAGCCCAAAGCCCATATTTCATACTGAAGACAAAAATCTTTAAAAAACGGGTACCATATATATTATATCTTCATAAAAAGGTAGAGGTAATTTACTAAAACAGCTGGACATTGAATTTTTCAGTCAATGTTACACAAACAGGAGGAAATGATGCAATTGTTGGGACTATTTTCACCTGTGGATTAATACACATTTGGTGCTCTAGTGAATATTTACAACAGCAGGAACTGCACTGCCAACACAACACAGTGTGTATCTGGGATTGCTTAAAAAAAAACTATAGAGCCCAAGTTCACTGTAATGAAGGAACATATCACCCAGTGCAACTGTGTGGCTCATTGGTATGTTTTAAATAGTGTTTGGACAACAATAGAGCTTTATGGCACACAGGACTACGCTATATCAAGGGTGGAAAACAAAGGTTATATTTGTTAGGATCAGTTTATTGTTGGTTTTGGTCTTTTCATTGGATTTGCTGACAATAAGTAAACTGTGAAGGCAAAGGAAGTCATTTAGCTTCAGGGATCAGTCTTTCTAAGCTGTCACAAACAAAAAATGTGCCAATCAGTTCATTACCTGCAGGTGTAACAAGTGGCTACCTCTAATAAAATAGGTTTCCTCAGAGTTGCCTGCCTGAAGTCTCACTTACCAACATTAAATCTAAGGAAGTGCATTAACCAAACAAAATGTACATACAAATTCAAATAGTATATACAGATTATGTCACTTTCTATGACAATGAAAAAATTTATTGAGAAATGCATTTACTATTGTGAGAAATATAGTTGCATTTTTTTTGTTCCAAAAAGAAACATTACCTGTGATCTCTGGAATTACCAATCAGTGATTGTTGTCAGATAGTACTAGCCCCATGTGGAACTACTAATGGGAATAAAAACATAGTATTTATTTGTACAATTGAGGGGCTTTAAAATTCTTAAGTCAACCACCATGAACTGTGAACAGTGCACCTAGTTTACCTCGCTCCCGGGAGAAGGCCTACAGGAGCTTGTGATCCGTAACTGTAATTATTCACTCGACAAGATCTTCCTTGTAGTACTTTGTGCATTAGGCTCCTTTAAACATGTGACAAAACACAAGCATTTTTGACAAGTCTCACATATGTTAACAATGGCAATGTGTTGCTGCGGCGCTGAATTAAAAAGACATCTTTACACCTGCAGTACAGAAACATTCTCATAATCTTACAATGTGCAATCTGTTATATTCAAATAAACGGCAAGTAAAATGTGAACGTACAACAGTGTTAATCAGTTAGATTTATACTTGTCAGATGTGGGAGGAGGTGACAGACCTGATTTTATTTATTTATTTATTTAGCAGATTATCACATTTTCATTACAGCAGGCTCTTAAAACAGATCAATCAATCAATCTGCTTCCGTCCATCTGTCAGTGAGTCAATCAATCAAGATAAACAGAAAGAGAAAATGAAAGATAACATCATAAGAGGTGGAATGTAAAACTATTTTGTGCATCTACTTTTAGATGTAAACTTGATTTCCTCCCACTATAATAAGATCTTCTACACATTTACTTCAGAAGCTTTCTGACTGATGTTTCATTGCAGTTGGTACAGAGGACTGTTTGCTCAACACTAAAAAGGTTAATCAGCAGTACAGTATATGGTCAAAAGTATGAGGACACCCCTGTATCAATGTAGCAAAATCTCTGATACTTGTATCCGTGTAGAATGTTGATTCATCTTTACGCCTCCAGGTCCATAAAGAAATGGTTTCCCCAGATCGTAGTAGAAGAACTTGACTGACCAGCCCTGACCTCAACCCCGTCCAACACCTTTGGGATGAATTGTTAGGCCGACTGTGAGGCAGGCCTCATCACACAGCATCAGTGTTGAACCTCACTAATGCTCTTGTGGCAGAATGGGAGCAAATCCCTGCAGCCAGTTTCCAAAATCTGGTGGAAAGCCTGAAATCAGAAGTGTGGAGGCTGTTACGGCAGCAGATAGATGCCCATGGTTTTGTAATGAGAAGGCCACGTACTTTTGACCCTGCAGTGTGAAATCCCTACCTGCCCAAGTGGTGATTGGTGTGGTTTTTTAAAGATTAAATCAAAATGTAAATTTCCAAATAGTTGCTTGGATAGGATCTGAATACAGTAGAAATTGCAAGAGGAATCAAAAAACAAGACTCATTAGGTCAATGTGATGTCTTGATCATATGGAAATCTTTAACAGAAATACTTAATTTAATGCCCTATATGTACTGTTATGAAAATGGTTTTGATAAGTAATTCTGTGTCTGTATTTCACCCATTTTGTTCCCTCTGTATGCACACCATGGCTCCTCAGGGGTAGCTGTTTGTATCAGGCATGGCAGAGAGCAAAGTTTGGGTAAAGTCGTCACTTTCTGCTCCAAGGAATCGTGGGACCAGCAGCTGGCAGGTGCAGCAGTTTATCACAAACCCAGAAATAATTGAAAGTGACAACTGGCAGCACCACAAATGATTTATTAGTCTTTTACTCAGCTCCTAACCATCCTCGGGGCTGGAATCAATTATTCACCAACTATGTGTCTTCAAATCATTAATTCTACTGTGTGGAGCCAAACCCCGTCCCACTTCATGTACCTCCTCGTGTACCAGATCTTGGACTTGTTCCACCAGGTTCTGCTCCGTCTGGAAGACATCTGCACCTGAGCGTCCAGCAGAGACACAGTCGGAGGCGGTGGTCCTGAACAAGGTCACCTCAAGCCATGTGAAGCCCTCCGAGGACAGGGAGACACATAACGATAGAAAATGTTTCTAAAACCAGCACAGTCACACAATTGATTTGACCATTAGAAAAACTCCAGATTTAACATTGAAGTGATTGGAATTCATTGCTTGTGCAGCACAAATTATAAGCTCAGAAACAACAGTTATCACCCTATACAGCCAAGTATTCATTTATCAGTCTCATATTACTTTCATTAAAAATTGGATCTCAGCCAATTGGTGTGATTCCCCTCTTCTATGATGGATACACTGGTTAGCTTTGTGATTTTAATTATGATTGTGAATGGATAATCATAGGTTTGATATTTTTAGCATCTAGAGTTTTAGCATCACTCAGTCAAAGCATTGTTTGAGCTTTTTCAACCTGCTAATGAAAAAGAAAATCACTGAGAAACACTTGTAGTAGAGCAGCTCTTTGGCATGACAATTGTCGATTGTGAGAGGCTGAATAAAATCAAAAAACACAAAATCTTTGGCCAAATGATATATTGATATCAGTCTGAAGAAAGAAAAAACATTTGGGTGGAAATAGCAGTTACTCAACAGGGGCTTCACCATGAATGCTGAAAGGAGCCTATCTGCAACGGTGCAAATGTGCCACACATCAGGATCATGGTTTGATTAGTCTTTTCATTCTCACTGTTACCACATGTTGAAGAACAGGCATGTTTTTGTTGATCCAAAAAAGTATAAGTAGTATTGTTCTGATGTTCTCAGAGACTATTCGTTTCAAAACAAAATAAAAGTCAGTTTTGGTAAGAGCCAAAATCAACAATTTGATAGTTTGTCTCTGAATATTTGCTGATTTCACTACACTCAGCCCTAAGCCAATAGCTTCATACTAAAGACAAAAATCTTAAAAAATGGCTCACAGATATATGTCATTTTCATAAAAAGATAAGGTTGAGGTAATTTACTAAAACAGCTGGACATTTAATTTTTCAGTCAATGTTACATAAACAGGAGGAAATAGTGCATTTGTTGGGGACTATTTTCACCTGTGGATTAATACACATTTGGTGCTCTAGTGAATATTCACAACAGCAGGAACTGCACTGCCTAACACAGTGTGTATCTGGATTGCTTCAAAATAAACCTCAGTGCCCAAGTTCACTGTAATGAAGGAACATATCACCCAGTGCAACTGTGTGGCTCATTGGTGTATTTTAAATCATTTTTGGACAACAATGGAGCTTTATGGCACACAGGACTATGCTACATCAAGGGTGGAAAACAAAGGTAATATTTGTTAGGATCAATTCATTGTTCGTTTTGGTCTTTTCATTGGATTTGCTGACAATAAGAAAACTGTGAAGGCAAAGGAAAAAAAATACTTCTTTCTTTCGGATCCTATGCTCAGCACAGGGGGGTAAAATGTACAAACATTTCGGCTATGACTTCTTCAGTATGCAATCATTTCACCATTAGAAAACTCAAAATGTAACACTGAAGTGATTGGAATTCATCACTTGTGCAGCACAAATTAAAAGCTCAGAAACAACAGTTATCACCCTATACAGCCAAGTATTCATTTATCAGTCTCATATTACTTTAATTAAAAATTGGATATCAGCCAATCAGTGTTGTCCCCTCTCCTATGATGGATACACTGGTTAGCTTTGTGATTTTAATTATGATTGTGAATGGATACTCAAAGGTATAATATTTTTAGTATTTGAAATCAGTCTGAAGAAAGAAAAAAACATTTGGGTGGTCCTTGGTGTGGATTCCATACTGCCTAAAACAGTCATAAAAAATGTGAAATTAGCTGTTGAAAAGGCTTTTGTGTGAAATTTTCTTTTAATAATTTATCACCATTTGTTGTTTGTCACATAACTTAGATGTATTTAGAAATTTTAACTTTTAAAAATTATCTGTTATTTCTTTAAAACAACTTTTTCAGGTGATTACTCTCAAGGACAAGGCTAGTGTTAGTTTACATTTTAGTTGTCAACAGCAGCATCGTCAACAACAATGTGTTTGTCCATTTCTCAATACTTTCTGATTTCTCTGTTCTGCCTCTAGCATTCAACCCCGAGCCCATTGGTTTCTACTGAGGATGTGAATCTTAAAAACAGATACAAATACATTCTTGAACTCTTTTTTCTAAAGGTAAAGTATAATATTTTAAACAGCTGGGCACTGTAGTTTTTAACTGAAACAGGAATTAACTGTATTTATCTGGAACTATTTTCAACTGCGGATTAATAAATATCTACTGCAGCAGAATGGTGTTTGTGGGATGGACTCAAAATAAACCATAGTGCTTGCACTTAAAGTTATAGAGGAGTGGTAATAGTGTTGCTCAGTGATGTCAGTGATTCATTTTTTGGACAACAAACACTAACACATGTTAACTGGATAAATTAATAATTTATTTTTTGTGGGACAATAAGAAAAATATAGAATATCACCAGCATTATCCTTTAATGTAAAATGCCTTAAGTTGGATTTCTTGTATGACATGCCAAATCAATAAAGTTTATTATCCAGTAGTTTATTGCCATGTACAGTAAATTCAGCGGGATTTGGGTTGACATTTGATGCAGAAACGTAATGACATCTAACACAGAGACATGTAAACACACATTATGTTTCCAATGCTCAACTGAGCATTTGAAAAGATTGAACAGGCTCCAGCAAGATGTGGGAGTGACCATCCCAGAGTAGGATACAGCTGCTCTCTGACTTTATTCCCATTTAGTCTTAATATATTCCCTTATGTCTCTATGCTGGAGTGTAAAAATATAGTGTATGGACCAGCCTGGCTTCCTTTCTCTAGGGGTAATTTCCTGTCATTGTACAGTACATCATGCCGTGGTAATTATCTTCTCTTTTCCTTTTTCTTCTCAGATCTTATCAGTTATGGTCTTTCTCTTCAGCATATCAAAACACAACAAGCAATAAGGCATTAGGGGAATTTTTTTCTAATTTTTCATTCAAAAGGGTTTAAGTTTTATGTATAATTAATCTGGTGTGGTTTTAAAGTTCAGCAAGCAGTATTTTATCTGTTATAACTCAAGCCCTCTCATCTTTATGAATACAAAGCATATATAATGTGCTGCCTCCATATTATTAATTATGGAAATAACACAACAAAAGCACATCCTAAATCCATTACTGTTGTAAGCTAGACTTGTCTCAATAAATCAGCGTCTACAATCAAAATTGAAATAATTTTTTATGCATAATGTATGTGCTTGTTGCCACAACATCTGTTCATTATGCAGAGTAATGCATTCTTGTAGTTTTTAAAAACTTCAGTCCTATAAAATAATCATAATGACTGCTTCATTACAGAGCACGGGAAGACAGAAGTACATTTTACAATACGTCTCATGATTTACAGTTTCATCTACTTTTTATAGTCAAGTCAATCACAAGTTTGAGAGGAGAAGTGTGGGGGAAGACTCATTAAGGCAGATGTTTGTGAAATCACATGCGTTCATACAAAGCACATCAGGCTTGTACGTGAAGTGGGAGTGAGGGGTGTTTGGCCCCCGGAGCCCGAGTCCCCTGTCACTCATAAAGAGCCCCACAAGGATACGTTCATCAGTCTACCTGTGCTGCATTTATTAAGCAAGTTGAGTTGGCTTTTCATTTTGTGCGCATTTCCTTAAATGCTAAAATGTAGAAATGTGAAACAAAATAAACTCCTAATTAGATATGGTTTTAATTGGCCACATGGGGGCACTACTATTGAATTTCACATTTTTTTATAGCCTTTTTTAAGGCCATAACTCAAACACCTCTAGCTCAATCTTACATGGAAACATTTTCGTTAGTGTGGTTTGGACTTTCTATATTGTGTAGCTATTAATCACTGATACCAGACAATAACTGTGAGCCAATCGTTTCCTTATTGCAAACTGTCCTGTCATATGAAGTTTATAATACACTGATTCAAAATACTCATTCACAATACTCACGTCATGTCATGTTCAATTATATTTAATATGTGCACCATCATGTTACTGTGACAGTAAGCTGACACGAACAAACTACAGTATGTCATTCATTTATATTATCAGTGACACAAAATGAGACCAAATAGTAACAACAATTTACCTGCAATCTACTTAGTACAAAAAAAACTGAAAAACAAACCAAAGACACTCTCATCTGTAAAGACCCCAAAAACTTTTTAAAGAAAAACTTCAGAAAACCAAAAAACAAATAGAGAAATAGAGGAATGAATGAAAAGTGGCTTCGTTAAAATAAATGTATGAATTACACAGGGGTTTAATATGGTCCAGGGTCTCTAAGGACATGGTGGATGTGTTTAGGATTTAGTTTTCCATATGCTAATGGTTTTCCACTTTATATGCAAACTTTCAGGTTAACTCTTTTCTACGATGGTCCTTAGAGCTCAGCGCACTGCAACTTAAGAAAACACATGCAAATAGACAAAACACGAGCAAATTATAAAATATATTCATCAATTTGACAACACAAGCGCAGCATCTAGAAAACATGCTGCAAATTCAGACAACACAACATGTTACAGAAAAGCGCTGTAAATGCAGAAAACGGAAAGTGTTTCCAGAGGACACTAGTGCTGAACATGCTTGGACCACTTGTTGTTTCTACGGTTTGTGCTCATGAAGTTATTGAAGTCGACTCAGTGTCGACCAGCGGTGGAATGTAAATAAGTACATTTTACTCAAGTACTGTGCTGTACTTTACTTCCTTCTACCACTGTACATTAGTATTTTCGTTTCATGCCACTTTCTATACTCCACCACATTTCTGAGAGAAATATTGTACTTTTTTTTACTGCACTACATTTATTTTACATCTTCAGTTAATAGTTACTTTGCAAATTAAAATTTTTGAGTATTTGCATTGTGAATGTGTCACTTTAGGCTCTGGTTAATTGGAATGGGCATTTTTTACTATTTTGTGAAGTTTTACAAACCAATCAATCAATTAATGGAGACATAAATCAGCAGATGAACCCAAAATAAAGCTAATCATTAGTTGCTATAGTCCTATACAAAATAGTTAAAAATGACCTCCACCTCAACCAACAACAACAATAAAAACCTGATTTTATATTAAAAGGATACTTTGCCGATTTTGTCCACTGGCGCTTGCCATTGTCCGCTGTATGATGCGAAACATACAGTGTAGTTTTACTGGCAAATCTGGATGACACTGGCAGACTTCCTCCGGTGCAGGCAACATGGAGGAAAGGTAAACACTGTTCATTTGCATATACTACCGACATTGTAATGATACAAAGCCGGTTGAAAATTGGAAAAGTATGCCTTTAATGCATGAACAATAATAATCTTTAAATAATATATAATATAATAAACAGTCACAGGGGACATTTTTCTGTGTTGAATATTTTTACATTACCATTTTCAATGCAGGAAGTATTTTTACAGTGCAGTATTAGTATCTGAATAGTTCCTCCACCAATGACCATTGCTCTAAAGTCACGTGGTCTGACAACACAGAGCTAAATTACATTGGGATATTCCACCCCCACCCAAAAAAAGATTTTTGTTTCAGATATTCTTAATCTTTTGTGAAAAGCATGGGAATTAAAGGATAGGTTCATAACTTTTAGTCTTCAAAGAATAGTCAGACTTCTGAAGTTTAATTTTAACTTCAGATAAACTTTGCAACCGTAGATTTTGTCTTCCATCACTTACATTGGAAACACATTAGAAAGAGATCTTGTAATGGCCAGTACAGTAAGCAAAAACTGTTTTAATATACATATTAAAGGTATATAATATATAATATGTATAACATTCATATACATATACCTGACTGTTGTTTTAAGACAGACTAACCCCAACATGCCCAAATTGTAAGGCTTTCAAAAAAACTCCCAAAATGTGTGCAATGCATAGTTTTATTCTTTAAAAAATAGATAATCCCTATGATGATTGAGATAGCAAGATTAAAATAACAGAAAGAGAAAATTTTAGTGTTTTGTTTATTTTGCAAAGATGCAATATGATTTATCACACTGAATGATTTGGGATATTCTTTTGAAAGCTATATGGAAGTCTATTTTATCCATGAAAGAGGATGTACTTTACTGTAATGCAGGAAAAAATATAAATAAATATACTGTGGTGCTGTTGGATCTTTCTGATAAGAACAGATAAAGATTTGACAACATTATTTGCAAACATCTGACATGTTAACACCCGACACGCTGTACTGCAGGAGAACAGATCGGTTCCTGAGAGCTTTTAAGAGGATGATGCTGCTTTGAGATGGGCTGCATATAAACAGTTATTATCTGTGTCACAGTACTAGTGGCAGTGCCGGAGTGACGAAGAGGAATATTCCTGTTGCCCCAGCGTGCCGCCATGGGACTGTTATCTCTGCAGCACATACATCAGACACTGATGCACACACCTCTTCTCTCTGAATGCAACATGACAGGTTTCTTTAGTTTCCCACTTCCAATTCAGATAACACGGCAGTCTTGATCCGGCATGAAGCGCTTAGGAGATGTCGGCTGATATGAATTGAACTGTCAATAACGTGTGCAGCAAAACATTGGGCTTTTAAAATCTACAAGGTCCCAAAGAATATGTGTATTCTTTGATACAGAGATTATGTTATCAGTGTTCAGGGTGTCTATGCAGAGCGCTATTCAAGAACTGATTGATAATGCAACAGAGCCTCCAACATTTTGATTATTTACATTTACATAAGAAGCAAGGAAATTGATTTCCTTTCTGAACAGCACATCCTCTGATATTTACATTTTAAAAAACCTTTAGCTGATGCTCTTCTCAACACTGACTTGAAATGGATGCAATCTGCTTTCATATTGTTAAGATTAAAAGCAACTAATAGAGATGAGAGTAGGTGTGAAAAGTTTCTACATTCCTATTACAATAATGATCCTACAATACCATACATAATGTATCCAGATGGCTTCATCCTTCTCTCTGTGTCAGCTGTGGATTAAAAATCTGCTGTATAAAATCTATATTCACTGCATGTGTAATGTTGTGGTGAATGCAGATTAGAGATTTACATAAAAATAGAACAGAAGCAAATAGTTAATGGTTATACAGCGTGAATAAATGCAACGAATTACTGATAAAATCATCATATTTGTGATATCTTTGATCTCAATCCAGCAGTGTTTTAAATCACAACTAAAGCCTGCATCATTTATCAAAAGGAGTTCAATAAAGTTTCTTGTAATGAGCACAAACTATATGAATCAGATTAAGTAAAAGTGGACGATAATGTCCTTACACCATGACTTTAGCTGTCAGACAAAGAAAATTGGACATGTCTCTTTTCTCATCACATAACATTAACATCTTCAACCTCACTGACCCCCAGTGAACTGGTAATTACAAACTCATGCTGTGCAACCAAACATTGTTCAAACTCACAGAATTTAGTTTCAAATTCTAGTTGATTTCAATGGCAATTTACCAAATATACCAAATATGTCAAGTGAAAATTTGGGAAGATGTGAAAAATATTGCATGAGACATGTTGAATTTGTAGTCATAAAAACATTGTGTCTAATCAAGAAAAACACCTTAGAGTTGAGGTTATGGTCAAAGTTAAGAATAGGTTGTGTAAGAAAAAGACATTTGAATATCACTCACAATAAAAAATTGTATATAAGTAAAGCGGTAAGGCATTGTGTTTGTTGTACTTTCTGTGGCGAGAGTATGCACGCATTTGGAGTTTAAGATATCATGCTCACTTCCTGATGTTTTACTGGACTCCTCCAAATCCTTCCAAATTCAAATATTGATCTTCTTTTGACACCAAATAATCGACACATAAATAAAAAACCTTTTCTCTCTTTCTTAGGGTATTTGAAAAAGAGCATAGTTTGGATTATCTGTACAATCCACCTCCAGGTTAAGACGAATGCTACAGCTCCGCTGCAGCAAACTAAAATGATCAATTCTTCTACAATGGTTGCCCATTACTGTATCCACTGTATAATAGATGCTACTGTATTTCTACAACCACTCTCATTTTAAGATGATCATTCAAAGGGTGATTCAGTGTTTGTCATAAAACTAATCCTTCCTCCTCTTTCTGGCATGATGACAGTTTGTATGTTAATAGTGAGCTTTCAGGATCATTTTTCAACTTCTTTCACTTCACTGAAAAACAGCCTGAGAGGTAGATTTAATATCCTTGTCTGACTTGATGTGAAAATGCGACCCAACACTGCAACAATGCGGCATCTTGATGCAATAATCTCAAATTAAGTCATGAATAATGTAAGGAAAAGTCATGAAGAAGAATTAATAATTCAATAGATAAATAATTTACAAAATAATCAAATAAATAAATAATGACAGACCATAAATAAAGCAACAGATTAAATCCTTCCACCAGGCAGCCTCATGCAAGAAGCAACACAAACAAAACAGATCGAGAGAGAAAGCTTTGCCTGTGTTTTTTTTTAAGGTATTAGAAGATAAATCTTATTTTTGATGTGATATTCATGTTGTTTGACCTGACAGAACCGGTAGATACAGAGATGTTTGTTCTGGTAATCACAATACAAACATTGCCCACATTAGCTTTTGCAAAGGGATGTGAAAACCCTTGTCATTAAACAAAATAATTATGTGTTTTCAGTTGTTCTGATTTGAGTCAGGGTTGTAAGACATGGTACGGTTCTCTGTCTGGGCTTACATTTCAATGTAGCGACATTTGAATGTCTATATGCCCTCTTCCCCCTCATTTATAAGCAGCCACCAGGCCAGTGGAACACGGTTTATAGAATTAGAAAAAGAAAAATGAATTATAATTTATATAATAAAGGAAATTTGCATGTTCTTATGGATCTTGTCACAGTTAAAAGTCCTTCGCACCCTGACATTAATCTCTATCTAACCCCACCATTTCTATTTATAATTGAAAGATGTTTGTAGGAACAGTTGCTTTAAGCAAATGCCAAATAACTTCATAGGTTAATGTTTAAGTAAACGTAAGGGGCTACAGATGTTTTGAAGGCCAGTTTACGAGACAGGCAGACATTATTCCACTGCCCAGTGCAGATGAGAGCTGGCGTTTGGCTCCTCTTTTGACTGCTGTCACCTCTCGTTTGTAGGTTATTGAGACTCTGGCAGACACCAAGCACACCAAAGCCATATTGCGCGGGTTGGCCCGCTGATGCGCTCAGGTACAGCCCCAACACTTCTGGGTCCGGGTGTAATTTTGTGGTGGAATGCGGCGTGGTTTAGTGTGAAACCGCAGAGTGTGCTTCTCCTAGCATTTCCACTTTAGTTAAAAAACTAAAGTGAACTATGGAGGCAAGTTGGACCCCTGGGTGGTCTCAACCATGACCCAGTTTGTTTCAGTTTGCTTGGACCCCTCCTATGGCAAGATCAGTGATGGTTTCGTCAGTGGTACAGGGAGGTGTTACGGGAGTAGGTTTCTACTCTCCTGGCAAAAAGAGCCCCAGGGAGGCAGAGACAGGCGATCTGCAGGCTGAGCTATATTCCCGCTATTTCCTCATCCCAAAAAAATATTGGAGACTCAGACCAAATCCTAGACCTGAGGGGCCTCAACTGATTTCTCTGGCCCTTGAAGTTCAAAATGTTGAAAATTCCCAGGGTGAGGCAGGTGATCCAGGCAGGCGATTGGTTTACCACCATAGACCTCAGGCCTACTTTCAGGTTCCCATCTGGGAGGGTCACAGGTGGTTCCTAAGCTTCGCCTGCAAAGACCAGATCTTTGCAGTCTTCCCCTTTGGGATCTTGCTGGCCCCTTGCACCTTCACTAAATTGGCTGATTTGTGCCCCAACAGAAGAACAGGGTTGCCGCTGTGTTGTCCAACTCCTGGAGCACAATTGGGCCAACTTGAGGTCGCTCAGAATCAGGTGTCGATCAAGGAAAACCAGAGTGATCAAGTACGACTGTGCCTTACTGTATATATATCCTTGCATGCCAGTACTACTGGTGTGTCTTGAATTATCCATGTCATCTGTCAGGTGGGCTGTAGCTGGGTGGAGAGATAGTCTCTTCACTCAAAATCTGTAGGTCACATTATAACTGTTGCTCTCTAAGGCACAAATGATGTCATGATACCAGATTTTTAAAAACAAAACTTGGGGTCAGCAGAAACAAGTTGTGGACACAACACTGTCATATTACCCCCTTTTAAATTGGTATGGAAAAGTTGTTAGCCGCTTTCATCCGTTTTTGTACCCAGATCTAGAAAAAAAATGTGTATGGTTTAGCTTGCAGCGACGTGTGATTGGCCTACTACCGCAGCAATTGCAACCCATACAGTCTTTGGTGTGGTGAAGACAAGTGTGTGTTTTTCAGCATGCCAAGATGCAACCAAAATGTTCAAAAGTATGGCTATACTGCATGAATGTGGATTATTTCAGGAAAAAATGAGAATACGAGTAACATGATAAAGCACCTCATGTCATGTTTAAAATTACATTGCTGAAATAATACTTCATTGTACAGTTTTGTACAGTTATTTAATACATATTTTAATAATTTGAACACTTTCAAAATGTATTTGTGTAAAGATCATTTGGATGGGGAGGAGTGGTGGCATTTTAAACAACTATATGAAGTACCCTATTGGTATCATTATCACTTTAAGGGTAATGGTACTGGTACTGGCGTGGTAATTTTTTAAATGATACCCAGCCCTGGTAATAATGTATGTGGAGAAGTCTGTGTATAGGTTGTTTGGGCCTAAGGGCTGGAGTGCATCTAAGTTCGCTTTAGTTCTGTTGGTTTTACTTTGTCAGCCAGAGTCAAGAAATGTTGTGAAATTATACTATAGGCTTATACGGTGAAGACTTCTTAGCCTGTGTTGCTTTCTGCCCATTGAAAATATCGGTTTTCTGAGTGCCATCTGCCTATCAACCTTACCCTATCAAGAAACAATCAACAGAACCATCTGCGGTCTAGTCACCAGTACTGTTATCCCTCCAAACCAAATAATGACAAACTGGGAAAAAGCAGGGTGAGTAAGTCACTGGTGTATCTATCAAGGAAGGACGTCATCCAACAAGAGAGCTCAATCAAACAAAAACACAGTGGCAGAAAATACTGTTTGACTTCCCAGTTTGAATGGGAGCTTTTAAAAGATTTCATGTGGCTTTAGGGAGAACTTTAAAAAGTTAGAATATAAAGAAGGTCATTATAAACAGTTTATATCATTATTTTTTAAATAATCATAACAATGAGATGAATTGTAACTCCATCCTTTGATGATGAAGGACACAAAAGTTAAAAACTGCACAGGTAGTGTTTGACTTTGGATATTCTTTCACACTACTGCCTGAAAATCCAACAGCCGCTCTGTCAAGCCATTAAAATTCATTTACTCCCGGTGATTGCAAACAATGAGGATCCAAAACCGAAAAAAGAGGTGGCAGACACAAAGATTAATTAAAAAAAAGAAAAGCTGTACAATGGACACATGGATTGTTTCATTAGAAGCCAGTTGTGTGGCTGCAGAAATGCCAAGAAAATATGTATGAGGGTCCAGGGATGGACAGCGCTTAAGATAAAACAGTCGAAAAATGTGCAACAGACAAAACCAGGCAATGTGGAATGGAGGAGGCCCCTAATGAAGCCAGCTGGTCCCAGTCCAGACAGGCAGAGGAGGGGGAAGGATTGATAGAGGGAGAGACCCACGGGGGTGGGTGGAGAGAGAGAAAGAGAGGGGAAAAGGGAGTAAGACATGCAGGATGTATGGCCGCCCAGGCAGCTCTATTGTATCAGGAGGCACCAGTAGGTGTATTTCTTCCAAACTCTGCAGAAAAACCTAAAGCCATGCCAAACAGCACGTCTGCTAATCGGGCAGCAATTACTAGCCTAATAGATGTTTTTTATTCCGGTTCTCACCGCCTCACAGCCGCCATGTTGGGAGGCAGAGCATCATTATAATGGTGAAGAGGATGCAGAACTCACTGGCAGTTTTTCGTCTTCCACCGCAGTTATCCCGTTTCTGAAAACTACCCAGCAGTCTGTAAGTGTTTCTTGGTGCACTGGTCCAACATACTGCTGGAGACCCACCATACATCCAGAGGCAGATCCACGGGTGGGGTGGGCACAGGGGGGAACAACAGTTACATTGGGGGGGCTGCCCAAACAAGAGTGGTGCATCACGGGGTGGGGGGGGTGGGGGGGGGGGGGTTTCATTTTAACATTCGAAGCACACAACGATTGACATCACCTGAAAGCCAATGACAATTGGGGGGTGGGGGGTTTGAGTGCCCCAACTCAAGATCCAACACTGCAAACCTCCTCTGCAGCTGCATCTGCACCCCACCATGCTGCCTGAATGCACATACACACCATAAAGTATGGAGGGTGATTTATTTTGTGGTGTGATTCATATGGGCTGCTGCTGCTGTCTGCTTCGTTTTCTCTGTTCCATTTCTGTCAGTTGTAAAAGCTGTGATAATGTCACTGCACCAAGACAAATATCTGCAACTGTTTTTTGTTGTTTGCCGATTCAGATGATTCTATATACTGTCATGGATTCACTTATTGAACGCTTAAAGTTGACCAGGTTTCAAAGAATAGTTTGACACTTAAACGCTCTCGTGCCTAGTTAGAGGAGATGAGACACATTGCATTTCTTGGCCAGGAACAGTTGCCAGGCAACCAACGGAGACACCAGAAAGTTAATGGTCCCAACCGTTGTAATTTTTACACTTCTACACTGGTTTTTGTATGTGACAACAAAGAAGATACAAATGTTAAGTACCGAGCTTCAGAGGTGCTGGTAGGCAGATGTTGTTACCTTTGGACAAACCCAGGCTGGCTGTTTCCCCTGTTGTGCTAAGCTTAGTTAGCTGGCTGCTGGCGGTAGCTTCATACTTACTGTAGTGTTCAGATATGAAAGCGGTATTAATTGCAAAATAAGCATATTACCTAAAATATTGAACTTTTCCTTTAAGTTGATGAGTGACCTAAAGTATCATAGAGTAATATAGTTAATTCTTACTGTAGATCATTACACAAAGGCATTTTAAGCATAAGCCCATCATCCTCTGACAGAGCTCCACTGGACAACATGAACAACAACATCACAATCTTTTGCATATGACACATTCCAGTCCATATATATTTTTTTGTGCCACTGGATGTGAATCTAAAAAGGTTGAAGTTTTTTGGAGAAAAAAACCCAACATGTCCTCTTGTCTTTCTGAGAGATTAATTTTAGAAGCATAGTGTAGTATTAATAGTAACTTACTGTACTGTAAGTGTTCCCTTTGGGAAATCTGGGGCACAGAATACCACATTTGAGGTGTCAGAGTAAGATAAGAAAGGATGAAGAACACAGAGTGAAAATAAAGTAAGATAGGGATAACTTTTGAGCACATGAACACTAAACAACTGGAATATTCATCTGCATGTTACACTTAAGGACAACATTGTACATAAACATTTAGCATTACCTCATAGGTTTCGTCATGTTGACACAAGTTTTATCTGGACAGACACTCCCCTGTACAAGCTTTCTTACTTAAAATGTACTGGTTCAGCCAATCAGCACAATGGACGTATTTGGTAATTTAGCAGTGCTCATAGAAAAAATGTGAAAACCTTTGAGACATTTTGAGCTCTAAAGGCTGAGGGAGGAACAATTTTAAAGACTACCATTCTAAAGGGAATCAATCCCAGGATGGTTGGCAATAGCAAAGCCACTAGTCACGCTGACTTTCAGAAAGCTGATGGTTAACTTCTTTAGGTGATCAAACTCAATATGATCATGTATTACACAGCCACTACAGGCTCATAGCCCTTTACAACCACAGGAATTTTCTAGGAATCTACGAATCTGGACTTCCTGTGCAGTTGGTGAGAACAGAGAAACTTAAACATACAGCCCATGACCCGGCTTGATGACGAAAACGATGGACTAAAAGTTCTTTAAAACTGTTCATTCTCAGTGGGTTTGGCACAATAATCAAAAACCCTTTCACAACACATACATTCAATGATATTATTAAAAATGTTGCTTAGTGGATGTTTAATATATTGATTTATTGATTGATATTTTACTCAAACTATACAATATATGATATCCAACTGCAGTTCAGATACAAAATCAGTATGGTGGAAACAGTTACTTATTAAATGAACACCTGAATGATTAATTCCTGAATGCTGAAAATACTCATTGTTGTGGGAAAGACTATAATTATTTTCCAAGTCTTTTTCCGTATACACATACATGACAGAACAATCATTCTGAAGTGCTTCTTTTGGGGCATAAGTATCTGATTCTTCCTCCATACATCATTGTGCATTTTCATTTTCAATAGCTTCTTCTTTTAATTTTCGAGCATTATCATAATTTTGCACCATGTTTACAAAAATTCTCTTTAGCGCAGTATTTGTCGCGCCTATCTAGTGGTGAAAGATTTCTGAAACGTATGAGTTTATTTACAGCATAGTCATTTACAGCAGGTTTTAATAAACACGGTTAGATTTAATGCAGGTTTTAAATAGATATTGGTAGATCATTATTTACTGTCCTTTTGACATGGAAACTAAGTCGTTTTTTTGCCATGCTGCCTCTTTTGCAATCAGTCTCATAACTAACATGTTCATGTAAATCTCTGTAACTTAATAGACTGAGTTACAGTGGAAAACAATTCAGATGAGCCATATTAAATGATATTGTTAAAGCCACCAGTGATCTGTTTGGCTCCCCAGTGATGCAGTTTGGTTTCCAACTATCTGAAGCTCATGGCTGCAGTATGACTCAGCTCACTCATATGACATCAGTTTGTTGCTGATGTGCTCATCCTGATCAAATTATTATGATTTTTTTATGAAATAAACACTTTTAGGTGTTTAATTGTGGTAAATAAAATAGGTAAAGAAACTTTAAGCTGTTGTATACCTTAAAGTTTTAAGGTTTCCAGTTGGACAAAATGACCATAATACTGTGTGCTGCACTGTATCTACGGGATTTGATAATTACTGATCACCTGAACACCAATGACTCAATAATTAGTTTATTTTCAGTTTTTTCCCCTTCTCTTATAGTGTATATTCCATTAAAAAAGAGAGATCACCTAATCCCAAAACATTTCTAATAATACTGTTGAATTTGAATAGCAAGACAGTTCAGTTTAATTTGCTAGCTTAGATGTGCCTCTATTACAAAAATGAAAATGTTTTGTTTATGGCTGTCAAAGACCACCGTACAGAAGGGAACACACAGAATAAAGGGTGAGGACTGTTGTTGCAATTTCAACTTTGCTGTCAATACACAGTTGATCAAGTCATAGATAACAAACTGTAATGGTAAAACATATTTTGTCTTATCTGTTTATGCTCTTGACTGTAGACATGTAGAACTGAGATGAAATTTCACAAAACTTTTGGTGTTGAAAAAACAAAACGATCACATGACAAGTGACATTTTTATTGAGCCAAAAAGACTTTGCGTTAGAATGCTGCTTCAGTTAGTTGATGTTTGTTAGAGGTAATGAAAGAACCGGTGGTCGCTGTTGAGGGTAAATCAATACAGGCACTTGAAGAGCATCCACAGACGAGTTCACACCTTTAATAAACATTTTTTTCTTTTTATAATCTCTGCATTTTTCTCTATAATGCCTGCAGAACACTTTGTTCATCATCAGCACAATTACATTTAATAAAGCCCCATCTATAACCCACTTTGCTTAATGTCTAAACCTGACACCAGCCGAAAGAGGATGCCGTTGCGTTGTTTAGGGCTAATTTTTTTTCAAATGCCATGTTATTGTTTTTCGTGGGGGAGGGTTTCACAGAATCAAATGTAAATATGAGGCAACCTGGTAGATTTAGTGGAGTTATTGGCTTTGCAAATGTTTGAATAACTCCTCAAACACTTCCTGCTCTCCACGGGCTTCGCCGTCTCATTGCAGCTTTGGAGCTAAGTGATCGTTTGGCTAAATGAGGAGCCCCTGTCTCCACATGTTTGTGGGAGCTGTAATGACACTGTACTCTCAGCAGGCTTGTGCAACACTGCACCAGAGAATGAGGAGGACTGCTGGGCCTCCAGGACGCCGTGGCCCTGACTCATTCCTGTCCTCCTATGGACCCATTACTCTGCTCGCGGCTGATGCTCGAGCTGCAGCGATGCCTCTTCCTATGGACCCATTAGACTGCTGTACACGGACAGTAAAAAATATGCAACAATGTGGATTCCAGCTGCTGCAAGATCGTTTCATTTCTGCTTGGAAAGAGTACCGGTTATTTTGCATCTAATTATTCAGAGTTTGGGCCGTGTTAAATGACTGGTAAACAAATATAATAAGAATAAATAAATTAAAATTAAACAACAATAGAGCAGAAGGGTTTGAATGTGACGGCCACAGGCACAGTTAATAGATCTTCTCGTTTTGAATTTTTTGAAACTGAAATGTGCTGCAGGAAGCCCAAGGCTACCAACAAATATTTTTAAGAGGTCCTTTACTCCAAATGTCATCTCCCTAATGAATCTTATATTGTCTTATGTAGGTTTTATGTATTTAATGGACTTTGTTTTAAGTTTAACAAGACTAAGAATCTACAGGCATGCTTGCAGCTTTCTGTAACTGTACTTGTAGCTAAATGCATAACATCAGTGTAGTTAAAAACAGTGAGGCTGTGCACATATTTCGACATATGCAATATGCATATTCTGTTCTATCTTATGGATGCAAATCTCAAAGTTTATTCAGTCTTAACTTTCTTCCTTCTAGTGACATGATTGTAAAAACATGATTGTTGAAATTAAATATAAAAGGAAATAAATTCAAATTTTTTTAGGGGACAGATCCAATTGGCTTTAAATTTTTGAAAATGCACAAAATTGGAGTAGCCTTTAGCAAAAATGAACCCTAACAAAAAAACACCAATCTACACTAATGCTTGTGATCTGAGATAGTTCTCTCACTATTGATGAAAATGAATAACCCTCTCCCCGAGCCACTGAGCTACAAAACCAGAGAACAAAAGATTTAATCTGTACTTTCGCCAATAGACAAAAACCCACAGCTGCTTCCCTGGCAAATACTCCTGAAACTGTTCTTGTGGAGTTGAACTGTAACATGTTTATATCCCAGTAAAATCAGTCAGAGTCACTGATGGACGTTCCACAGACTGTGTTTCCCACAGTCTGTCAGTGGGGCTGCTCCTGGGTATATCTCTGTTAGATCATTTTAAAAGTATTAGCTTTTTTGTACTTGGGTTTTGCTTGTTTTTCAGAAGTATACAGTATTATGAGTTTTTTCCATTGAGCAACTTATCTGCAAGCTCCATCAGTACTGACAAATCTGATGGTTTCTCTCCTTTTAAACCGGGCCACAAAAAAAAACAAACTTTAAAGATCCCACAAAAAATACTACTGTCTGACATGTCCAATATTTTTCTACAAAGAATGTAAAAAATTCATAAAAATACAATCCTAACCCTTAACCCTAAAAAAATTCAGAATCTATTAATATCCAAATATTGTTCATTTCAAAAGTTTAGCTGTCTCCTACTTCACTTAAAGGTCCACTCTCACTTTATGTGCACCAGAGGTTTCACATTTCCACATCATGCATATTGGACCAGGATTATCTTCCGAAGTGGTTACCTAAACAGGCTTTAAAACTGAGCTTTAGGATGAGCGCACAGAAACTTTCCCTCTTCGGCAGATGAATGTGAAAACAGCCTTCTGATGTCAAACTCACACACTGTTGTACAGGTCAGATATCCAAGTTAAGTAACAATAAGGAAAACACATTTTTGAGTGGAGGGGGGTTGAGGTTAGGTAGGTTCACTACAATGTCATGCTCAGATTTGCCAGATTCCAGCTGTAATCCTCAGACACGTTTGTTTGATATATTTGTCATATTTCTAGCCATGGGAGCCAATTGTCATTCTGTTGGCATTGTCGAAGTTGCCTGCTTAAAAAACAGTTGTCATATATTATTGCTTCAATCATACTGTACCATAATCATAAGAAGCATAACATAAGAAAAAAACAGGTATAACATACTTAAGTTTTACTATTTATTAGATAATGAGGACCTCTCAATAAAGTTCTTTACTGTACAGCGTATATGTTCTTAGATAAAGTGAGATAGGCAGTAAATAATAAGTGATGTTTTGTCTTGACAAACTTTAGATTTCACTAAAACCACCTCTGTGTTTGAGGAAAGTTATTGAGATCCAGTGTTGTTGCCAAAAAGACTAGACTTTCAAAATTACCGGCCATCAAACCATGCAGCCAAGCATTAAACAAAAGATGACATTTTCTGAAGAGCATTTATGATTTGAGGCAAATTCAAAGACTAATTCTTCATTGTATATTTAAAATTATTTTCAGCAAACAACCCATCGTCAGAAAAAAAGTTGTAAAACAAAGCCGTTAAATAGTTTTTCAATTTTCTGTAAAGAGGACAATAAACATTCATTTGCAAAATTGACCATAAACAATAGAGGTAAAAAAACTACAATGCAAAATTGTCTAAAGACGAACGCTGCCAAGACAGAACAAGATGCACTGACAACAACAGGAAGAAGCCATTGTCTGATTGTCTGTGGATCACACAAGAACGCATACAGCGGGCGTGTGTTCCTCAGTCATCAGCTACAGAAAATCATTTGTTTCATAGGAAAGCAGGAGGGAGAAACAGAGAGATATTCTCCTGGGGGATGAAGGAGTCAGAGGGCTTTGTTTGCCCAGAGCTGCTGTGACGCCCCGGTGAGG
Organism: Lateolabrax maculatus; assembly: GCA_031216445.1. NCBI lineage: Eukaryota > Metazoa > Chordata > Actinopteri > Acropomatiformes > Lateolabracidae > Lateolabrax > Lateolabrax maculatus. The sequence continues at coordinate 22,839,504 of CM062199.1, forward strand.
GAGCTGGGCGTGTCCACCGGCCCACCTGGGAGGTTGTGTTTTGTTGGGCTGGAGGCCAAGAGGAAAACCCCCTCAGGGTCTCAGTAAGACGGATCACGTCATAGAAAGCAATGTGACCAACTCTGGCGCCAGCTCAGGAGGAAACAAGTGGATCCAGACTGCGTCAATCAAGTGTTGAATTGATGGACGCTTAAAGCTACTCTTGGCAAGATTTGACCTGAGAGTACACCTCTCTTATCAGCCTAAAGCACAAAGTGGAGCAAGTAAAGTAGAGCATCACATCCCTAACCAGCTGATACACAAATGATTTCTCCTATTTACCTAAATTAAATTTTGGTGTTGGATATGTATACTTTTGTACCACCAGGAAGAGACTAAACAAACTTCTAAACTTCACTACTGTGAAAAATCAACAGAAATGCAACACATTAAGTGATTCCTAATACTTCCACTTATAACAAAAGCAGGCTTCCTTGGTAGTGCAGTCAATTATGTACAACCAAGGATGAAGGCAGAATGAGGGAAGTAAATATTGTAAATATTGGTAGTGATCATATATAACACACAACTATATAATCATTCTTTCCACCCAACAAATGCAGAATACGCCTTAACAAAACATGACCCTGCTATATCTAACACACTGCTCAGATTATATTAATAATTTAATTTAAAGGCAACATTTTTCTAACACACAAACAAATAAAACAGTCCTGTCAGTATCTCCATATCCCTCCTTCCTTTGCTCACTGTGGCTAATGTTTAGTAACATGAAAGGAGGGAAGCCGCCTGTTTCCCTGTGGAGCGGTAACGTCTCTATTTGCCGTCCCCGGGGACCGGCACTTGTCAGTGTGCAGCTCTACAGAGATAGATCCCTCCTCTGACTCTGAGGGAAATCACCTCGTTTGTTTTGTGTCAATCCACTCAAATCCTGCAGCGCCATTGTGCTCCGGCTGCCTGGGCCCTCCCCGGAGAGTACGGGCCGCATTATTTCTGTCTTAACGTGGAAAAGGTCAGCTTAACAGTACAGAGAAATAGCGTTTTCTCACCTGCTAAGCGGTAACTACTTCACATTTAAATTTATACCATTGCTATCCATAATACTTGCTTTTGACAGAAATCCATTAAAGTTGTATATCAGGACACCTCAAACATAGATCTGACAGTTAAAGTAGAGTGAAATTACTTTTATGAATCATTGCTTTAGGCTGAGTAACCACAGTAACAATATGCCTGTTAGTGAGTTCACCATTATTGTAGCAAGAAGCATTTATAGCCAAAGTTTAAAGAATGGATGAAGATTTTTAGCTTTCTTGTTTCGATTTTTTAGTTGGTTTCTGTGGTTATAGGCCCACTTTGATCCATTGTAAATATAAGAATACTGATACATCAGGATTGCATTGTTCATTACTGCTCACATATTTCTGGTCATTACTGGAGTTTTATCAAAATATAAATATTATATAAAGATGAAATATTGTATATCAATATTCCAAGTGAAGTTGCCAGCTGCCTATATGTTAGAAGTTCTTAGCTGACTGAATTTTCTTACATTTTCCTTTCTCACCACATATATTCATTTCTTTCTATGACTGAATCTACCAAATCAGGGACAAAAAGCGCAGACAAGCCTGAAATTCATGGGAAAACAACAAATATGTGTCAGTTTTGACGGGAAATAAATAAGAGGCAAGGATACAGTGTTTCAGTAAAAGTATGGTAAATTAGCAGCTTTGGTAAAATGTATTCATAATGACATTCAATAGCTCATATTGGCTGTGGAACTGTCAATCTTGTAGGTGATTCGCACCTTGGTGATCATCAGCTGGACTCAGCAGCTGCTGCAGGAAAGGAAATGTTTTTGCGGTCTTTGCAAAATGCAGTTGTGCTACATAAGTGATGGGTAGATACTGTTATCAGATAGATAGATAGATAGATATATATAGATAGATAGATAGATAGATAGATAGATAGATAGATCCAACCCTTGAGATCTGAGTTTGACACTGACATACTATATACAAATATCATTAAAGTTGACAAGCGTTGTACTGTCAGTGTACAGTATATACTCTTCATGACAGTATGTGGCAGCGCAAACAACGTGAGGCCCCTCCAGCAGAAATAATAAGCATTGTGGAGCAGTGTACCGAAGCAGGTGCAAAGACGCCCACTTTTTCCTCCCCCATCCCCGACGAGCCCCCATATCACACACAGATGTTTCCCATCAAAGGCACCCACAAACCTCTCCACCCTGAGTATGTAAACCAAGATAAGGACCCATTCAAACAGAGGGAGTCTGCAAACTGCACCTTGCTATTGAGCTTTTCTTTCTTTTACAATACGCACTTCAAGACTGCGAGCTGCTTCTTTTTTTTTTTTCTCTGAGGGGTCACATATGCTTTAGTGCCATGAGCAAAACATGTAGGTAGGACGTCTGTGAAAGGCATTTGTAAATTGACAAGAAAAAGGGATAATACCAGAGTAGTATTTGGATGCAGCGGGGAAAAAAGCGAATGATTGAATAACAGTAATTAAAGCAGTTATTCGTTCGGCGAGCACCTGCATGAGGGATGATATTGCTCCTTAATTCAGCTCAGTTTAACTTCTCTCAGCCGGTGGTTCCAGCATCGCCTCATTAATTGCTGATTGGCATCGAGCTGTTCACAGGAACAAACTGTTTACTCTGTCTTGCCTGCTTTCTCAGGGCTGCACGCGGCGTCGGCCTCCCTCAAATGCAGCATTAAGACCTATTGTACTAAATGAGGCCAGCACAGCGCTTTTTACATGTTATTTTGTAGACTACGTGATAAGGTTGATTCATATATACATATACAACAGAATAAGATGTATTACTAAACACACAGTATATTTATTTTTCACATGCAGTGCAGAAGTCTGGTGTGAAAAGTTGCAATTTGTAAAAGCCATATGGTGCATTCAGTCCAACTCAGCTGTTAAAGTAAACTAAGTTCTGTCACTTTTTTTTTTTTGAAGAGAAAAACTTTGCCCGAAAGATTAACCCCTCAGATGAACACTCAAATTGTAGCAAAGCTGCACTAATCAATATTATTATATGAAGAATATGAAGGATTAAATGATATGAAAGGGGTCGCTCGTAGTGACAAACCCACAGAGAATCCCCTGACTTTGCAGGTCCCCTCAGCTCTAAGGACTGTTTTAGAATCTTTCAGTTCACTGTTTTGGTTATGAGGCCCTCAACTTCATGTTTTTGGTTAAGTCCCACAGCTTTCATCAAACCCATTTCCAGCTCCAGCAGTCTTCAGTGAAAACACTTCTTACACCTCTAATAACATTTATTGAATTAAACTATAAAAACTGCTTTAAACTGAAGTGAAAAATGCTTGAACAAATTCCTGTTTTCAACCATAAACGTCTTTTTATAGAACATATAGTTAGCAGACTCGCATACACACTCACACATGTAGACACAAACTTAAACACGCACCATTCTTGCGGCCCTGTAGGGGCGAACCTCCCACTCCTGCTGTCTCGAAACACACCTGCCAGTCAACATAAAGTGGGGTCAAATCCCAAAGGCCATCTGCTATAAAGCATCCTACAGGCAAACAATCTAACATATGCAAGATGGATTGGGGGGGGGGTGGTAATAAGCTATACATTCTCCAATATATCAAAACACAATTAAGTGAACTGACAGTTACAGTGAAAAGAGAACCTGTGATTATCTCTTTGAGGATTAGAACTTCAACTGATGGGAAATAATAGCTGGTTATGGATGGTAGTGTGGTCACATTGTTATTTATCTGCCAAGCGAGTTTGATCAACTCATAAGTACAACTTATAAATAGTAAATTAGTGGTTTCAGTTCAGTTGTTTCACTTAGTTAGTATGCTTGTTTTCTAATCAGCAAACGCTTCATTTCTCTCAAAACAGAATCCACTGGATTAAAAGGTTTCCCAGTCAGTTTTTTTAATGGATCAAATATGGTGGCTCATGAGGGACAATAGTCACAATCACAAATGTTTTATTTGAGAATGAAAAAAATGTATCATTTACATATTGTATGAAATTTCAACACCTTATTAGTCTGGTGAAAACAATGCCATATCTGTGTTGGTATAAAAATCAGATTTCACTTTTATCCTCAGAGGAAGAGAACATTTATATGTTTCCACTATTTCCACTAAGCCATTTTTACACTCCCAATTTCATGTTCCAATAAAATCCATTTACAGTTCATACAGTTCAGGATTTAATGGTTATAGACACTTAACAACATAAATATTTCCATTAGCTACATAAGAAATCTGGATATCCATTCATTTTTACACATGCACATCTGAGTAGGTATAAACACACTTTTACTACATATTTTTAAATGTTAACATCTGACTTAAACCGAAACTTAATATCCAGTTATCAAGCTAACATTCAACAACATAAAGTGGCAGTAATGCACTTCAAGCTGCCAAAATTGTTTACTTTTGAGAAACTTAATCGTGTCGCACCTCTTTGCTCCTACAACAGGAGAGTCAACAGATACAGTAGCGATCAAGCATGGGGGGACACAACAGGCCTGACAAGTTTTCACCTGCAAATTGCAATTTTGGCACATATTTTGTATGACATCAACCTTTTGCCTATTGCATGCACATTCTTTCTCATGCTGGTAGACTACAAGATACAAAAATAACTCAACATAACATTTCAACATATAAAGAACAACATTTCAGCAAACGACAAGAACAACAGTCCCCTAGAAGGCGTCTATAACAAGCCTGTCTAAGGATAGGTGTTACAATCCAAAGAAAGTGTAACACCCACATAAGACACAAACAACACAAGTATGGGGTTCCATCAGTGCCAAAATGATGTCGTTTGTACACTGTCTACGTCGACTGAACATGTGACAAAACATTTGAATGTGTCAATTTAACTTTAAACTGCACTTCTGTCGTCTTGATGCGCTCCCTGTCATCTGATTGTGTCGTTACGATGTGTTGTCTGGATGTGTTGTTTGGATGTGTCGTTATGATATGTCCTCCTGCCTGTTGATTGACTGTGTTGTTTTGTATAAAGCTGCTGAATGCACACTGTGTACATAAACTTTAGCGGAATGAATAGGCCCATTAACAACATAGTTAGACGTTGCTACAACGCCCAAGAAGGACGTCCTGCAGCTGATCGACTGGTAACCCGGACGTCGGCTCAGCTTTCTTTCTTTTTTTTTTTTTAAATATTAAAACGACGCAAGACATCAAGACGACACATCAAGATGCCACATATTAAAAAACTTATCAGGACGACAAAGTCAGACGACAGGTAGTGCAGCAAGATGACAGAAGTACAGTTGAATTGACACAGCCAGATGTTTTGTCTGGTGAGCATCGACATAGACAATCTTATGGTCAAAAGAGTTTTGTAATGACTGAAATACAGTTCAAAGTTGAAGTGACATAAACAAATGTTTTGTTACATGTTCAGTCGACATAAACAATGTGCAAATGACATAATTTTGGCACTGATGGAACCCCATACACAAGGACCTGCTCATCAAAATCTCTCATAGGTTTTTATGCACAAGATTAGTTGATGATTGATGGTTGTTATTTCAGCTAACATGAGCGAGAGGTCTTTAAAGTGAAAATTTAAATTTGAAATTTGTCATGGAATAGTAGATTCCATGACAACAGGGCAATCATCAATGGCCATTTGTGATACGATCAAAAGCTCCAAAACAGCTACTAAATTAATTAATTATTTTTGTTTAAATGTCTGTTACTTTCCATGTTCCATGTCAAAGTCTGAATTGTCTAATACCAACTCTAAAGTTCTAAATCAGGCAATAACTAATTTTCCGTGGTTACCCAAAAACAAAAGAGAGGATTTCATAGTAAAGAAGTTCTTTTAATGCAGCCCCTGGTGATTAGAGAGTCAATCTGTCAATAATGCACCTCAATTTGAAACTCCATTTTGGAAATCAACCATTTCACTGAAGTGTGTTTGTGTGAGACACTTAAGTTGTTCCAGCTCCACGGCCGCTGCTCTCCAACTGACCTCTGACCTCCCTGGAAGTGGTGTGATGTGGTGGATCAGTGCAGCGTCACATTATAATTATCTATCTAGTGCGCATTCTGTGCCATTGTTTTCATGTGTTGGTGAGTGTATGTCAAAGAGAATGTGTTGGGAGGCAGAGAGGGAGAGATAGAGACGGAGTGAATGAGCAGCTGTGGCAATATTTCCAATATTTACTCTCCTCCACTGAGTGCAGTTGCTCGGGCCTTTGAGGAGCAATCAAACATCTGGAGATGGTCGGAAGATTCTCCCTTTAAGCCACAAGGTTTTATTTGAGAAAGAATACCTTCTGTTCATAGGATTTGCAGCCATTTCATTTGAATCCATCTGTTTTTAAGGTGAAAAAGAGAGAAGAGGGGGAGTGAGAAAAAAATAAAACAAACAACAACAACAGAAAAAAGCAGGCTATTGAACAGAGCATGTTTGTGCATCATATTGTGCTTGATGTAATGTAGGTCAGTGTTCTGCACAGCACCAGATAAGACACAGGGAACAAGTGTTGTGTGTACTTACAAGCAAATATCTGTCAAAATAGCAATTGACAGATCTACAAGAGCCTTCTCTCTCCCTCTCTCTTCTTCTTTTTTTTTTTTTTTTTTTTTTTTTTGGCCAGGGAAGTGGTTCCTTCGTCATTAGCATTTTTGAAAAAAGGGCCAGAGATTTGGGCCTATCTGCCTCCACTCGCTGCCGCAAAGCCAGTCTGGCCCAGGTTGTTATCTGTGCACTACAGAGGTGCAGCTGTTTAGTAAATGGATTTGCAGATTTTTAAAGGGAGATGAGGAGAAAAAAAAAAAGAGGGGGAAGAATCAGGTATTCACAACAACCCTCCCCAAACTGGCATTTTGTGTATGTGTTGTGTGTGACTGTGTGTGGACATGTATGTGTATGCGTGTGTTTTCCTTATAAATCTTTACCTTCTGTTTTCAGAGGCCCACATTATTTTTGGAAATGGCATTAAACACAAAAAAGCATGAAAAATGCTTATTCTCTCTTTCTGCGTGTTCCTTTATTCACTTTCCAGCCTCCCGAGGGGCCTTTTCTTCTCCTGAGCACGCGCCATCGCCGCTCCGGTTGCCTAACTGGACCGAAGGAGGCTGGGAGTGGAAGGAGGAACCAATGGGGTGCTTTAGGTGGGGTGGGGATGCTGCTGTCTTCGCCACAGCTGCTGGCAAGTGCGCCTCTTTTGTCTAATGCAATCCCAGCGAGGCCGACACTCTCACACACAAACAAATACATTCACACAGACACACACACACACACACACACGTGGAGGAATTCTGGCTTCAATCAAGGGCCCCCATGGGAGAGAGAAAAGGGCCCTAAGCCATTGGAGACACTGAGGGTGGTTGGCTTTCCTAAGTGGGGGTATGTATGTATGCACACACACTCTCTCTCTCTCACACACACACACACACTTCCTCAAACACACACTGCCTTGTTCTCTCCCTCTTAAAGATACAAACAGACACTGCCAACATATGTACACACGGACCCTCACACATGCACAAACACACACCCCACACACACACACCACACACAGACCAGTGTGAGTGCGATGCCTCCGAGCTGCAGCTTCGGTCTCTACCAGGAGGTGTCGCATAACAAACCAGAGGATGCAAAGATCCTCTTGCAGAGAGGAGGGAGGCGAACATGACGCCCTCAGAAAACGAATGGCACAAAGTCAGCGATTCTCACACACCTGACCTGGTCAGAAAGTTTGTGCAAACCATTCTCAGCTCTGTGGAAAGGCAGATAATGCATTAGAACATATTCCAAAAAAGTGCCAAAATGTATTAGAAAGACACTTAAGATTACAAATAAACGCAGTGCACAGTTGTCTTTTGAATACAGTTTGGCACTACTCAGTGTCATGTCTTCAATGTTTTTAAAGATATATTTATAATGATATTTCTAATCTTTACTGTGCATTAAGAATGTAATGCACCTCTTTATATGTAGTAATGTGTATTTTAGCAAGAAATGAATATTGTACCATCTGTAACAGCAACTGTAAGTCAATCCATGCATGTAAGTTATTCATGCTGTCACCCAGTCTTCCCACTCATCCATTCTACTTAACATGCCTTGAATTTGTCGGCTGCATGTGTTTGTCTGACTCCCGTTTTATGTTCATATTCTGTTCTTTTACCCCTCCTGCATTCTTGTTTCTCTGCTGCAGCGACACAACACAGATCATTAAAGTTTCATCTCGTCTTGTTTAAATCCACCCATCAGGTACGTAATGCAAATTAAAGTGAACTGATGAATTATTTGAAGTGGTCTGACATTTTGACAAACTTGTACATTTTTGTTCAAAGTCTTTAATTCAGAGTGTGGAACTGAAGTGTAATGTGGCTGGAGTTTACACAACTTGGATCATAAACATTAAAGGTACGAAATGATTTAAAAATGGTGAAATGGTGACACATAAATCAGTTTTCTGTCTTTTTTGTTTTATATCCTTCCAGTCAAAGGAATATGGGCAGCCATTTCTCATCATGCTTTACTACTATGCTGTTTTTTTCTGACTCGTCACATCCTCAAAGTGTTTATCCTCAGAAACACCTTTGACCTTTGGCTTTGATGCTCTAAAAAGTCAAAGCGATTATTTCAGTCGTGGGTGCCTCTCAACAATTACCTGCACACAGACTATTTACAGACTGATTAATGACGGAAAACTCAGGCTGATACTGACGGAAATTAATTCAGATTAAGTTTCAGCGTACCTTCCATAATGTCAAGTTTTGATTTTTTGAAGCAGGAAATAAGATATTCCAAAAGTTGGAATCAACAGATGCACTACTTTGCATTTGTTATCAGTGTAATTGAATAGGCTATTGTGCTGATAAATGCTTAAATGCTTTAAACTGCAGCTTAGGGTACAGTATGTGTTCTTTGTAATGACTGAACTTGCTTCCAAAATCAACAAAGAAATCTATTCAAATAGAAGAGAAGAGGTGTGCAGGTGTCTTTTAATTTTATTCATCTTCTTCTTTGCTGAGCCATTAGTGGGTTTTGTCTTTGCCTAACTATTGTGTGGGCGGCGGAGCTAACAATTAAACTATTGTTAAGACAATTGAGAACTGATAAAACTGTATTTAGATGGTGTAATATTCAAATGTTGCTTTACTATAATTACTATTAAACCATTTAACCTTGAAATATTTTGAGCAGGTAAACTGAAGCCCAAACAGGCGGCTGGTTTAGGGTTGAGGAATTATCAAATGTCAAACTTTATGAAAAACAGATAAAATGTGGTGTTTTATTCCATTGCATTTTGATGAAGATAATCAATTTTCCCCTTTAGGAATTGATCTTTCTGTCTGATAAAGTTAATTTCACTGCAGGAGACCAGGTGAACCGGTCGCTGTCAGAGAGGGGTGACAAATGGGTGCAGACTAAAAAGGTTTTCTGGACTTCATCGGTGGTCCAAACAGATGCCGCCCATCCGCGTGTGCCTCCCGTCTGCCAGAAATATCAGGCCGGGAATTTGGAAAGGCAATCTATAATTTAACGTAACAAGTGACAGTTCGTACGCTGCAGCAGCAAAGAGCCACAATAGGAGTGCATCTCAGTGTTGGAGATCCAGGCTCGCCTCAAGCCATCGCCCCCTCCCTTAAAGTAGAGTAGGAGTGAGGGAGGGTGAAATGGGGAAAGAAAACACCGAAACACACACACACACACACACACACACACATCCCCTGTACCTCGCTCTCTTGCTCTCTGCCGGAGAGCGGAAAGAGGAACCTTCAGTGTGGCATAATGACTTTGCAGGGAAACAATAAGAAATAAATACCTTGGAGCTCCTCTATTAGTCAACACTTAAAAATCGTTTTTTTTCTCCCCTCCCTCCTTCTCAGTCTCCCTCTCTCTCTTTTTGACTCTCTCTCTCTTAATGAGCCTCTTGTTGGAGAGGTAACTAGGGCCGCCGCTCTGCTCCGCAGCGTTCACGATGAGGAGACTGTTCGCTGTAATCACATAGAGGCTTGAGATAGAGGGAGCGCGGATTAGCTACTTTACCATGTGAGGAGTGTTTAACATGGCACCCGACACCATGCTCCTTCCTGTCTTCACTAGACAAACACTCACCGTCATTAATTTCATTTGCTTATCACAATCACTCCCCTCCCCTCTGTCTCTCCCCCCCACTTCCTTTATCCCTCCAAAAACCTTCAATTTGGACCCTTCCTGCTTTTTCGATTCAGGCGTCAGTGCAAATTATTGCAGCCCGCTGCTAAGAATTACTAGGTAAGGAAGCTAAATGAAGATGAAGAATTGGAAAATGTTTCCAGTTGGAAGAATGTTGATTACCAGGGCCAGGGTCCTGAAGGATTCCCCACTATTTATCCTCATATTTTGGGCTGCCTCTCTCTTCCCGCTCCCCTCCATGCTTCTCCTGGGGCCTTGGAGAAGCAGCTTGCACTCAGCGCTGCCAAAAGAATTTATTAGAGCAAATGGTATTGTAAGCCCTATGGAAGGCATACCTTATGTGAAGATTTAAAAGATATTAGGAGGATGGCGCAGGCGGGAACCCAGGTGTGCCTGGTAATAGCCATTGTCTGGAGTGTGTGTGTGTGTGTGTGTGTGTGTGATTGTGTGTGTGTGCACTTGCATGTGTGTGTATTTACATGTGGCTCAGTGTGTTTGTAGAGCTTCTGCCTGGGAAGACAAGAGGAGTAGCACAATGCACTCAAGACTGTGATTCTAGCGTATGCATACAGCACATGCCTCCGTCACAAACCTGTGGTGAAGTCTCTCAGCAGTCTTTATCAAAGCCGCTATATTCACCTCAGCCAGGCCCGGGCAAGAAAAGTGACTGGAACTGTTTTTCCCGTGCTTGTTTTATTAGCCCCGGTGTGCCAGATGGGTGGGGTTTAATCACATAAGGCCAGTTCTGATAGGTTCAGGTAGGCCGCCAGTCACAAAAAAGGAAGTGAACTCCAGATATGTTCAAGCTGATTGTTCTGGCTTCCTGTTGTGGATGATGTATCTGAAAATAGGCATGTTGTCCTCAGTTTGTTTTTTTTAAGGCAAAGAAACATTCTTCATTTCTTTCAATTTTTAGAAGGGAACCTATTTTGTGGCAGATTTTATTTGTAGAACTTGTGATAGAAGACAATTTTCTTTTTTGCAATGTAATGTTAATGTAAGATGTGATGTTTTTGTCTGAAAAATGTTTCACAGCAGTATTTTTTTGGGGCTTATAGGTTCACATGGGCTGGGCACTTGTGATGCATGCCACAATGAATAACATAACTAACTATGTACAAGCAGAGAGGTCACTCTTTGTATGTCTTCAGTTTTTACAAGAAGTTTCTGATGATTTGGCGATGATTGATTGTAATTATTCAATTGTAATTTAATCTTTGCACGTAAAAGAAATGTTTTCTCTAATAAAGACAAACTATGTCCATTGCAAAATCCATTTTTGCCTCCAAAACTAAACTTGTAATGATTTCAGGCTTCCGTAGCGGCTGGAGCTGTTTTGGTGCTTAAAATGCGTATTAAGTGTAGTATGGTAGCAACACCTTATCCACATTATGCAGCTCAATTATTCCATGAGCAACACCTGCAAAACAAATTTGGCATTCAAATTTGCTAAGGATGATCAAACAACGCCGAAACACTGTCATTATTTCTCCCTCACATACGGCAGCGAGGGGAGGAGAAGAAAAAATAAAAGACTAGCTTTTTTTTTTTTTTTTTTTGGATGCACTGAATTAACTATTCAGCTGGAAGCAAACTTCATTTTATAGGTTTCATTCACCTCATTTCCCAAAGTGTATTTAACTGCCATTGCAAACACAACAACATAAATTGATTTGGATCCACAAAATCTCACCTGCCAGACAAAAAAAAAAAAAAAAAACTCTGAAGGAACTTTTTGGGATTTAAAAATCCCCCCCATTCAATTATTGATGTTTAAGGCCTCACCTTTGATAACTTTTACACCAAAGCTCCCACTACAGAGACATTTTCTTTCCTTGTATCGTACAAGAAGCTCTCTGAAACCCAGAAGGACTCTTTAACTCTTCTTCTTTGCATCTGGCTGTGAAAACGTAGCAGCCCTGCTCCACTAAACTGGCCTTGCACTTTGACGCTAGATAAAGAGAAATCAGGGCTAATGAATTGCGCTTCCCCGGATATAATTCTGTAATAGCTATAATCAGGCTGTTCTGAGCACATGAATATAGATGGCCGGCATCAGCTGCAATCCTGTTGGTGGTCAATATTCTTGAAGCTTTGCCAGTCAGGGAATATTCCTGCTTCCCTGCTCTGCCTTAATGTTATCAGGTAACACACACTGGCATTAAATCCCACAACAAAATAAAAGCCTCTTTTTGGAAGCCTTCACAGCAGACAATGCGGCTCTCACCAAAAGCCCTTTAAGTGTTCGTGTTTTAATGTCATTACGGCACCACGAAGCAACACACAGACCGGGCGGGAGGAGGAAAGCAAAAAAAAAAAAAAGAGAGCTGCAGCTTGAAAAGAGAAACCCTACACAAGACCTCAAGGTACATTTTCTCTGAGCAGAGACAAAAAGACCCGAGCAATGGCAAAAACAAACGGGACGGGTTTATTACGTTTATGCGGTGAATAGTGGAACAACGGCCTAGGCAGTCCTCGCTGACAGCTTCTAAAGCCGCAGATTTGTGCCCATTAGTCACACATTTTAGCAAGAAGGTGGTTTCTAAAGTGCATTGATAGGGATTACAGTTCTATCCTTTCCTGTCTTTCTTTCAGCACTGAAACATGCGGCTGATTCCTGAGATGCCAGGAGGTTTCTGCAAAGAAAAGAGTGGGGGAACTATTGTATTTGTTTTCTAAAATGGCAATCCATAGGGTATTAAGGGGCTTAATCTGTGATTAATATTTTAATGAACAAAATAAGCAGCAAATTCAGAAGTTTACACCGTCCCACACCACAGGAAGGTTTATTTACATGCTGTCTGGGAGAGAGGGAGAGAAAGAGGCAGATGAATGCAAAACACGTTCAGTTGAGATTACATGGTGGCACTTGGGTGCGATTACACCACGAGGGATTTGAATAATCTCAGTTTATTGAGTTCGAGATATTTTGTAATCGTAGATTAGTTTTAACAGGGACATTCTTAACCATGCTCTCCAAAGCTAGGATTAAGACGGATAAGAGTTTGTGTTAGTGAATCCAAAATCAGTATTTCAGGACCTATCAGTCCCTTCTGCACCCTAAATTTGTCTCCATTTTGACTGAGTTTGTACTTGGTGTTTTTGGCCTTTATTTTTTCCAGGGAAAGTTGTTCAATACTCAGTGACACCCCGCTTTACTCCCTTGTGGCCTTGCATGCACACACCTGCAGGATGCTGTCTAGTATAACACAACACAGTCTCTTGGTCAGGGTTAAATGCTTTGCTCATGTGGTCTCCATCAGAAAAAACTGGCATATGAGAAGGTAATCTCTGGTTTGAGAATCTGGATTGGTTAAATGGACTCAAATGAAGAATCATCCAATCACAAATGAGCTAATTTTACGTCTCGGCTACCAGTGGTGCAGAGAATTTTTACAGTTTTGAGGTAATTGTACTTGAATGTGTCCATTATATGCTACTCCTACTCCACTACATTTCAGTAGTTTCATTTTTTTAGTTCACTATATTTAATTAACAGCTAGTACTATACTAAGATTTTACATACAAACATATGATGAAATCAAATATGATACATTGTTATAGACTAACAGTATACAGTATGCATTTAAATTAGCTTAATCTAGACAAACTACAACAGTACTGCTTACATATTAATAAACCAATACTAATGATCCAATAATATAATAATGTAACTCACAGGGGCCATTCTGCATGATGAGGGCTTTTCCTTTTTATGATTATTGTGTGGTGTTGCTACTTTCACTCAAGTAAAGTATTTGCATTCTTCTTCTTCTTCTACCACTGTTGGCTTCTGCCAACAGCCTTAATATATTAGAAAACAGTCATCCCGTCCTCAAATATCAACGAAAAGTTGTAAAGTCAACCATTAAATGCATGCTTTTACTGCTATTACAGTAAAAGCATGCAATAGCCTAATTCAAATTCTAAAATATGCATGAGGGCTGTAAAAAGTGGAGTCAGCTTTTTTCCACCCACAGTTATCAATTTAGAAATCATAAGTGTCATTTATTCGTGAGGAAGAATATGAACGTAATCACACCTGAAGCCTTTATTCAGCATATTTGGTCGTATTTTCACATTTAAAAATCTTTGGAGGACTCATAATCTTTATGTTAAAAGAGAAATGGCATGATGTGGAAAATGAAAAGAAAATCTCAAGTGGGGTCTTGCAGGCGCTTAGATCTACTCCCATGACCTCACTCACCGCTGGTTGTTTCAAAGCAGAGAGGGGAAAAAAAAAAACATTAGATAACCATCAGTGTCTCCAATATCTTTCCTCAAAGAGGCTGAAGGCCCACATTGCCTATAATTGGATTTGATTTGCACTCCCAGCATCAGTTAGGGAGATTAAGGGCAAGCACAAAAATCCCCACGATTCCTTTTCATCCAGATGACAACCAAGGCCTAACAGATCCTGAAAGGAATATTTGTGAAGGAAACCTTCGCGTCGCCTCGCACAGAGGCTGCTGGAAATGACAGTCCCGGGGAACAATGACCACATAATGAAAACGTAGATTATTATAGGTGTCTTAAGGATTCATTTATTGTTGTTTCTTCCCCCCGCATCAAAGTGGGAAGGAAAAGTGTTGCTCGGTACCTGGATGATCAAGACAAAAAAAAAAAAAAAAAGAAAACTCGACTTGAATTCCACAAGAACTTAAAAACTTACAACAGGGTAGAACAATACTGTAGTTTTCTTCTTACAAAATGCCAACCAAAGATAGTTAAAAAGTTGCTCTGTGGAGTCTTATAGAGAGACCAAAATCTTGCCAACAAAAGCTCTCAGACAGAATAATACAAGATTTAACTTATTTTTCTTCCTCTTCATCGCCTGTGGGGAGAAGGAGGTTCTGTTCTGGCCTGATAAGTCATCTATTTGAATGGATCGTCATTCTCACAGGTATGTAAATAAAATAAAAAAACAACCCATATTCCTCTCCCTTTTATTCCACTCTTTTGACAACGAGCAGTGCTTACACTAGATTAAATCACCATCAATAGACTTCCCCACGCTCGGGTGTCGTATTCACTCTACCCCATGCCAAAAGACTAATATTAGTATCTCCAGAAAATAATCTCTCTTTATTTCGCAAGTTCCCCGCTAAGGCATTCACATTCGCATTTATCAGAGGATTTAAATGCGGATGAAATAGTATATAAGCTGGATCCCCTCAGGAGAGGTTCTCATTCTCTTGTATTCTTTTAGATGGGGAGAGAGAAAGAGAGGGAGCACGCTGCACCTTGGCGGAGAAAAGGGAGGAGGAGGATGCCGAGGAGGAGGAGGAATTAATTTTTCCCCTCTGGGAGAAACACATGCTGGATCTCAAGAGTTGGAGGAAATCTTCCCATCTTGCTCTGATTGGCATTAAGAGGGTATGGGGGGAGCGGAAAGGATGAGGGAAAAAGATGCCATGGTTGTTACTAATGATTTATTGTCTGAAATGTGAACGGCGTTTTGGTGGGTGCTTGTCGTTCAAAAGGTTCAGCAGATCGTCTTCGCAGTAGGCATGGCTGCCAGCTTCACTTCAGCTTCAGTACATTTTATTATAAGGCAGGTACGGTAAGAAGCAAAACAACCAGGACATTTGTATCATAGGTTTTAATATCTGAAAAAAAAACCCACTAAAAAACAAGAATAACCAAGACTAGGGCTGGAATTAACAGTGATTTTCATTGTTGACTAACTTGCTGAATATTAACAGACACAAAACATAATTTTTCTTAAATAAAATGCAAGGTGACATCTTCAAATCCTTTGTTTTATCCAACCAAATATCTAAAGCTAAAAGATAGTCAATCAATCGACAAAGGTATTACTTAATTGATCGTTTCAGTTCTAAACAAGACAATTCTGAACACTTGCAGGTAATAAAACGATAGACATCTTAAGAAAGCAGGCCTACATTTCATAGCTTGTTTGCTTACTGTATGGAAATTGATTCATATATTGTACAAACACATATTTAAGCAGTAATCTGTGACATATTTAAACAATTACAATGGCAAATGGCAAGGGCTCAGTCTTTATCCGTCTATATATGAAAGTTTTTAACTTAAGTCTTTACAGCCCAATATGACATACATTGTCTTACAGAAACTAGAGCAACCTTAACCCTAAACTATGGAAGAAGAAAAGGAAAAACATAAAGAAAGATGGGAAAATCCTCATTGGATGGCTGAGGGTGCCATAGGTTGGAAAACACATAAAACAGAAAGAAAGCAGCAGATATTAATTGAAAAACTAAATTAAAATTATGAGTACAGCCCAATACCGAAGACCAATAAAATAAGGCCATGAATAATACAACCGGATCACCAGACAAGAACATCAAATATTAGACAATTCTGTGAAACTCCAGATTACATCCAGTGACAGCATTTTTGCATGTGGGAACTATGGTTACTTCAGTATGATTAAGGTTAGGAAAAAATCATGATTGTGGCTTTCAAACCATGGTTAAGATTAGGCAACAAACATTGAGTTAAAATAAGAGAAACATTAAATGCAACTGGATGCAATAATCTTCTGCAGTCCAACCCAACCTGCACACTCACATGAAGGGCACACTACCTCCTGCATTGGCACTGACCATTGGCATTAGTCATAAATCATGAGGCACGGAAGCGTCCAGTATGGATGTAACTCCCAAGGAATCCTACAGGTACTGTAGGCAGAGGTTGGGGGTTGGAGAGGTGAGTGGAGCTGAAGTTTGAGCATATTTATCAGAGGTTTTCCCGATTCCCTCCTCACCGTGGCCTCTGTAGTGACAGGACAGGAACCCTCACCAGATTCTTGCCTGAGAACATGGCCAGTTGTGTACCCGGCAACACATGACCAAAGTATTTTTACCGGGCACCGAACTCCCGGCTGCCTGTGATGCTGGGCAGCAACTTCGGAGCGGTGAAGGGTTTCTCTCAACCCTGCATGTGGTAGGTCTTCCACGAGGAAACTCACTTTTTATGGTGCAAGAAGTCATACATATTTGGTTTGTTTGCTGCAAAAAGAAGTGAAAGAACTGGCTTTGATACACCAGGATGCAACCGATTAAAACGAAGCACCACCTGCAGGAACCTCAGAGCCTCAGAGCCCCGCCCACTGTGTTTGATTGACAGGTAAAGTTTTTAAAGTGCAGCAGTGAATGCAACACCAGAGATGGGATGAAAATAAAAACAAGACTCTTACAGATTACCACTTTAATATTTGATAGCGCGTGTGGGCTTCCTACCACTTAGTATAATTAAATCAGCCGAGACCTCACTTATAAAGACTGAATTTGGACGCCATCTATGTCGTATTGGGTTTCATTCACTCAAACAAGTGGGACACTGGTCTCATCATGACAGGCAGAAGACAAAATAAATAAATAAATAAATAAAAATCGTACCCCATGTTTGATACATTTACACAGCAGACGCACAGATAAGGCAGTTAATGGCCAGACGTCTATCCAGACACTGTCCTACCCTGTGTTGATGGGTAGACAGACGGCTGAGGAGCTGCACACAGATCAACCCATATTGACTCAATCTATTGACAAATGAATTTGGGGGCAAAGTCCTTCTGCGAGCTGTTGATTTAGGTGTCACAGTTCATTCCCGTTAGTGCCAACACTCACAACACATATCTCTGCCTTGATCTGACAGCAAGCTGTGAGTTAAAATATCCTTTCATTAAAGTGTAATATATCAGAATTTTACACAATTATCATAATGCGGCATGTTTCCCGAGCCCTGCTCATTAAAAGAGAGCGGTAAACTGCGAAGAGAAGCCTGCAAATATGAAGCATATCATAGAGAGCCATTAAAAATTCTGAAATAATGTCTGTGAATTCAAAATGGAAATGAAATGAATGCAACACAAAGTTTGTTTTCCGCAATATTATAGTCAACCGACTACATTAAAAAGCAATTAAAACTAACTATTGCATTACAAGGAAATGAATTAACTTTCAGCACATTGAAATGCATGTTTTCTCTATAAGCATGGTGTAAATGAAACTCTTCATTAAGGATTAAGAAATAATAAAGAAAATTAATCTGTACTATGAGCCTTTAAAATGTTCATTATTAGCTGTATTTGCTTTAATGAGCTGTCTGAGGAACAAGGAAAAAGAACTGAGCGGAGAGAAAAATCTGCTGTAGACTTAAATGCCACGATAACTTGATCAAGTTTCCAAGTTCATATTGGGGAGGAAGTTAATGAAATCTGCAAGAGAGATCAGCCGATTTCATTTCAGCAACTTCTCGACTTTATACAAAGATGCAGCAGGTGTTGGCTCCGGAGAAGAATTTTGGGTAAATATTGATCCTGTAAATATGTGTGCTGTTCCCACCCTCCCTGTTCCTCCCTTCCTCTCGCTCTCCCTCCTCTCAGAGAGACGCACCCTCCCTTCAGCCATCATGGGAGCTAGTTAAGTGAGGTATCATCTTCAGTCCGCAGCTAGCCCACCATCTCCCACAAGGCCACTGTGGGTAGGGTACAACTGTTGCGAGTGGGTGGCACATCTGTTCCCTGAGACGGGCGAAGCCCCCAGGGTCATCACGTGCCTCGGCTAGCGTTTCACGCGCATCACTAATAACCGCTCTGGTATGTCTGCTTAACTGGAGACAAAGGGTCTTGACGGGTGCCACTCGCCCTCAGATCTGAGCCCCGACATTTCTAATAGAAAGCGCATTAAGTATCATGTTTACCTTATCCTCATCCTTCGATCCATCTGGCGCAGCGTTCACACAGGTTAAGTATATTCAAGATATACGTGTCTGACATGGAATATATTTGCAGTCAATGGCGCAGGTTCTCGATTGAAGCACCATATGTACAGTGCTGCTTGTATGCTATAGTTGCCAGGTTTCAAAAGCACGGGCGATTGTGAAAATATGCAAAGACACAATGAGGACAATTTATGGAATTAAAACTGTATCACTGCCTCAGCTTACCCCGCAAACTTTACTGTTGGAATATTCAGAATCACGACTGTACAGCTTCTGTCAAAGTCATGAGCACTCCCTCCTACAATAGCCAGGGATATGCGCGCCCCCGCACCAAACTAAAAGTTTAAATCCAACTCAGGCTCTGAAAGAGACAGAAAGACGGAGATTGTGTGTTCACGTTTGCAATCCCTGTGCACGGTTAAAAGAGCCGGAGGGGGGGAGCGGGGACAGAGATGGAGGGAGCGAGTCAGGTGAGCTTGTGTTGGAGGTAGAAAAAGAATAGCTAGCGTGCATGCGTGTGTCCACGGGGCTGGTTCAGCAGCTCACCGGGAGCGCGATGGCTCTGGTAGTAGAGGGCGAGCAGAGAGCGTGGAGGATGAAAGATGGGGCCTAATCCTCCACATGTGGCGTCTTTCCCCCCCTTCTTTTTTTTTTTTTTTTTTTAAAAGGAAAGCCAACTGGAGCCGTTCTTTGGACTCTAGGCCAGGGGCTCCAGGAAAGCATTGCCTCCAGCCAAAGCACATAGTGTGAAATGAGAAGCTAAAGCTTGAATGTGCTTTTGTTTATCAGAAAACTGCACTCTAAGTGGGATTGGCAGTGGAGGGGCCCAAACTCTATAAGTCATATAGACTGGCTCGGGCCGAAGTGGGGATGGCACGGCGAGGTTTCAGGCTTGAGCGGCCCAGGAAAGGCAGCTCGTCAGTCAGCCACTTGGCAGCCCCCCCCCCCACCCATAGCCCCGTTCCCATAATCTTGGTTCCAACACAAAGCGGGGATCAAAGAGGTCAATCTAAAGTAGCAAAATATGGTCACAAGTTGAGAAAATAAAAGCGAAGAAACATTTGATATCCACCGGTCTGGTTTGAGCGGCGCTGAAGGAACTCGAGACGTCAAACCTAAGCTCTGGGAATTGGGGACGAAGATTTCTGGGTGCGAAGAGGCCAGTGGGGGTGCCAAAGACCGATCAACTTCTGAGATGGATTGTATGAGGAAATCCATGACCACTAGGCTCTTGTTGCCAAAGTGGTACAAAGATAACTTTAAAGTAGGCAGAAAGTTATGGAGGGGCTCAGAGCTTGGACGACAAGAGGAGGATTCGGCAGGGACAAGCGCAGCATTCCACTGGTCTATTCCCGTCCATTTGTCAGGATGTTGAACTTGAGGATACATTCTGCAATTCATTTTATTGAATTTGGAAAAAAAACTTTCCTTCTAAATATATTCACTTACAGTCTGAAGCATCAACCTTCCCGAGTTCTGTGAGGCTCACGTCGCTGCCAATAGTTAATAGAATAGCTAATGTTCCAAAAGTGTGTCAACAGGGGGCAACATCCAGCAGATGTTGACAGATGACCATAAACAGCACAATGTAGTTTTTACAACCTTATGGTACATTTTTTACACAAAGTATTGGATAATGCTTGGAAGTGATCACAAAGACATATAGGCCCTGATTTCAAGATTGTAAAGCAGCCACAGACCATAACAAATAGTATATAAACTTTCATTTTTCCAGTACTAAGTACATAAAGTATATCAACAGCAGAGCAAAGCCCTTCTGTACATCAAAAGTCACTGTCACAACGTTTACTGGAGGCCTTTAATGGTCAGTGTTGCCAGAGGAGGAACAGGCTGGTGCTCATGTAGTCATGTACTGCAGGTCTGAACCTTCAGTAAAATACATACATATTTGCTTTATTGTTTTTCTTTTGACCTTTACTTTTAGAAGAAGCTTTTCCTGATGCCCTCTTCAACGAACAGAGTTACATCCAATCCGAGCTGAGATTCTGTGCTCCACTCAACAGCCTCATCTCAGGAAATTATGAGGATTAAAAAGCAGAGAACTCACAGGAAGAACTAAAAAAATAAAAATAATAATAATAAATTCAATGAAGTTTTCATGATGTGACCAAAACCTCCCTGTAGGTTGGGCTGAAAAGGTTGAGGTGAGGCAAAACAGTTTGAGGTTGGAGGGGGTAAATTCTTTAATCAATGTTTCCAGATTATTCTAGTATCTTGTTGTAGTATTTAACACTGCAGTGGGTTAAGACGTATAGAGAGAGAGAAATCTTCAGTGCTGAATTTCTGGCAAATGTGTGGAGAAAAAGTGTTGTCTTGTATAAGCAAGATGGCAGTATGGTGACATGCTGCGAGCTACTGTAACTATGTGTATCTATGTTGCACTGTGTGTGTAACACAGCGTAATAGAATGACTTGTTAAGTTTTTACTGTATAAAATTCATGGCTTATCATATTAGTACATATGAGAATACAATCCTTGAGTCCTAGAAATTATGCACAAGGCATCCATAAATGGATGTAATAATACAAGATCATATCTTTTTAACTATTTAACACAAAAATGTTGTGTGCATCCAAATATTTTTTCTTTATTTTTAAATTCTTGTGGATCCCAAAGATACCAGAAATGTCAGGCTGAATTTCAGGGGGAAAGTATATAAAATAATGCCCACCACATCTAGCATATTTCCATTTGACCAAATAGTGCATCCATAAAAACACAATACTGTCTTGGGTTTGAATATTTCACTCATAAAGACCATAAACATCATATAATGAAGACTTGGAAAAAGCTGGTCTAGAATATACACTCTAAGTAATATTGTCAGATAGCAGATTGTCAGGTAAGATGATTTTAACAATCTTAAGGCTACTTAAGTAGCAACAAAAGAGGAAATCTGTATGTTAGGGGGTTAAAACTTTTAGAATACTATATAGATCAAGAGGTCAATCCAATATATATATATATATATCATGAATAATTCCTATTAAAACACCAAAACCAACAATGAATTAAAACTACTAACAAGTGTAGTCTGTGTAGCTAAAGCTGGATATATATCTCATTCCTGTTCTTCCATTGTTGCCCGAAGAAATATTATCAGTGAGCCACACAGTACACCATCCTGCTGCCATAAATACTCACTAGAGCACCAAATGTGCATTTAGCTGCAGCTGAAAATAGTCCCCGGTAAACGCACTATTTCTTCTTGTTTGAGTAACACTTGATAATAACTACAGTGCCCAGCAGTTGTAGGAAAGTATAAATTTGTGACCCTTTTTAAAAAAAATGTAATTGAGTCTTCAGTGGGCTTGGGGCTGAGCCACAGACAGGGTAGAGAAGTTGGAAAGTATTGAGAGACGGACTACAACACATTGTTGATTCTGGTGTTTTGACAAAAATATAGATTGTTAAATGTTTTTATGGTCTAAGAGAGTGAAAGAAAACAAAAGCCTGAGTTGCTTTTTCGACTAATCAGGGGTTAGATGTTTCATTTAAGCACTATCCACAGTATCCACTGTATAGTTGATTTTGAAAGAATTAAGGTTGTTACTGACTTTCTAAGTCAATCCAGGGATTTCAACGGGCAAATATCCAATCTCAACAAATCTGCTTCAACAGACTGTGCTGTGAAACCATTTTCATTGATATCCAATACACTTGAGGGCCAAGATACTTTGCAGCTGGTCCTGTTAAACAACACTGCAACACAAAGCCAGCACATCATCGCAGTGCATTTACTCCACTGCAGCAGCCCTGCGTTACTCTTTCATTTAAAAGGCTGTACCACTTTCAGTCACTCGAGGACAGACACAAAGAGCAGGCGCTTTTCAAAGGGCCCATTGTGGAGCCCAGTGAAATTATTCAATTAGTGAATTTAGCACCTGATCTGGTTAGCCAGTAGCCCCGAGGACGCTACAGCTGCATGAGAGAGAGAGAGAGAGAGAGAGAGAGAGAGAGTTAGAGACATAAAAGAAGAGGGGGGGTCTGGACAGACCAGACGGTGTAATATTCATTACCTCCCACTCCCCCCTGTTTTATGACAGCGAAATTACCCAGTATTCATATCACACACTGTAAAATATTGCTTTTCATAACACTTCTATCACTCTTTACAGTGCACGATATTATCACAAATTGTGAGCATACATGCATTTTGTAAAACAGATTGTAGATTTTGTAGTTTGGAGGTTTAATCAGCTACATTCAGCCTGATGTCCTCTCACATACGACATGACGCCATGGTTTCTAGAAAGCCTGGACACATAACGAAAGGAAAAAAGGTTTCTAACGTTGAAGTATTTGGGCCACCTACATTTCATTTACAATATCGT
Source organism: Lateolabrax maculatus (assembly GCA_031216445.1). NCBI lineage: Eukaryota > Metazoa > Chordata > Actinopteri > Acropomatiformes > Lateolabracidae > Lateolabrax > Lateolabrax maculatus. The sequence goes on from CM062199.1 coordinate 22,862,784, forward strand.
TACACAGCCCATTATCTACAAAATTACATCCATATTTGACGATCCTGCACCTCACGATTTATGTCCAGTGCAAACGTACATGAGTAAATTAAATTGGTCAAGATTCGTTTTAATCTGCAAACCACCAAATCAGTGCTCACTAGAAGAGAAAGCAGATGTGAAAAACAACTCAGCCACACAACTTGATTACTTTTTGAACTTTATTCAAAGCCAATGAATTTCAGCATTCATCAGTGTGAGTGAACCAAACACGCCGGTCCACGCCGTCTTGTAATCGCAAACGATAACAAATATGTAAGCATGTATAAAATTAAAGAGTCAACATAAATTACGTTCAGATGTCTTGTTTTCTCAAAACGGGATGACAATATATTTGAATTAAGATGTGATCAGGAGGGGAAACACTGAGGTCCTGAACTGAAATCACACACTTGGGCTTTAAACTGTTTGGCCCTAATTCATGGCCAGTCTACCTCCATCACCTCGAGGTTGTTAAGACAGACTGTTATCATAGATCCAAGGCAAATCAAAAGCAGTGGAACCTCTCCAGCCATCTGGATCTTGGAAGCTCTTTTTTAGTTTTCAGAACGTATTACTTTGCACAAAAAAAAAAAAAAAAAAAATTACATTTGAGCCTGATGAAGCCAGATGGCTCACAAGGTTAGAGTTGTTAACACACAGCCTTTTAAAGGAGATGAGCACCAGTGGCTACATACATTACAGTAACATAGCATATCTTCTGCTGAAGCCTCAGAGCACTTGTCAAAATGAATCTAATAAACCGCATTACCAAGGAGGAGAAAAATGGTTTTCTGATATGTATGGAAGATTCCTTGATCACTATAATTAGGAGAACTCTAATGAGGCAATTATAGACAACTGATGAAAGCAGTTTGATGAGTTGTACACAAAAAAGAGTGAATATCTGGAAAAAAAAGCAGCAATAAATTTAAGTTTGAATTGACCCGAGTAATTAAAGGCCATGTAAATACTTACTACCAAATCAGCTACATTAAATATTAATCACGCAGGTGCTGGCCAAACATTTCCCAGAAGTTGTGGGCAAACTTCAGAACAAAAAAAACAGCGAAAAAAACAACAACAACAACAAAAAATAAATAAATAAGACAGCAGTGTAATAAATCACAAATTAAATTTTTAGAACGAATAAAATAGCACATTCAGCAGCCAGTTGTTTCACTTTAAGCATTCTTTTCATCTCAGTCTGCACACTTCTCGGTATGTGCAGAGACACGAGCTGTAATCCACTCTGGAACGCAGCGACTGGGATGAGAGCTTCAGTAAAACTGTTTAGGCTCGGATACCTCATTTACACTTGCAGCAGTGCAGCAAATACTTTCAGTTCTCGGGGCAGATAGCGAGCTGGTGGCTTGTTGTTAAAGTTCTGCCTGCAGGCCGCCCGGGCTCTGACTGACACTAAACTGAACATAACAAGATAGTTTGCCCGCACGGCACTGAGCATGTGAACGGCAAGCTTTCACTGTGCAGAATGATCGGGATCGATAACGGATTCCCTCACACTACTTCTGGCAATATGACAAATCTGTCCTCATCATTTTCATCCTTCATCGCTTTGTTTACAGTTCATCCCTTAAACAACTGGGCCAACGACCTTTGACACTACAAAAAAAAAATGTCTCTTCATGATTGTCATACTTTCTCATTTTGAGTCAATAAAAGGATCCTACCAGTGGTTTTTCAAACATTATCCCGTTTACTATTTAGATTTTTCATCACAACTAACTAATGCAAACCATGCTGATGTGTTTTACAAATTTCCATTTTGTCACCGTACAGTATGGACATTTATCAGCAGACTCTTGAATCTTGCTTAGGTTGTGATCTTGCATGGACTTTGATTTTTCAAAAATATGTGCTTAACATATTTAACATATGTGCTAACTGCATCGTGATGCAATATTATAATAAAATAAAGAAAACGAAATTGTGTAAACTTGATGTTAACTGTGATGGATCACACAACTCATGATTTTCATACCGTACAGAATTCAAATCTAAAACTGTATTTGCAATGTTACACACATGATTTGTAGCTGGGGACCTAAAATTTAAACACAGTGGTAGGTCCTTACACTAAAATTATTTTATATTTCTCTTATATTTCTCTTCCGCTAAAAGCCAAAACCCACGATATGTTGTCCGTCTGTAAATGCTCTCCAACTTCCTCGTCTGTGGCCCCAAGCCCATTGGTTCCTACAGGAGACAAATCCTTAAAACGGGTAATAGCAAATGTTACTCAAACAGGGGGAAATATTGCATTGATTGGGGAGTATTTTCAATGAAGGATTAATACACAATACATGCTCTAGTGGGGATTCACGGCAGCAGGACGGTGTACGAGGGATTGACTCCAAATAAACCACTGTGTGTGTGTTTATGGTAATGAAGGAACATGTCACCCAGTGTGGCCCTTTGATGTGTTTTTAATCATTTTCAGACAATAATGGAGGTCTTTCACACAGAGGAATAAGATATATCAGGCTCTGGTAACAAACAATACTTGTTTCTATTATTTATTTATTTATTTTTAAACAAGTTAATTTAAATTGAGCAAATTTGAAATATGCTTACTGCACAGGTACCTTTTTTACTTGTTTTAATAAAATGTTTTTTTTTTTTAGAAATGCATTTTAGAAAGCAAAGACTTCATAAAGCAAATATTCTTTGGAGGACTTCCACCGGTGGAGCGCCTCTTGAATCTTCTCTCCATCAGTCCGCCCCTCAGTAACCGGCGCTGAAACTCTTTGCACAGGCCAGATGAGGACTCGTCACATCTTGCTCATCCTCTGCTTTTAGTGACGGCCGTGACGCCAGAGTCACCTGATGCTGACAACGTCTGGAGCGCTCCGGACGCATTGGCCGGTTCAGACCGGTGCCTGTGTGGGCTCGGTGTGCCAGCTCCACACAGCAGGAGTGTGGCCGAGGAGAAAGGAGGCGGCCCGAGGGCAGACTCTGTGTCAGCTGATAGTGCAGAGGGTGGGCAGGGCCGGGGGGAGGGTGGCATGCCTGGGCGCGAAAGGCTCGCCAAGACCCACACTCTTTTGGCATTTTGGCAAGGGCAGGCGGCAAAATAAAATGATCCAATTTAAGCTGGTTTAGGAGTGCCGGAGAATATTCAAATATTTATTTTTGCAGGGCATTCGGGGAGGCTGTGCTTGCTCCGCAGATCAGCGAGGGGACCAAGTTTTCATCTGTAAGCCTCGGCGACGGCAGCGCCATCTTGATAGCCAGTTGGCCTCCAGTGGTGGAAAATGGATCTGACGGTTGGAGTTGTGGATCCCGCCGCTCTGCCGTCTTCTCAATCCCCTTTCTGCACCCTCCTGCTCACCTCCCTTTCATTCCACTACCTTCCCTCTCTACGGGTCGCTTTCAGGTCCTTTATTTCACTCCAGCATTTTTCTCTGGATAAAACTTAGACTCTAATTGAAAACCTAACGACACCAAACTCATCATGTAGCTGAACATAAAAAAAAACATCTTGTTTTTGATTCAGCTTTTATAGGCACAGAGTACTTTGTCTGATACCTGTAATTCGTCTACTTGTTGTGATAATAAAGCCTTTTGTAAATGGTCTCTCGTAAATACCAAAAAAATAATGTCCAGCGTCCATCTATATTTTCTGTTGGAGACTGACATTGACGGCAGGATCTTTCAAATGATTGCTTTTTAATGCCATTATTGTTATTATGGTTATTATTACTGCTAATGAGGGAAATACAGCCCTGGTTTTCCTCAGCATGAATTTCACCATGGAAATAAATGAGTAAAAAAGCCTTTATCGAATTACACTAAAAGCAATCTCAAATAAATGGGCCTTGAATCTGCCTCCATGAGACGATGCTTGCTATGGCATAATTTCATTGTGCGGGGAACGAGAACAGCGGGGCCAAAGACACAGACAGACCCCTGGCAAGGAGGCTTCAGAATCGTCTTAGAGACAGTAATACATGTACATGTGTGTTTGTGTCTGCGGAGAGTGAACACAACGTCTTTTTTTATCTTGTTTGCGTGTGTCAAGCTTCTGCTTTGAAAGACGTGGAACAAAAAAGGGGCGCAGCCTTCGCTGACGCTGCCGATATGATGCAAGGTTATAAATAGAACAATTAAGCAATTATCATCACGACTGCAACTCTGACCCTGTGTGGTTTTATGCAGCAACAAACAATTTCACAACTCCCGCAGCATCCGTATACAGAAGCAGCCACTGCAGAAATCCTACATCTGTCCCGCATCACAGCTGCAGGAACATTATAATTTTTTTTCGCTTTCACTACGTGACCACGATGAATGATTCTTCTTAAGTTTAACTTCTGAAGCAAAATTAGACTTTTCTACCATTTCTTGTCACACTGAGTCAAAGCGCAGTTTTTAACATGCAACCAGTGAAAAAGAAGGGAGATTTCTACAAAAGAAAAATCTGCACCATTTCTCCCTCTTCAGACCAGTTCATGGTTATCAACGAGTTACATCAGTAGTCACTTTATGTTCTATATGAGCAGCTGAAGTCTCCTGGGATGTTTATTGTGAGTGCGTCAATAGACTTTGTGGTTGTTTTAGAGGTCATGGCCTGTGTCACAGAAAGCCTCTATTGTAGGCTTCAGCAGATCAGGTCACTGGAGCACATGGCTCTAAAATAACATGATTGTCAGTCCAACATATCCGACTGATAATCATGTTTTTTTTTAAGGAGAGTTTCAGTAACAGAGAAAGGAATAATTGAATAAATGTCAAATGACTGCATACTGAAATAGTTTCAAGTCACTTTCGGCTGCTTTGTCTATGACACTGAGTCCCCAAAGTGCCAGTGCAGTAACATTATTTCAACTTCTTTAGTGCAATTTGGATTGTGTCAAGATTTTTCCAAAAACAAGTGTAGTTTTTCTTGATTCCAGTGCCCCAATCTGCCTGATTCTGTCTCATCAAACTGAAAATATGTCATGAGTGCTGAACAATCCTTTAACTCAAGGAGGAGCAGTGGTAAAAAGTAACAAAGTACATTTACTGAGGTACTGCACTTAACTACAACTTTGAGGTACTTGCACCTGAGTATTTCCATTTAATGCTACTTCTCCTCTACTACAATTCTGTGGGAAATATAATATTTTTTAAATAACCCTAGCCTCCAATTAAATAAAAACAACTAAGTGCTGTGTGACAGACTGGTGGTTGGGTATTACACCTGTCAGCCTCTCTGTCCCGGCCAATTACATTTGGTCTGGTCCATTCTGACTTTAACTGGGCCAGGCCCCATTTACCATCTGTTATGGTGACATTTAGTTAAATAGATGTATGGATAAATAGTGGAGTGGAGCAAAATGGACAATCAGAGAGAGAAAATTTGTAAAGGTGGTGCTGAAAAGCTGAGGGAGAAGAGGTTGAAGTCCCTTGAGGCTGATGCAGCCAAATGTTTTAAAATAACTAATTATTAATTTGGCGCCGTAAGCAGTCAGTCATCTCAGCCTGGTGAGCCTGAAGGCAGCAGAGAGCAGAGAAAGCAGCCCAGTGAGTCCAGCAATGCCAGTTCAACTAATAGGCTGCATTCAGACCAAATCAGGTGTTGTGGGAAAACATCAAACATCCCATTCATTTGAATGGAGGTAGTGCGTTCAGGCTATGGTTTGGGGGGACCACAAGGAATGCCGCTCCCCCCCCCTCCCCCCCCAAAAAACAAGGCGGCACTGCTGTAAAACGTTGAAACAAAATCAACAATTGGGTAAACGCAACTCGACGTTACGCTGCGGTGGCCAATCACATAAGTCAGCGATCTGACTGCAGTACAGCCCTGCCATAAGGGAATGGCACCTAGATATGTTTTGTAGTTTAGTTTCCATCCCCCACAAAAATGTGACAAGTCTGTGGTGCAGAAGTTGCTAAATGGCTAATTTAATGTGGTGAGGTGAAAAATCAGTTTATTTTTATTTTTTTCTATGACTTACCTACTCCATTTTCAACAAATTTCTCCTCAGAGTTTTGACATCTATTTTACTACTAAAATTGTTATAATTATTGTTAAGTAATATTGTTTACATAAAATGTGGCATGGGTTGTGTTGGTGGTGGGTGGGCGGCATCATATATAATAATAATCCTAATAATATCAGTGGAAAGGGTACTCTTCTTGTTGATACTTTAAGTGCAGTTTGCCCACAGTACTTCTGTACTTTTACTTATGTGGGATTTTGAATGCAGGGTTTTTACTTGTAATAAAGTATTTTGACATCCCTGTGCTGTTGCTTTTACCTAAGTTGAGGAGCCAACGTGACACCATGGAAAACAGAGCAACAGAAAAAACTATGTGTGTGTACCATAAAAGAGAAGAAGCCCAGCAATATAACAACTCACAACATCATCAGATGTATTTTGCAAGCACTGGATCCCAACTTTCTTCAATTACAAGCACAAAGACATGTGAGCCCTTACTGTACTGTATAAACACACACAGACACACACACACACACACTCAGTACATGTACATGGACACATGCTGAAGAAGGCATTCTCCACCATTAAAGACATTTAGTCAAAATGTAATCAGCAGACAAGCGGTTACAGCAGCAAAGTCACATCCACTCGCAACCTAAAGTCAAGGCGATTAATTGAAATTATCTGGTGGAAACAGAGAAACAGACAGAGGTCACAACAGCAGCTTAAAAATAGTAGAGCCCCACTCAAACGCACATGACGAGAGGAAAATTCTTTTTCTGTTTAGCGCCAGTTAGGCACGTAGAGAAATCAACCCATTTACTCTCTGCTGACTTTAAAACCCTAGAGCGCGCATCACTCTACTTATTAATCGACCACGGCTCTGAAACATAAACACCAGTGAAATTAATATTTACACTGGCATTGGCATGTCTTATTTAGCCGTGCGTTTTAATCGTCAACATGAAAGTTAAAAGTGTAATTCTGTTGCACACACGTTGCTCTTTCGTGTCACCTCTGTTACTATGGCTATGCAGCTCCTCTGGTGATGAGTTCTTTCTTTGTGTACCCCCGCCCCCCATGACTTTGTTTTGCAATTATTTTTCATTTTCATTATGTTTTTGTTAACTAAAGGAAAGAAAAAGTTTGGACGATGTGGTGAAATTAAAAGTAAGGCAGATAATGTGCAAAGCTCAGCGACCTGCCTTTGAAACTAATAAACTATGAACTGATGCAGGTTCTTCAGCTCAACAA